>JAAGEH010000126.1:1491711-1574265 GCA_011751065.1 Lasiurus cinereus | reverse complement strand
TGGCTGTAATGTGTTCCTGTCCTCTGTTTACATGGCTGTAATGTGTTCCTGTCCTCTGCTGTGACGTCCTGGCCCTTTTTCTTTAAAAGCAGCTACCGTGTAAGATTAAATGTAAATTGCTGCCAGTTATAGTAATGATGCTCTTAATAAAAGTGACCCATGATGTGCAAAAAGTAATAAATTTTTTTAACAAGATTTTTTGCAGCACTCCTGAGCTCTACCACCAACACTGCCAACTGCTGGGGCCTAAGGTGTGTGTGTGTGTGAGTGTGTGTGTGTGTGTGTGTGTGTGTGTGTGTATGTGTGTGTTGGGGTGAGGGGGTTTGGGCACAAAACCACGGGCTTGTACAGGTGGAGAACAAGCGAAGTCCTCGAGGCCAGCTACCCGGAAGTGCCGGTGCAGAAACCGTGGACAGCCACCAACACTGACCGAATTCCGGGCTCACCGGAGTGTCCGCCTGTCCGAGCCCCCACTGCCACCCCAGCAGCAGCTGTACGGCAAGGGGAAGACCGCCGGTTGGAACTGGTTCTGCTTCTCATCCGAAGGGTCACCTGCCCTCTCCGAATGTCACATCACTCCAAAGCCGAACGGGCACACTAATGCCCAGCTCCCAGGGCAGCGGAGTCCTAACACACCGCAAGGCGAGCTGAATGCGCGCAGGTGATCTAACGGCGAAGATGAACTGTGGGCTTAATGCAGACAGTGCCGCCAGGCAGGGCTGAACCGTCACCAAACAACCAGCTTCCTGCTTCCCTGAACGTGGCAGACCCAGCCCCTCCCCTGCAGGCAGGCTCTCCGCCTAACCCCTCCCCTGCAGGCAGGCTCTGCTTCCTGGGAGCGCTCTCCACCAGGAGAGAGGCCACATGGCAGGCTTCGTTCTGCACAGCGGCAGGTGCCAGCTCGCACCTGGCACTGCCACCCCAGCCCCTGCACGGGAGGGGGCTCCACTCTCACCTGGCGCCTGACTGGCCATCTGGCGTCGCAGCGCAGCCGCGGCGGCCGCCTGCGGAGCGGGGATGGGGTGGGCGGGCCCCGGCGCGCCGTGCTTCACGGTTTTGGTTGCGAGCATCGTGCTGTCGGCCCCGGCAGGGATGACTTTGCTGGCAGATGGAGACGCTAAGGGAAGAAAAGTAGGACCGAGAAGAGGAAAACACCAAGTTAAAACGGTCAGTTCTGCATGTTAGGTGGCAGGGGAAACGCTAAGAGTAAAACACAGGAGAGGACCGGTAAACAGACAGGCTGGCACCCACACCTTTCAGAGATGCCAATGCAATGTGCCTGCCGGCCTCTACTGACTGAGATACTTTCACACCAGCGATTTTCGGCCTGTTTCATCGCATGGCACACACAAACCGATCACTAACATTCTGTGGCACACCAAAATGTATGTTTTTTTGCCAAGCTGACAAAAATAGCTGTAACTTTGATTCCTTCACACCAGGCAGCTATAGTGTTGTCTGTTGTCATAATCCAGGTATGACACGTTGTACAAACGCTTGCGGCGCACGGGTCGAAAACCGCTGCTCTACACGACCATTTCCTGGAACCCACGGAAACCTTTATGCCAACACAGATCAATCTGACCGATTTCCCACGCTCCTCTCCTAAGACCACTCCATCCCTACCGCACACTGCTCATTTGCTCTGTCAGAAGCCACTTCAGCCCTGACCAGTTTGGCTCAGTGGATAGAACATCAGCCTATGGACTCAAGGGCCCCAGGTTCGATTCCAGTCAAGGGCATGTACCTTGGTTGTGGCCACATCCCCAATAGGGGGCGTGCAGGAGGCAGCTGATTGATCTCTCCTTGATGTTTCTAACTCTCTCTCCCTCTCCCTTCCTCCCTGTAAAAGATCAATGAAATATATTAAAAAAAAAAAAAAAGAAAGCCACTTCAATGCACAGCCTGACACTGACGCCGGTCACCGCAGTGAGCTGACACTGACCAGGAGCACGGACGGGCTGAGGAGCGGGGCAGAATGTGGCAGGAGCTGAGATGTGCAGGGCACGGGGTGACACTGCATCGTACGGAGGCACACAGCTCCTGCCACTCCTCCCGAAAAGACCTTCTAAATAAGCGCACAGTGGACAGTGTCAGCCTGGGTCTCCGTTCCTCACAGGGTCCCACCACCTGCTTGTAAGGGCACACACCGCCTCTGGACTGTCTTCTAATCGCTGGACTATCGGCAGGAATGGCCAGATCCAGCAACTCAGAGGGGTGAGAGCATAAAACCCAGCTCCGGTCCTTCCTACGTTCAAGCCTAACGGGGAGGGGGGTGGGTGAGAGTTTCCCGTCCCCTCGTGTCCTTACCGGAAGCTCCCAGCACGCCGGGTGGACCGTGGCTCAGGTGAGATTTAGCAAAAGGAGCCGCTGCCTGGGGCAAGAGCCCGGGCTGGATGGAGGGCGTGCGCACCACGGGGGCATGGCGAGGGACCTGGCTGCCGGCATCGTCGTCTTTACAGGGTGCCCGTGTGTCCTCATTGTCCAAAGACTGGGAGATGGATGACGTTGAGCTGGCTTCGTCCAAGTCTTCGTAGTATCTCTGCGACAGGAAGGCTGACCGAGACAGGCTGGCTACAGAGCCCCAAACCAAACGCACGTTAGTAAGGAAACAGCCCAAGGGCTGTGTAATTTTCCCTGTGGACCAAGAGCCAATCTACAACATGGTTTCATTACTTATTTAAGGGGAATCAGTTATGGTCGAATGTGAATAAAGATGGTTTTGGGTCTCTGCTCAAATGGGGCTGTGAAATCCTGAGCCACGTAGGGCGAGAACACTTTGTGCAACAAAAACACTGAAGTGAGAGGCAGCAGGAATGCCGGTGTGAAAGTGGGGAGCTGGTGGCCTCGGCGGATCTCACAGGCGGAGTAATAACGTGTCAGAAAAGCAACACAGAGGCTTCTGCACCCCGGGGACAGTCGCACCACTGCTGTCCCTTTCCGACATGATTTCTAAGAACAGGTCCAATGCAAACTGGAAAACAGAGGGCCTCAGTCCTGACAGCCTTCGCCATTTCCAGTCAAATCTAATTTTTCTTTTGGATCAATCAGGTCTGAAAATGCTGTCCCCATTAAAAACCAACGCCCCTTCTGCTCCTCCCCTCAGCCTCTGGCGACCACCGCTCTATTTTGTCACTGAGTGTGACTGCTCTGCTTACTCACAGTGGACTCGGACAATACTGGCTTTTTTCCTTAGCATGATATCCTCAAGTTTCATCCAGAGGGTAGCACGTTGGAATTTCCTTCCTTTTTAAGATGCATATATATACACAAAACAGGGAGTACAGTACTCCCTATTTTGTGTATCTATTCAACCCACTGGATGTTTGTCTTGCTTTTACTTTCAGCTACTGTGCATAATGCGGCCCTGAGCACGGATGTACAGAATATCTGCGTGGGTTCCTACTTCCCAGGCTTTGGGGTATACCCACGAGTGGCATTGTTGGGTCCTATGGTAACTGTTCAGTTTTTTGAGGAGCCACCAACTGCGTTCTGTCGTGCAGCATCATTTTACATTCCTACGAAGTGCACAAAGAGCCCAATCTGCCCACATCCTCACCAGCACTTGTCATTGTGTTTTACCGTAAAGGTTCGTAAATTTCTCATTAAGAAATACAAAAGTACAAAATTATAGATGTCTGAGTCCCAGTCTCATTTCCAAAAAATCAAATTTATCTATGCAAAGAAAACATTTTAAGAGTAAACCAAAATGACATAGTTGATGACATATTCGGGTTGAGGGATAAGAGTAAATTTTATTCTTCTTTCTATTTTTCCAATTATCACATAAGAGAAGGTAGTTTAGATAATGGAAATGATTGTTAAAAAGATTTCACTTGCCTGTGATGATTACCTTACCTGATTTAGCTTTATGATTACAGAAAGATTAATAAATGGAGGTACAGTAAGATTAAATTTCTGTCCTATTTTAATTACCCCCCAAATAATTTGCTGTTGGTATTAAAAAAAAGTTTCAACTCAAAACAGAATTTCAAAAAAGAAAAGCAGAGATAAGCATCGCTATGCCTGAAGCTGTGTATAACACGGTTATCTAGGTAATTTAATGGCAAAAACAGGTTTTATTCACTGGTTATATGGCTTCTTTTCAGCAAGTGATTTTAGCCATCACTCCCTAATCAGTGCGTTTCTATCTTCTTAAAAAAGAAGCCTTCCTCAAACCCCACACAATCAGGAAAGTCAACTTTCTAAAGCAAGAGGCTGCGACCCGTGGAGCCAGCTCAGCGTCCCCAAACCCTTGGGAAGAAGCACGGGCACTGGGTCCGAGGACCGCAGAAAACAGGGAGGAGGAGCCACAGCCACCGCGCGGGCTTGGCCGCAGCTCCTGCTCCAGCATCTGACCACACAGGTTCTAGGGACATTTTCTCCAGCTCCTCTTCAGAACCAAAGGACACGGACACAGACAGACACCCCCCTCACCCCGCCATGTGCTGCTTGGTTTGCGCTAAAAGTCCAGGCCCACTCCTGTACCTGGAGCAGTGGATCTCACTGGGGGGGTCTTCCTCTTGGCCAAGAAGTTTCTCAGCTGTGCCTGTTTCACGGGGGACAGTTTAGCTGCAAGAAATGCATGAGCGTAAATGCTTAACACCTGGTCAGTAGAAGAAAGAACTAATGGTTAAAGGACTGGGAAGAACACGCTTACCTGGTACTTTCGGCAAGGGTTTGGTGTGAGACTCTATGGTGGTTTTCAACAACGCATTGCGCAGGCTTTCCAAGTCACTGTCAAAACTGAAATGGGACAGTGTCATATAGAAACTAACTGTGACCAGAGAAATCTGAGGGCTGGGCGTGCATTGTCTTAAACATAAGTGCAAGAAATGAGAGCATCCCCCACTCAGAAACAGGCCATCTGACCAATCGATGTGATCAATCCCAAAGGACAGAGATGGCACCTTAACCTCATACACCTCCCTCGCCCCCCCACCCCAGAACATGCACTGAGAGAGCTTCAGCAGAAGGGGCAATGAACACTACACAGCTGGCTTAAAGGGGAAACACAAAAACAACCGGGAAACATCAAGGGTAAACTGCCCAACTGCGAGGGTCTGAAAGTCCCCCCACTTAAGCAAAATGACAAACCTAAACTCTGAAACCAGTACGTCAACCTAATCCTGTCAGTTATGTTCAATAAAACAACACTGTTACCAGCGTCGGCTATTATCTGTTAGGCACCTGTTTCATCGCACGCACTACTGGAGGCTCTCTAGACTTAATTTAACTCTCCATCAACCCCGGGAGGCATATATTGCTATCCCCACTTTTTAAGCCAAGGACCAGAGGATCAGAGGGTGAGGCACCTGCCAGGGTCACACAGGTGACAGACGGCATCACTTTCAAACCCACATCTGCACCACTGTAAGCCGGGCCACCGCGCTCCCCACCATGAGTCCATCCACTCAGCCACCTTGACCGAGTGCAGCTCAGAGCCCCGCGCTCGCACCTGTGCGTGCTGCTCGGGGAGGGCGCCCCCGCGGGAAGGCGCCACTGGGCAGGGTGGTTGTAGAGCCGCAGCTGCTGCAGACTGTCCACCAGGCAGTTCAGCCTCTTGCGCTGCTGGTTGATGATCTCCCGGTTGTTGGCCAGGGTGTTGAACAGCGTCTCCCGCTCTGGCACAAGCAGGCGCCTGTGGCCGGCAAGGAGAAAGAATTCAACGTGAGCGGGTCAAGTAAGAAACCTCCCACAGGAGAAGAAACGACGCCAGCTATAGGAGTGAAAAGGCTAAACCAGGGAATCACGAGTGGCCGAAAGGCATCGGGAACACCAGAACATAAAAAGGGAGGGAAGCCTAAGAGGACATAATACAACAAGGCAGGCCAGGCCTGTGGGCATAACCGGCACAAGCCAGAGGCCCTGGGCAGACAGGATGGGGACGTGTCCACCACAGGGGACAGATTTATTGAACAACATACTCAGGACACGTGCTGCTTGTGTGTGTAAATCACAGTCACTAAAAAGAAAAGGCCCCAAAAGCCGGTGGGAGCCTGTGCTCTCGCCACATGCTGCCAGGAATCAGTGGGGGGAGCACACCAGAGCAGCAGGGAGCACCCCCATACCCCCAACCCCGAAGACTGCACCAAGGAAGGGCTGGCTCCCTTTCCTTCAGGTTAATTCAAAATAAAAAGGAAATTATTTTTTATTTTAAAATAGGTTTTTTATTTTAAAGAGGAAGGGAGAGAGAGAGAATCATCAATGATGAGAGAGAATCAGGGATTGGCTGCCTCCTGCATGCCCCTCACTGGGGATTGAGTCTGCAACCTGGGCCTGTGCCTGGACCAGGAATCAAACCGTGTGTGACCTCCTGGCTCATAGGTCGACCCTCAAGCACTGAGTCACACAGCTGGGATCAAGATAAATGTTTAAAAACACCAGGTAATACTCATAGAAAGATGCAAGCAGACACGCTAGACAATGTGTAGACTTCAGAACCTGAACTCTGCATGAAGGGAGTTAAAATAAAGCCCACGGGACAGCACAGAGCTGCCACAAAGGAGAAGCAAGCCCGGCCTCCCCGTTCTGAGAGAGAAATGTCTGTCAAACAGAGCAGGTCCCGCACACTGCTGTCACACCGCCCTCTCCACGTGGCTCACCGGAACTCAGAACTAGGGAGGGAGCTGTGAAATCTCTCCTGAATCCTCCCTTGTCCGAGGGACCAACGGTCACCTCCATCTCCCTATGTTCCCAGCAGATTCCTCAGGCTGGCACGAAGCCATTCTCCGGGTGGCACAACAGAATGCATCCAATTCTGCTCACCGAACTTTCAGCACATTCTGGCCCTGCCCCTGGCCTCCCACCCAGATTGCTCCCCTTAAAATTTTGTGACCCCACAGCTTTATAAACAGCTAAACAGGTCATCCCTTGGTTTGTTTCCCACACAGCTAATCCACTGATCCGTGTAGGTGTTTCAGTATGGAGCTCGGGAGGGCTGATCTGCTTTTCCAATTTCTTTTTTTTTAAAATATATTTTATTGATTTTCCACAGAGAGGAAGGGTGATAGAGGAGTTAGAAACATTGATGTGAGAGAGACATCGATCAGCCACTTCCTGCACGCCCCACACTGAGGATGTGCCTGCAACCAAGACACATGTCCCTGATCGGAATCGAACCCGGGACCTTTCAGTCCGCAGGCCGATGCTCTATCCACTGAGCCAAACCAGTTTCGGCATGCTTTTCCAATTTCTTGTTGGCACTCGACTATTCGTACAGTGTACTGCATTCTGTTCCTTGTCATACCTTTGTCATCATTCCTCTTGTTGTTCTAATTAGTTACACTAATCAGGAGTGTTTCCTTAAACAGAAAACTTGGAGTATACTAGAGTATAAAGAAAAAAAACTCCTCTTAACCCTATCTCGCAGCTGTACCTGTGATTATATTGTCGATTAATTTCCAGCCTCTTTTCAATGTTAAGTTCGCCATGTTGAGATCACCCAGTATTTTGTCTTACCTTTTTCAAATTACATATATTGTACCTAATGATATATATATATATATATATATATATGTAATCCAACTGGCTGACCAGCCGGTAGCTATGATGCGCACTGACCATGGCGGGGCAAGTACTCAATGCAGGAGCAGAAACTACAGGTAAGGAAACATGGAACAGAATGATGAATCTCAGAGGGAAGGGGAGAAGGGTGGGGGGGAGGAAGAGATTACCCAAAGATCTTATAGGCATACTAGAGGCCTGGTGCATGGATTTGTGCACCAGTAGTGTCCCTAGGCCTGGCCTGCAGGGATCGGGCCGAAACCGGCTCTCCAACATCCCCCGAGGGGTCCTGGATTGCGAGAGGGTGCAGGCCAGACTGAGGGACCCCAGCAGAGCACAGACGCATACACCAGGCCTCTAGTAGTTATATGATCACCATCTTGTACACTCCCCGTAACGTATCTTCAATGTGGTATTTGGAGAACATCTAATCCATGGTTATGTCTGTATTAAGAGAGAGACTAGACTCTGAGGCCCTCCTCTAAGCGGTGGGTAAGCAGGGTTAATCCAATTTGTCTGCATCACGAGCTAGCTGAGCGGCGATATAAATTCTCTGATGCACACTGTTGTGAGCACCGCTATTGTGTCTGCAGAACAAATATCTGGGAGCAGAACCTTTCAGGGTTTTATCCAGGTCCCTAAATCTTTTGAAAAGGCAGCAGCACTGTCTCCTGCCGCCGTGGGGGATGGGACCTCACTCACTTTTGTTTTCTCTTTTGTTCCAGATGTTGGTCCCACTCCAGGTCTAGGACATCATTCACATCTTGAACAGCGAACTTCACGTATTGATGAAGGCGCCGAATTTCCTACCAGAAAAGAAAAGGACTCCGTTTTCCAGGAGCTTGGAGAAAGATGTATCAAAACAATCAAAATAATTTCCAATTACTGTTATATTGGGAACCATAATGAACAAAGAAAACATCCTCGGTTTTAACACAATCATCAGAACATTGCAATCCAGATGAAATCCAGAAACTCGGCCTTTGTGAGGGTGTGACAGAGGGGTGGGGTAAAGAAACAGAACGGGTGTCGGCCCAGGCCTCCAGGGAACTGAAGTTCTTGTTTGGTTCTCAGTTTTCAGTTCCTCTGAAGTGCCTCAGCCTGGCCTAGGAATTTTCCACTGCGCTCTGGCCCTCCGACAGGCCATCCATTTAGTTTTCGCTCTCCCGCCCATGAAATTAACTGCACGAGAGACACAATTATCCTACAAAACGGCGCTGAAAAGAATTCTGAACCAATTTATTCAGAGCACGGAAGTCATCTCACCAATTGAGAAAATTTCATTTCTTAGCCAAAACAAACAAAAAAATAGCATCAACACTAGAAACTGTATGAAAATCCTTATCTATGAACTTATTTTAGGCCTGCAGTAATTTCCTTTAAATTTTGATCCAGTGTTAACCTTCATGCTATCCAACTTGACTTTCAAAAAATGAACAATGAAGACGAAGCAGTCCATTACAGGCGCCAGCAAATGAAGACAATGCGCACGCAAAGGAAAAGCTCTCTGGGAAAGCTCTCTGCACCTGTCCACGGGTCCTACGTGTTTGAACGTAGCTTGAACTTATTCTTGGGTAAGGGCGTGTGTCCCCATGAAAAAGAGGAAATGCCATTTAGAGAGAGTCAAGCTGGCTCAGGAAGGAGCAGTAACCTCAGCCTCGAATATAAACTTCAGCCAACGCCTCTCTCTGAACTCGGGGAGCAACGAGACCTCCGTGATTGGCTCCGGAGCGCTCTCCCGACGTCATCTCTCAGAACACCCACGCCTCTTTCGAGGCCCGTCACACACTCTGCTCTGTGGCTTAGCTGCTCCCCGTCTGTCACCCCACAGGACCTATTCCACGCTGCATCCGTGTGCGCATCTTTCCCGCTGCCACGCAGCCAGCTGGGGGGCTGTACAATAGCGTCGTGGTCAAAGGCACAGGCTCCGAGTGTCCAGGCTCAAGGGTGCAGCGCCTACTAGTGGCGAGACTTGGGTACTTCCAGGACATTTCTTTCTTAAGTTGTATAGCATGAAGGTTAACACTGGATCAACATGTAAAGAAAATTATTGCAGGCCTATATACATGCTAGCTAGCTACTGGGACCTATTTCGCACTGTGAAGAGACACTGACTTCTTTCTGAATGGGCGAGTGCTGCCCGGTAGCGTCTGCTTTCCTTTCAGTTTGGACACAGAGCGAGAGGTGACAGGCAGCAGGAAGCAGTGTCACTGGGGGAAGAGGGCAGGCCCTGGCTGGCACCCCTTGCTGGGAGGGCTAGCGCCCGCCATGGAGGAGCATCGAGGGGGCCCACAGGGCTGTGGGCACAGCCAGGGCGCCCACCTTTCTGAGCGGAGGGACTATGTCTTTCCTTTTCCTGCTGTCAGAAAGTGCATCAGGCCGACACCGGTTTGGCTCAGTGGATAGAGCGTCGGCCTGCGGACTGAAGGGTCCCGGGTTCGATTCTGGTCGGGGGCATGTGCCTTGCTTGCGGGCACATTTTCAGTGTGGGGCATGCAGGAGGCGGCTGATTGATGTCTCTCTCTCATCGATGTTTCTGACTTTCTATCCCTCTCCCTTCATCTCTGTGAAGAATCAATAAAATATATTTTTAAAAAAAAGAAAAAAAGGAAGTGCATCAGGTGAGGCAGGTGGACGGCGGGGTTTCTGGGCAGGAGGGGGTTCCTCACACTCCTAGACCCTCACGTGCTGGGTGAGCACGACCAGCACTGCCCTCTGTGCCCCACTTTTACAGGGATTCTAGGCAGATGCAAGGAAGTGGGGACGACCCCCACCAAGCTTATGGTACAACAGTTTGGAATACACTGAAAGCTGAGAACAAAACCCAGATTTCACGAAGATAGAGAATGATAATAATAACGGACAATCAATGAGAAAAGCAGCGTTGCTAAGTGATGGCACACAGGAAAGCAAGGGGAGGTGGTGATTCTGGCTCACGCCTACCACCCCCCCTGCCCCGGGCAGGCTCCTCCGCCTGCGGCTCCCCTTCCTCACTGTCCACTGGGATCGGAGGCTCGAGGCCCACGGAGCAGCGGGTTTTAAAGGCCAGAAATAATGTGTAAAAACAGCCCGCCGAGTACCTGCTGCTCAATTGCTACTTGAATAGTTATTATTCATGACTTGATTTCTAAACGTATCTTTTTCAACAGCGTCCTTTCTGCCAGGCAGAAGGTTTAATTAAGAATCTATTTCGGTTTAATTCAAAAAGCACCACGTGGAAGAGTCCCATTTTCTCTATCAGTTAAGGACGTCTCTGGGGAACAGGTACATGAGTCACAGGAAGTGAGCCACTTCAGAAGACAGTCCCCCAACCCATGCCTCGAGGAAGAGGAGAAGGGCGGAGGGCCCGCTGCCAGCGTGCTCTGCGGGCTCCTACCTGGAGCTGCGCCTCGCTCCGGGGGTCCAGGGGTCTCCTGTAGAGCAGGTGCAGGTATCCCGAGTCGCGGTTCCTCTCGCTCTGCTCTCTGGCTTCTTCCACCCCAGCAAAGCCCTCAAGCAGGGTTGTTTTCAGGGTGCTTATATCTCCATGAAGAGACTGTGAGAGGAATAAGGATGTACTAATATTTCTAAGAAAGTAACCTTTCTCTTCTGGATCAAGGAAGGTGGTGCTTCTCAAATAGTTACCATGGTGAACATCTGAATACAGTTAACAGTCAGGCAAAAAAAGAATTCCACTGCTTAGAGCAAGATATCAATGTTCTTTTTTTCCCTTGTAATTTTGTATTGTTATTAATCTTCATCCGAGGATATTTTCCCCATTGATTTTTAGAGAGAGTGAAAGGGAGAGAGAAACACTGATGTAAAAGAGGCATATTGATTCGATGCCTCCCGCATGTGCCCTGACAGGGGCGAGGAAACGAGCCTGTAACATAAGTATGTGTCTTTGACCAGAATCAAACCCGGGACCCTTCAGTCCACGGGCTGATGCTCCAACCACTGATCCAAACTGGCTAGGGCAATTTTTTTTTCTTTTTTCTCTTTTTTTAGTCTACCAATCAATATTCATTTAAAAATTATTTTTCTTCTCATTAAGAAACCATTTCTGCTTGGCTGGCATGGCTCAGTGGTTGAACATAAAGCTATGAACCAGGAGGTTACAGTTTGATTCCCCAGTAGGGGGCGTGCATGAGGCAGCCAATCAATAATTCTTATCACTGATATTTCTCTCTCTCACTCTCCCTTCCTCTCTGAAATCAATAAAATATTATTTATTTTTTTTAAAAAAAGAAGAAACCATTCCTAACGAGTGAAAAGTCAGAGAATAAGTATTGATAGTAGCTGTAATCTTACTGAAGACAGTCACTGCCAAAACCTGGAGAACTTCCCTTTAAACACTCCAAAGTCAATTTTCCAATACTGCCTAAACTGACCACGGGCACCTTTTACAGAGGGCCTTGTATGTGTCGATAGGGTAGCAACTCTTGGCATTCCACTTCCCACGAGAAAACAAAAGCAGAGCAGCTAGATGAACTTGCCCAAAGTCATCTAGTTCATTAGGTGCTAAAGGTAGAATTTGAACTTGGGCATTCCTCGTGAACGACTCACACACTGGTAAGTAAGAAACATCACTGGTGGTCCTTGAAGAAGAAAGCACACAGGCCCACGGAGGACTAGGAGCACAATGTTAGCACCTTCGGAAGAGCAGCCACCAACACGAACCTCTGTGGTCTCCTTAATCTCCAGGAGAAAGCCGTGCAGGTCGTCCGACTCGGTCCGCAGCATCTTCATCTCCTCAGGGCTGCCCACCTGGAAACAGGCTTTCGCAGTGCGAGCTTTCAGCTCCTCCAGCTCCTTCTGAAAGTGCGCGATCTGCAGAAGCCACACGCAAGGACACTTCTTAGGGCGAATGGCACAGCGGTGATGTCCCGGCTACGGGGCTCACTGACAGCACAGACTCTTGGGACACTCCAAGGCTCCAAGCCAGAGTGGACCAGCCAGGTGGAGTCTGCCCTGCCTTGGGAAAAACATGCAGGAGCGACTTTACCTCCTCGCCAATTCCGACTATTACAGGGTCTGTCTCCTTCCACTGATGGCCCTGCTTCTCTGCTGCAGGAGTCGGAAGTGATTTCGCCTGAAAGGGAAGGCAAACTGTTGAAAACGTACCCCATACTCCAAGCACGGCTTCTTGAGAAGTGGGTCCCCCGCCTATCACAGGGGGCGCCACTCTGGTAACAGCCACCGTTCCGTCACTCATTCCCTGGAGCCCGTATTTACCGGGTACCTGCTTGGCAGCAGGCATGCTCAGACAGCAGATAAGAGGTTCACAAGATAAATGAGATCCCTACACTCAGGGAACGTCTCTTCTACTGCGATAAAACGGATAATAAAAAGTAAACGAATCAGGTACCCGTCAGCTGGTGGAAGTGACTGGCACAGGAAGCAGGGACAGATAGAGAATGACAGGGGGATGCTGGAGGAGAGATGGGCCAGAGAGCGCTGCCTCTGACCTGAGACCGGAGTGAAGGGGAAGCTACGGGAGGTCTGGGGGGGCGCCTTCCCGGCTGTGAAAAGAGCGCGTGCAAAGAAGCGGAGGCACGCAAGATGCGCACGACGCTGGGGAGAGAGGAAGTCAGGGCGACACAGGAGGTCAGGGGGGGCTGGAAAGGGCAGCTGCAGATCATGCAAGGCGGCCCCCCAAAGCCTGGGTTTCTTTCTAAGTGTGGTGGAGAGCTACGGGTGATGTTTGAGGAGGTGGTAAGCTACTTTGTAATTTATGATCATGAAAGATCGCTCCTCTGCTGAGTAGTGAGAGAGGAGCATAATCAGGGAGATGAGCAGGAGGCTGACCAGGCAAGAGATGCTAACGGCCTGGTTCGTGGTGTTAGCAGGGGGTGGGAGCTGTGGATTTATGACCTATGCATCAGTGCAGAGCTGAGGAAGACCCGCTAGAACAGACGGGGGAGGGACTCTGGGGCTGGGGCTGGAGCCAACGCCTGGTTTCCTATGTACTGAGATGGAATACTAGGAGAGGAGTAAGTTCTGGGAGAGAGAAATCAAGAATCCTGCACCAGAAATGCTGTAATCTGAGATGACGTCTCAATTATTTGATACTTATAGCGATTAACAGTTTTTTAAAAAGTGTAAGTACTCATTAAACAGCAAACATTTCTTTAACAAACACCACGTGTCCTGCATCGTGCCAAAGCCAGACCTGGGAACTATTCACTGTGTGGCCCTACTGCGTGCTGAGGGCAGGCGGGTCGGCTGGGAGAGACAGAAGCAAAGACATGACTCCTGCTCTGAGGATACTGGAATAATCTACGGGAAACTGACATAAAATCACCTTTAAGTTAAACCATAAAAATAAACAGATGGCAGACTGTAGATCTAAATATGGAAATAGGGCTTTTAAACATAGGAGGGGACACTTTATAAAGTATATGGCTGTCTAGTCACTATGCTGTACACCTAAAACTAACACGAAATAATACTGTAAGTAAACTGTAATTGAAAAAAAATATATATATCTTTTTTATCTTGGAATAGGAAATGATTTCTAAAGGAGAACACAGAAAGCACTAATCACAAAATAAAAATTGACATATGAAACTATTTTAAAATTAAGAATTTGCAGTAATCAAAAGAAACCATAAAAAGAATGAAAAGGCAATTCACAGACTAAGAAAGTAGTTACATTACATGTGTGTGGACACACACACACACACACAACTAATTCTTACTAATCACTAAGAAAAAGACAGAAAACCCAAGAGAAAAATGAGTAAAAAAACTTGAACAGTCACCCATATTCACATGGCCAATAATCATATGGAAAAACTCAATTTTACTGGTCATCAGGGAAATACAAGTTGACACCACAAAATACACCAACAATAAACGATGAGAAATGCCAAGATTGGGGAGGACATGGAACAGTTGAACTTGCATACACTCATGGGAATTACGAGAAATAAAGGCATCATCAAGGACCAGCAATTCCACACGTGGATATTTATTCAACAGAAATGCATACGTTTGTTCATCCAAAAACATCACCTAGCAAGGTCACTGCAACACTCTTCACAGACACTCAAACCTGGGGGCTCCTGGGATGCCCACTGAGATGGAACGAAGCATGTAGGATAGCCACCCCATATGATATGGATAAACCTCACCCACACAATGTTGAGGAAAACAGCCAGATGAAGAACACGTGCCGTGTATTTACAGAAGGTACATACAGGCTACGGTAAGCTGTACTGTCAGGGTTATGACAGCTGAGGCCCTTTGGCAAGGTGGCATCTAGAAGGCACAGACGAGGGGCATTCTGGGGTGCTGGTCATGTTCCATTTCTCAGTCTGAGTGCTGGTTACCCAGGTGTAGCCAGCTGGTGACAATTCATTCAAGCATGTGTGTCCTGGAATGAGTACCCTTTTCCCTATGTGTATCGCATAAAAGTTAAATAAGTAAAATCAACCGAGATGGGGAGGAAAAGGGGCACTGGATAGATTTGTTTACTTTGAGAGTAAGAGAAAAATCAGATGCCACGGTATTTTCAGACAAGAGACGACGATAAACGGAGAGCATCAGTTCCCGAATAAACTCAGGAACCAGCAGAGGAAATGACGCGCACTCTGGAGCTGAGATACATTTGTCAGGTGAGCACAGAGCACACATTACAAATACTCAAAACTCACATATCTCCCACCACATAGTCCTAAGAACTCTTGCAAAAGTGCAAATTCTAAAACACAAAAGCCCGTTTTATAAACCTGTCTGCAGGGGCAGTAAATGACAAGCACAGGATTGCAGGTGAGGTTCACGTACCTGGGGCGAGGCCGTCTTGGCCACCGGAGCGGTTATCCTGGGCGATTTCTGCCCCAGTGAGGGCACCGGGCCGGGGCCGCCGTGAGCAGATCGCCCTGTCAGAACGAGACGTCGGTTAAAACAGCCCCTTTACTCTGCCACTTCCCCATCACCAGGGCCCTCTCCTCCAACAATGGTCCAGTTTCTCACTGTCCCTGGTCCTTCTCATGATCTTGGTTAGCAAAAGTGATGTCCACAGTTGTGTTCGCCCCGTTCCAAGGTAACTAAAAAGCACGTCTTCCATTTTCAGATGGAAGTCCTTTCGTAAAGCAGATAAAACCAGCGAGTCTCTGACCACAGGCAGGAGTACTGTGGGCAGGCCCAGGCCAGCACTGGCCCTCCTTCCTCTTCACAGAGGCTCCGGGGCACCTCAGGGAGCGGGGCGCGGTTTAAACCACCAGATGAGACCCAGGACCCAGCACCTGTAAGAACTCTCAGGGTCGCCGGACCTCCTGGGCTCACCCGCTGCGCGTTAGAACCATCAGGGGAACTTTAAGAAAACGAACACCCTCTGGCCTGCGTGTGCACCGAAAGGCTGGCACTTCAGTTGCCAGCCGGGTACAGACCTGGGTTACGAGTTTGATGCAGTCGGGGAATGTACAGAAGGCAACCAATTGATGTTTCTCCCTCACTCTGATTTTCTCTCTCTCTCTCCTCCACTCCAAGCATGTCCTCAGGTGAGGATAAAATAAAATACTAAAAGTAAAAATACAAACACACCAAAACCCTAAGTGTCACTTCAGAGAGTCTGATTATACTACCAGGGCATGGATCCCCCATGAGTCTAGTGTGCCACTGGGACTGAGAGCCAATCAAATAGGACCCCCCAAACTTTCAGAATTAATTAATGGCACTAATGGGCCAGCAGAAAGTGATAAAGTAAATGTCACTAAGATCCCAGTTTTCTCTCCCAACCCATAGAGACGTGGGAAGACTGAGGCCAGGCCTCTGAATGTTGGGGTTATATGATGCCATCAGAGCCTCAGGAAAAGCCCCAGCGTGAGGGACTGGCAGACTTTCTCCTGAGCACCAGGTGGAGAGAGGTGATTGCAGGCATTTCACAGCTCAATGCCTGCCTGACAGTTACCAAGATCAAAGTATTCCCATCACACAAACACCAAATGGTACCGCAATGTCTGGCTAGGCACTGCCACTGGCATTCATGACAATAACCAAGTTAAAAACTGAGACGGGTCTGGCAAACACCACCTTCACCAGTGGACCAAAGGAGATCACTGTGTCAGGACAAACCAATCACGTGGTGTTACTGCTCAAAACGCTTAACCTGAACCGCATCAGGCAGGACAGCTAGGTCCCAAGTGAGGGACCGTCCCCAAACCTACTGGCCTGACCTCTTCCAAAATGTCAGTGCCGTGAAGACAAAGAGGTGGCCAATGTGTGAGACTGAGAATGAGACCCAGCTGGAATATACTGTGGTCCCTGACTGGCTCCATTATGGGGTAACTGTGGAAATGTGCATATGGGGTAGATTATTGTTCAATTTCCTGCGGTGACAATGGATTGTGTGCCCTTGTTTTTACTAGATATACTGAAGTCCTTAGATGTGAAGTGTTTCATGTTGTAATGAACTCTCAAAGGAACAAATGTATTAAAACAAATGGTGCACAATGTTCGCAAGTGTTGAATTTTGGGGAAGGCTATAGTATTCATTATATAATTTCTGCAACATTTCTGCAGGTTTGATAGGAAAAAGAGATAATTTGCACAGGGAGTTTCATAATGCACTTCAATTCAATCTGGTTATAATTATTTCCACTATGATCTTGATTTAATAAATCTGCTTACAGTGGGGCTGAGTGTGAAAATTCGAGACAGCCACTGAAGGCAATAGTGTGACAGTCTCGGAGGCTTAAAGAACTGTTCTGTTCTGGCAGGCTCCACAGGGGGCCGGCTCCCCGGGGAGACCAGGGCTGGACAACAACTTGCATCATCAAGTGTCAAGTGCACGGGAGGAATGTGGCAGCCCTGAGGCCACTGCGAACCCTCCCCACGCAGAGAGTGGGGTGTGTGCACAGCACGGCAGTGTGCGACGCAGGAGCCGTGAAAAAGGAACGAAGTCCAACGGCCTTAGCTGGGCCTCTCCACCACCGCCAGAGGCCAGGCTGAGAATCAGGACCCGGCTCTCGGGCCGGCCATTTACACCTACCTGATGCGGAGGCGGAGGACTTGGCTGGCCCGGAGCCGGATGATGCCGAGAGGGGCGTGGGGTGGCTGAGAGGTCCGGAGGAAGCCGGCTTGGAGGCGGAGAAGGGCAGCATCGGGGGGGTGCTCGGTGCGTTGTTAGGAGCAGAGGCGGCCACGGCAGTGAACCTGAGAACGGCAGCCCCAACGCATCAGAAGAGCCTGCTGGAGACTCCTCCACGCTGCTCATGAGCAGGCATCAAAGGAGAGCCTCCTACCCATACTCGTTAGCCTTCGAGAAAGGTACGTGTTTAGACACTTTTTATAACAGGTGAAAGCTGGCTGAAACCGGTTTGGCTCAGTGGATAGAGCATTGGCCTGTGGACTGAAAGGTCCCAGGTTCAATTCCGGTCAAAAGCATGTATCTTGGCTGCGGGCACATCCCCAGTAGGGGGCATGCAGGAGGCGGCTGATTGATGTTTCTCTCATTGATGTTTCTAACTCTATCCCTCTCCCGTCCTCTGTAAAAAAAATCAATGAAATATATATTAAAAAAAAAAATGAATAAAAGGTGAAAGTTGCAAGAAACATTTATCTGATCTTCTGCACATTTAGGAATGAGTTAAGTCAATAAAAATACCAAATAAATACTTAACAGGAAAACAAAACTAAGTCTCCATGATAGGACGTATTTCTATTCTATCAAGCTGAGTGGAGCAAAAAGGGTGGGACTCAATTATACTTCGTATCTTCTTTTCCCAACAACATCGCTGAGAACCTGCTGTGGGTGACCACAGTCTCTGAGGGGTGAAGGAGGGAGAGGGAAGCGGGTCACCCTCTGCGGGATGTTCAGTCCACGGGGACTGTCAGGGAAGTCTCACCTAAAGAGCAAACGTCTGTAGACAACCTAACACCCAGCATTAGATGACTAGGACGATAAATTAAAATGTCATCGGCAGTGGCAACGGTGGCCGCAGTGACAAGGGCGGTAACGACACCCCACAGCCACTAGAATCCCGTTGAGTGTGGGAGTGATGGGAGTATTTACACCGGATGGCTATCTTGGGAAGGGCTACGAGGTCTAAGGAATCACTTCATTCAAGAGGCTTCCAGTCTACTGGGGAGAACACCCCGAGCAGATAAGGAAGAAAAAGGCCAGAGGAGCGAGCGGGTAGACCCAGCTCTGCAGGGAACCGGGACACCAGGTTCTGAAGTTTGGGCTGTACTCGGAGAGCAGTGAGAAGCCACAGGCTGCCAAGCAGGAGTCACTGTGTCCGATGGGAACACAGTTCACCCAGTCACTTGTGGCCGCAGAGAAAACAGTGTAGAGTCAAGGGTGGACAAGAGATTCACTTCCGCTACAGAATATATACTTAGTACGGCTACGTTTTTTAAATAAGGGGTATCTCCTACATTTGAAACCTGCAGAAGCAAACAAGTATTTAAATATAAACCTCTAATAATAATAAAAAAAATCTGAGAGACCCTTCTGGACACAAATAAAAGGCAAACCTTTTGTTATTTGGATGTTTGCCTTTTGCTAGTATTACTTTTGAAAAACAAATGAACAAATAAGAACCCCCATGGAAAATCGCCGAGTAGCTGTACTCGCAGCAGCTGTTTTCGGTGAATAACACGGGCACTTCCACCCCCTGCCCCCTCACGGGAAAAGCAAACTCGGGTGCCACTCACTTGTCGCCGAGGCTGAGCTTGGCAGCAGAGGCTGAGGGCGGGAAGGAGGGCTTCAACCCAGGGCCGGGAGCGGGCGCACTTGGCATCGGTGTGCTTTCCAAGGCAGGCTTAAAACCCGCCGACCCGAAGGAGAACGAAGCAGCTGCGGGGGCCATCGGAGAGGCGGCGGGGGTGGGCGCCAGGGCGGCCGGAGGAGGCGCGAATGAGAAGGTGGCTGCCCCCGAGCCCACCGCCGCTTTGGGAGGGTCAGAGCCGCTGGGGTACGGAGGGGGCTCCCCAGCAACAGAGCCAGACGATTTCAAGGACGAAGCACCAAAGGAGAAGCCGGCAGGGGCCCCCACGCCAGAGAGCAGAGAGAAGGTGGCGGCGGGAGCAGCCGGCAGGGTCGGCGGGCCGGAGGCAGGAGCTGGGGCCGCTGAGGGCTCGGGCTTCTGCGGGACTGGCGAGGTGGGGGTCGTGGGCATACTTCCTGCAGCGAAGAGATGAGGAAAGGCAGGACGAGTTAGCACGGTTATGGCAGAGGGCCAGCGGAAGGGTTTGGAAGACAGACTAACAGCACTTCATGGATGCCAGCTGCGAACACAGAAAGAGGACACTTCTCACTGTGAAAGGCAAGGCATCTGCAAGCTTCATCCCCATCAGGAACGCTTGTACTTCCGATCTCTCCCTGTCAGTCACTGAGAGCAAGCTCAGGTGAACAAAAATACACACAAAAGCACAAATACTCTGTATCTCCAACAAAGGAGGCAAAAATGAGTTTAGTCTCTGAGAGGGTAACTTAATAAATTCAGAAACGACAAAAAGGCCCGGCTGGTGTTGCTCAGTGGTTGAGCATCAACCCATGAACCAGGAGGTCATGATATAAGACCGGGCTGCAGGCTTGATCCCCAAAAGGTGTGCAGGAGGCAGCTAATCAATAATTCTCTAGCATCATTAATGTTTCTATTTCTCCCTCCCTCTCTGAAATCAATAAAAATATATATTTTTAAAAGAACCACAGCCCTAACAGGTTTGGCTCAGTGGACAGAGAGTTGGCCTGCGGACTGAAAGGTCCCAGGTTCGATTCCGGTCAAGAGCATGTACCTTGGTTGTGGGCACATCCCCACCAGGAGGTGTGCAAGAGGCAGCCGATTGATGTTTCTAACTCTCAATCCCTCTCCCTTCCTCTCTGTAAAAAGTCAATAAAATACATTAAAAAAAAAAAAAGAACCAAAAAGGATTAAGATTTGATTATATAAAAAGATAGTTACATAACTAAATGGTAAATAAAAAAATCTGCAGCAAGAATGAATACAAACTGAGATTTGAAAATTTTAAGACTCTAATAGACAAAAGCTGGAAAACGAATTCACAAAAAGTAAATATACTAGTACTCTTTCTAATAAAAGATATGTAAATTTAAATGAGACCAATCACTGTCATCTAAATCACTAAAAATTAAATATCTATATAATCCTATGTTAGGAAGGGTAAAATAAACCTGAAATCTTTTACTACTAATATGTACCTAATTTAACAGTCCCTTAGGAAATATTTTGGCATTATGTCTCAAAAATCATAAAAGAATGGACCCAGTAAACTCACTTCTAAGAATAAAGCCTATGAAAATAAATTTTAAAAATGAAAGACATTTAATACAACCCAAATGCAAAAAAATATTCAATGGAATATTAAACAGTCACTCTTTTAAATTAATCATAAGATTATGTAAGAGTCTAGAAAATGCTTATAATTTAAGTTATAAACTTGCATTCCAGTGATATATACAGTATGAATACAACTACGAAGAAAGATGTTTATGAAAAAACACTGAAAGAGAATACCCCCAAAAGGCAGGTTTAAAATGATGTCTACTTTCTGAACTTTCTGTAAACCTGTGAACTGTCTAAATGAACTAACTAGATAAGAAAGCATTATTTTTTGTCGATACTTTTATATGAATGGGTCTTGGTCTCCCAACCTGTTGAGACAGTTTACTCACTATGTCTAAAGCAATGAAATACTTAGGATGCAAATATGAAAACACTGTTTTCAGAATGATCACTTCTCTGAAAGTATAATCGTGCAAGCACATCTATCCTGTTAATACTTCTTTTACACAGTAACTATGGAACCAGCACAGCTAGCTCGCTTCTTCGAAGACACACATAAATGTTAGTCACTGCTATGCATACTCGGTAGGCCGTGAGAAGTCTATTCACAGGAAATAAAACGGAACTTTGAAAACCTCACATTGCTCCCACTAACCTTTCAACCCAGCATCCCTAGGACAGGTGGGACCACTACTGTCCTCTGAGCCCAAACAGGCTTCGGCTGGGGCTGGCGGGCCTCCCCCCTTGCTGGGGTTCCCTTCCACCACCTGAGCACGTTACCGCTGGGGACAGGGAGTTTCTGGCCTGTGCCCAGGGTTTAAAGAGCTAACAGCTAAGTCCTTCTCACTGAACTGTGTTCAGAAACACACCTTGCCCCCAGCTCCTGCCTTCCCGACCCACAGGTTGAAAACTGCTAGCAAGGTCGCCTCAGAACCATCGGAAAACAGATATTTACATGATGATTCATTAACAGTAGCAAAATTACAGTTACAAAGTAGCAACGAAAATAATTTTATGGTTGGGGGTCACCACCACATGAGGAACTGCATTAAAGGGACATGGCATTAGGAAGGCTGACAACCACTGCTCTAAAGGGAAGTACAGGTTGGAGAATACACTCGTGAGTGAGGGAAGGCAAGCGCGTGCCTGTTTATTCTAAGAAAAAATGAGCCCCCGACGCAGTAAGGATGACTGTCCCGAGATAACTATAATCTGACGTATTTCCCTCCGTGGGACGAGCCCTGCACCGGCCCATGGCGCCCCTTTCTGGCAGAGGGGAGACCTACCTGACGACCTGGGCTGGCGCTCCCCCTCCAACGGGAGCGGCTCCAGGGTCTTGATGAGGGACCGCACCCCGGGGTTCTGGTTGATCATGTAAAATGGACAGAGCACACCATCCGTCGAGAGTAACAGAAGAACCGGAGCCGGCGGGAGCGTCTTCTCATCAGCTGTGAGAAAGAAACAGAAGGGAAGGAAGAGGGAAAGACGGCCCCAGCCAGAGGGGCTGGCTGCCCGCAGCTCCAGCAGCGCCCTCGGCCCAGGTCTCCACCGCTGTCTCCCAAGCACCCTCCCAGAGCCGCTGCTGGTCAGCTGGCCCCCGTCTGCAGGCTGCCTGAGGCTCCTCCTCCGTGGCCCCGTCCGCGGGGCCCGCCTGGAGGCCCGGCCGTCGTGACCAAGACGGGGGTCTCCAGGAAGTGGCGGTTAGGTAGAAAAATGAGACCAGACTCTTTGGAAAACAGAGACTAGGCAGTGAGTGAGTCAAACTATACTCACGCACAGCTGAATCCCAAGCACGGATCTTGTCAAGTAAGACTAAGAGAATTGGAGTAAAAGAGCTAATCACGCCCTGACCGGTTTGGGTCAGTGGATAGAGCATCGGCCTGCGGAATGAAGGGTCCCGGGTTCAATTCCGGTCAAGGGCATGTGCCTTGGGTGCGGGCATATCCCCAGTGGGGGGTGTGCAGGAGGCAGCTGATTGATGTCTCTCTCATCGATGTTTCTAACTCTCTATCCCTCTCCCTCCCTCTCTGTGAAAAATCAATAAAATATATTTAAAAAAATAAAAATAAAAAAGAAGAGAGAGCTAATCACACCAATAACCTGACCCGGAAAGGATGAGGAACACTGCGGTGCCCGACAGGGACCCCCTCTAACTGCAGCACCGAAGAATACGGCTTTGCTGCACTTGCACGGTCCCCGGGACCGCAGCTCTGCCCAGCTCTGCTCCGCTCCAGCGGAGAGCCGCTCCAAGCGGACACCCACTTAGGCCCAGTCCAGAGGCCACGGCCTGAGGCCTCCATTCTGCAATCCGTGCCTTCAAACCAAGGGCTGCTCCACAGAACCGGCCTAGGGCACTGCCCCCTGGGCAGGTCACTGGGAACTGGCATGGGCAGAGAAATAAAACCGAAACCCCGGGTGTATTAGACTTCCACCATGTTGTGGAGTTTAAAGATACAGGCAGATGCGAGAGTGTCTGGCCTCCGTCTCTCCCCTAAGTGTCCATGACATAAGTGTTCAGTGCTGTCACATGTGCTTCAGGGAGCAATGTGCTCCCAGTTCACGGTGCCCAGCAGAGCAGGTTCTGCCAGGAATATGGAGAACTGGACTTAAATGTAAACCAGAGTCAGAAATGAGGCACTGAGTGATGTAAGGCGACACTTACTGATGGCAATTTCCACCTGGTTAGTGTAGTCTATGGCCACGCCCATGGGCAAGGAGTCGTCATTCTTGTCCGTCACGGGCAGTTCAGCTCGACTGGAATCCTCCAGGAGCCACGATTCCCAGTTAACCTGGAAAAGAGGAGCAGAGAGGATGCATGCAGTCAGAGCTCTGCACGGGCTCCTCCCAGCGCCGCGCAGACATGAGAGAAAGGACAGCTCGCTGGGGCAGGCTTAGGTGGGGACCGAGACCGAAATCTGGGGAGAGTCTAAAGCCATGACTATCCCATGACGCAGAGGTTAGTTTTCCAAATCAGCCCTTCCCTCTGCGTCTGGGGCACCAAGTCCCCACCTGTGCATAAAGAGGGCCTACTGCCCACCCCAGCCAGGCAGACCCCCAAGCTGGCCGGGTAAACCCAATCGCTGCACCCCGCCAGTCACACCTGTTCCTGGGGCCTGGGATTGCGGCCAGGACCCCGCTGACCCCTCCTGCAGCCTGGCGGAGGAAACCTATACAGTTGGGGAGATGCTGTGCTCATTGGCCCATAGACAAGGTAACCTTAGTTCGAGTTTTCCCAGTTCCAGTGTGAGTGCCCCCCATGGGTCCATCCACCCGCTGAGAACTCACTAAGACTTTCCCAAAACTCTACCTTTCCTTAGGTTTGCATGAGTGGGCTCTGTTCCTCCCATCAGATGATTTCTAACTTTTAAAAACCACTCACATTTTGTCTGACCTTCAGCACTGACCAAAACTGGCAACACAATCAAAGGGAACAGTGTTCAATGTGTGACCGAGAAAAACAAGCTGTCCACCAAGGGACTATAATCAGGTTCTGTGACTTAGCTATGGCATGAACGACACGTGCATTTATAATAACGTGAACAAAATGGACTTCAACTTTGAAAAACAATCTGTAGACAGAACGAAGACTTAACCATTACGGACCACAAAGCACAGTGACAGCGCGTACTGTGAAAGACACAAGAAACAGCCGGAAGTGGGGTAGGGAAGGGGAGCGCAAAGCAAGACTGGGCCGCTGAGACACTGCTCTCACGAAGTGGACGATCAGGAGGTACGGTGTGTGGTGGCAGCATCGGAAATGAGGGTGACATGCCAGTGACAGAGGTAATCACCAGAAGAAGCTAAAATGGCGCTGTAACCCTCCCGAGAGGAAGAAGGGGGTCTGAAAGTTGTACGTGAGCTAAAGCCTCATCTGCCTTCCCAGCCAGGAAGGCCTAAAACTAATCAGGAATGACTCGTGAGAAAGCAAGCCATCACCTAGGAATCAGGAGGGAGTCATTAGCAGGAAGCACTCCCAGGTTAAAATGGTCCCCTTTAGAGAAAACGGGACCCAGATGGGGAGAGGCAGGGCGATTTCCTCATTTATAAGCCCTGCTCCGTGTACATAACTTATTTGATAAAAAGCAAAGAAAATTGTGTATTTTAATGTGTGAATACATAAAATATTTGTCTATCAGGAAATCATTACTGAAGTCAATCCAAGAGTAAACTGGAGTGCTGAACTCTGACCTATGACCCCAAGGTGGCCCACCTTGACACTGACAACCATGCACTTACAGCGAGAGCCTGCCAGCCAGTGATGGACAGATGCCGAGTGGGGGAAGAGCCGTAAGTATGGGCGGGTGGGGTGCACAAAACATTTTCAAGCTCAAGGCAGAGTTTGAAAAAGTGTTTCCCTTTCATCACGTCTCCTCTGCGGTGCCTGCCTCTCCATCGGCTGCCACCAGCCCCGCTGCCCGCCAGGAGGGCAAAGGAGAGGAGGAAGTGGGTTCTCAGCTTCTGGCTGAGTGACAGTTTTGTAGGACCTGCATGGTCCTCCTGCTTTCCCCAGGATGGGTTACAGTCCACTGAGCAGAAGGGGCAGGGTTAGTAATAGGAAGGAAAAATGCTGGTAAAACAGAACACGGCAGGAGAACCCTCCTATACCCGGCACACTCCTGTTGGAGGGTGATTACACAGGACGTTTGACCCACACGCTACGGATGGATCCTAAAACAGAGCGCTTTCTATGACACCAAAGAACTAATTCTGACACCTGTGTTTGTCCAGAGCCACGTCCAAGGTCATTTAAGCTTTGCTCTCACCCGGGAGCTCATTAAAAGGGATGTGCCCTCATCTCATTCTTACCCGCCTAATTAATTCCTCCACCATCTTTCTCACAAGTTTCCCCAGAATGACAAACGAGAGGAACTTACCTGGTCGCTCTGCCGGGCAAGGATGCTAACTTCTGTGGAAGCCGCCGATGCCGCCAGCACTAAATCCCTGCAGAGAACAGAACCAGAAGACCGTGACGTTAAAACACAGAGCGACGCTAGCCCCACCTGAGCCCGTGGACGTGTCTATGAGGATCGCCTGGGGGTGGCGAGGAGGAAAGCAGTTTCTATGGTTGAAGAACGGTGAGATTCTCAGAAGTAAATCTTAACCCTCAGCTCACAGGACACATCCCTGGATTCTTGGTCAACTACCTACTGACCTAAGACAAGGGGGAGCCGCACAGAATCAGTGGGAATCCCCAGCGAGCACTCAGTCAGTCCTCCAGAGGGAGCAATCCGGCAGAGGAAGAGGCACCTGGCTTCAGCCCTCTCTCCAAGGCACCTCCCCTCCCAGAGGGCAGCCTGTCTTTCTTTCTCTTTAATTTCACCTGAGCATACTTTCCCCACTGATTTTTAGAGAGAGTAGGAAAGCGGGTGAGGAGAGGAACATCGATGTGAGAGAGAGAAACATCGATTGGTTGCCTCTTGCACGGGCCCCAAACAGGGCAAAGATTGAACCTGCAACCCAGATACGTGGCCTTGACTGGGTATTGAACCTGAGACCCTTCGGTGCGCTGGCTGACACTCTATCCACTGACCCACACTGGCCTGGGCTCAAGGGCAACTTTTCATATGCACCTTGAATCTCAGTATTTTCACAAATTGTCACTGGGCTGTTAAGAAAAGAGGATCTTAGCCGGAACTGGTTTGGCTCAGTGGAGAGAGCGTCGGCCTGAGGACTGAAAGGTCCCAGGTTCGATTCCAGTCAAGGGCATGTATCCTGGTTGCGGGCACATCCCCTGTAGGGGGTGTGCAGGAGGCAGCTGATCGATGTCTCTCTCTCATCGATGTTTCTAACTCTCTATCCCTCTTCCTTCCTCTAAGAAATCAATAAAATATATTTTAAAAAAAAAGAAGAAAAAAAGAAAAAAGAAAAGGGGATTTTTAAGATTAGCACATACCTAGCTAAAGAATTCAAGGCTGGGAAACTAGAGGAGGAGCCGGAAAGGCATCCACTAGCATCAGCTGCAAATAGGTTCATGGTCCCTCAACCTCTGCTTTCCTCTTACACAGACAACTGCAGAGCGAGGAAGTGCCTCGGAGAGAGCTGGGGGGAGGGGAGGTCCTGGCCGGCGGCTCACCATTCCTCCACGTGGCTGAGGTAGTAGTGGTGCTGCCTCTCCGTGCAGCAGCCGTAACAGGGCTCCATGAAGTTCACGAACACCTCTGGGTGCTTTTCGTCTTTTTTCTACAACAAACAGGACGAGGAGGACTCTCAGGTGCGGCTTTCCCTGAGTCCCACACAGTGAATGGCTCTCAAATGAGAAAACCATTTAAGTTTAATGAGGAAATGTGCTCAAAAACCCATGTCCAAATGTACAGGCACGATATACAGGCAGCACCGTGTAATAAAAGGAACAGGACTGATGGCCGCCAACCAAACTGAATTCCAACTGCCTGTCACTTTCTGGAGGGCGGACGCACAGGACAGATTGCTCAACCTCTGATTCTCAGTCTTCTCGCACATATAACATATCTACTAAACGACATCAAAGGCTGTTGTACATGTGAAACAAAATGATATATGGAAAGGTTAGCCCAGAACAAAGAAAGTGAGCCCTCACTAAATACATGCTAGTGTTAAGATTATCCCGGGAAATAGAAATCCTAATGATATCCTGAAATAAAGAATACATTTAATACATTCATGAGTTGCATCAAGACACTTCAAACAACAGACCACACATTAACGATGGTGGTCCCATAAGATTACACTGAAGCTGAAAAATTCCTATCGACCAGTGACACTAGAGCCAGAAAACCTTAGCCATCATAATGGTAGCACCAATGCTTACCACTGGGCCGTAACTTTGGTCCCCGAGCCAACGGTGCACTTGAAGTTGCACCATCACAAGTAAGAAAACTCAAGCCTGAGCCTCAAACTTTATTACAAGACGCAAAGGACAGCCAGCCTCTCCCATACGCACCGGGAGCAGAGCCATCACCACATCCGGAGACGTCTCCAGGGTCCCATCGGCGGCGGCATATACTATGGTGAAGACGTAGGTCCCGATCCACAGCACATCTAGAACTGAGACACACACTCCAATAAAGCTCCTTGTTGGAGAGGCTCTGTATGTTACCCAGTTACATCTTCTGCATAAAAAACCCAACTACTACAGCTTTAAGGTCTAGATTTCATGGACCGGAGCCCAAATTCACCCAAAGTGGTACTTATTTCCCCCTGGTGGTTCTATCAGGAAAATGGTGAACAATTCTGATGTGAAAAATCAGGATCCAGTTAAGCCATCTGTCAGGAGACACGGTGTCCACCAGATTACTGCCTCACCGAGTGACAGGAAGTGTTCAGAGAGGAGGCACCAACGCTCTCCTGAGTGGCATGCAGTATAGCACGTGATTTAAATGTCTGGAGTGCAGACAGCACCTTACTAAGGGTCAGCCCCCCAAAAAGCAGATGAGTTACCTCGGACAGGATGATCTGACTCATAAAATGGAGGACAAGGAATGACTTTTTTTTCCTGCAGAGTCTGAAAGAGATTTGAAAAAAATA
This sequence comes from Lasiurus cinereus, assembly GCA_011751065.1. Taxonomy (NCBI): domain Eukaryota; kingdom Metazoa; phylum Chordata; class Mammalia; order Chiroptera; family Vespertilionidae; genus Lasiurus; species Lasiurus cinereus. Next base: position 1,546,024 of record JAAGEH010000126.1, on the reverse strand, counting down.
AGTGTCAAATAAATTAATCCCCAAACCAACAATGGTGAGCATTATCTCAGAAAAGCCACAGGCACAGGAGGAGACAGTGCACATGCAACTACACAGCATCACTGTCTGTCGCCTGCAGTTAGACGGAACCTTCCAGATGGACTCAGCTAGAAGACAAACACTTGTTTTGACCCCAAGTGCTCCTGCATTACAGCTATAGCCTTTCACCAGCTTCTTTCCCCTTTAGCTCTGTTTTTGTGGAGTGAATTGGGAACATAAAGTCGGGGGAAGTTTGTGTAAATATGATTACATTTTATTTAAAAAGCAGAACAAAAGTAATGCATGCACATGTAGACTATCTAGGTGAGCATCCGGGAAAGTTCTATGACTAGGCAGAAGGAAGGGTACCCTGGGAGATGGACCATGGATGGGAGGGGACACTCCACTCTTTCCTGCATTCACTTATGTACTGAGGACACAAGCATATTTATGCCATGAGCATAAAATTTTCAATTGAAAAAACACCAGCTACCCCAAACCCCCCTCCAACAGGAGAGAGCTTCCGTAAGAACGGTTCGGAAATCCAAGGAAAAGCTCACCGGGAGGTACTGGACCACCGTTCCGTTCTGTTTGCCCACTGCCAGCTGCTTCCCTTTGGGGCTCCAGCACACTGGGCAAAGGAGAGAAAGCCACCAGTTAAAACGGGAGAGAACGCAGCGAACCAGCGCGGTCTGTACCAAACAGCGACTAATCACTAGCTCTTGTTCTCAGTCCACGCGAGACCGCAGGACCATCCTTACTCGGCAAAGTGAGAAAAAGAAAAATCACGATGACGATCCAATTACGGTTTATCACTGGGCCACCGAAGTGATAGATAAGAGTGCTTTTCCAATGGAGTTCTGCCCCCAAAGCTGGGAAGTACCCAAAACTGCAGTCTTTAGATAAGACAAGGGACCAGAGGTTTCCGAATATCAATAAATTGTTGTCTTGCTTCTATTTGATATTTCTGATGCTTTCCCCAAAAAGGTACAAATGATATTCATAGTATAACTATTTCAGATCCAGAAGCAATTCCTCAAAAACCCAGTTGTAAACCAGCTGTACCGAAATGACTCCTCCTCCAGAACACCCAAGCACATTCAAAGGAAATCGTGGCTGCTGTTTGGCTTCAAGGCCATTAAATCATGGAAATAAAGACGACTGTCTCCACTTCTACCAAATAACAACAAATATAAGAAAAGACGCATGTGCATTTAATCCCAGCAACTAACTTTTAGACACCAGCACGACTGAATGTGAGAGGAAGCCTTCATCACCCACCAGACGTGACTGCGACCGAGGAAGGAAGGGTCGCGCACACTTTCACTGTTTCTGTGACTTGCAGGACCGCGATGCTGCCATCGGCCAGACACACTGCCACCATGGAGGGCACCGTGGGGTTCCACTTCATGTCGATCACCATGCCTCCTGCGTCTTTCAACAGCTTATGATAGGCAAATGGCCGTTTCTGCTGCTTGGCCTTTTAAAACAAATGCCCGGAGCAAAAATGAGTTAATCAATGCATGGGTGAAAATTTCTGAATATGTATGTTTTCTCAAAATTACAGTTTGCTTTTCTCAATGAACATGAAAAAGAATTAGTTCTACACAACACCCGCTTTGTTACAATGTCAACACAACGTTGAACATGGCAATGAATTATTCTAGCGCGCTGGAGGGAGCCCCAGCAGGTGATACACGAATGCAAAATCACTGGAAAACAGCAGACACGAGGTTAAAACCTGAGCTCTGCTTCTTAGCAGCAGTAGGCCCGTGGACAGTTACTTAAACTCTTTGTTATGTTTCTCCATCGATAACATGAAGACAACAGTACCTACTGTGACGGCCCTGGTAGCATGAACAAGGAGAAGGCATGTAAAGCACTAGTGCGGTCTTGGCAGAGTCAGCACAAGCACTCGATCCCATTCCTATCTATCATTACTAAACCGCGGGGAATGGAAGGACACTGCCTTGGGAGGCCAGAGACCCAGCATGATCACTTCCGACATCATCCATTAACTCTCTGGTCTGGGGCAAGTCACCCAAGGTCCTAAAGTCCCCTAGGCTTTTGCTGCCTCATCTGTAAATAAAATAGGAAATAATTTGGGGCTGGTGCTATTATGAAATAATTTCTTGAAGTCCTTTCTATTTCAAACATCTATGGTTCTATAATTATGGGCTTTTTATTTTAAAAAATCCATATTTAAACTGGAAAAGACTTCAAGGGTCAACCAAGAGCCTCTAGGCCAGTGGTTCTCAACCTTTCTAATGCCGCGACCCTTTAATAGAGTTCACGTTGTGGTGACCTTCAACCATAAAGTTATTTTTGTTGCTACTTCATAACTGTAAGTTTGCTACTGTTATGAATCGTAATGTAAATATCTGTGTTTTCTGATCGTCTTAGGTGTCCCTGCTAGTGGTTCTTTGCTGCTGTAGAGCCTAAGACCATCGGAAAACACAGATATTTACATTAAGATTCATTAACAGTAGCAAAATTATAGTTATGAAGTAGCAACAAAAATAATTTTGTGGTTGGGGGTCACCGCAACATGAGGAACTGTATTAAAGGGTCGCGGCATTAGAAAGGTTGAGAACCACTGCTCTAGGCTATGGTTCGATACCAGGAAACCTTAGGTCCCGTTTGACACTGGAGTCTGCCCGTAGCTTACCTCATTTGAGAATGTGCGAACGTCAAAAAAAGCGATAATGGACCCGTATTCACTGGACATCATGCACGCAGAGAGTGTGAGGTTATCACAGCTCAGGGCCAGGTGATGAATGGGGAATTTCATAGGAACTAGCAAGCCTTGAACTTTATCAACTATAAAAACATAAAAAAAAAAACAAAGCAGGAAATGGAATGTTCAGAACCCCATGCACATGCCCTGGCGTCTAGTCATGCAGATACATCTCAGCTTCCTTACAGATTTGTAATGATGCGTGAAGTATTCCAGGAATTCTTCTTTATACGACCTGGGGAAATGAACTGTGGCTGTCACCCTTGTTGAAAACAGTGTTCTTAAATTGGGTTCCTGGACCCTATTGTGAGGGGTGTGGGGGTGTCCCTACACTAACAAACATTTCTCAGGTGTCTGGAATTCATAGCAATTCTGACCTCTACCCAGTAACAGTATCAGGTTCCAGGTTAAGAGTTCAGTCCTACAAGACTGTGTCCTGTCTACACACACTTCAAGCCTAGCCACAAGCCCAGTGTCTCTGTGCTTCTGCCAGCTGGCTACAAACTGAAGGTTTCAACAACGTCCTCCAACTCAGAATGCCAATTGCAAGTCCAGGTTGTTACCTGCACGTCTAACCGACTGGCTATAAACCAGAGGTTCCCAAACCTCTTCTGTGGGTGCGAATCATTTGCTAAAACCGTTCAAAGAGCTCAGAACCGGATCACTGGTCTATGACAAAAGGATGGAACTCAGAACAGCCAGATGGGAGGCTACCCAGGGCAAGGTCTGTGGAAAGGGGCGAAGCTCCATGCCCTCCCCCCAGGCTGGCAGCTCTCCCTGCATCTCCACATGGTCACCAACTCAGAAACCCTCCAAACCCTCCTCCTGGGTTTTTACGAGGGTTTCACGACATCGGCAGCGTATCAAATCACTGGCCGTTGGTGATTAATTCAACCTGGTTGGCGGAGGGGGTAGCGAGAGGGAGACATACGGAAAGTTCCAGTCCTCTAATCACAAGGTTGGTTTAACTGGCAACCAACCCCACTCCTTAGGTGCTTTCCAAAATTATGTCACTAACATAACAAACTCCTCCCAAGCCTCCAAACCCCCAACACTTGGGAAATTCCAAGAGCTGTGGGCCCCGGGAGCCAGAAATTGTGGAGGAAGACCAAACACACACACATATCCATCCATCCATCCATCCATCTACCTACCTACCTACCTACCTACCTATCTACCTACCTACCTACCTACCTATCTACCTACCTACCTACCTACCTACCTATCTACCTACCTACCTACCTATATATATATAAACTTTAAGAAAATATATTATTTCTTATAAGTCAATATTGCCAGCCTATCTATCTATCTATCTATCTATCTAAACTTTAAGGAAATATATTTCTTGCAAGTTAATATTGCCAACCCGTACCCATATTTTCGCAACAATGCTCTAATTAGTACACATTCCCACGTGTTTGGATGGCACTGTCGTGCCAACCAAAAAGCCATGCGGCAAGCCCTTCTCCCAGAGAGCCAGAAGCCAGGGTCAGCTGAGCAGAAACAAATGCAGGGCAGAAGGTAAGTTCTTCTCTACTCTGAGTTCGGAGGAACAACTCATCGAGAGAGAAAAACAAGGGACCAAAGAGAACCAGACAGCTTCCAACATCTAACCTAGAACTTACTCCTGGGCTCAGCCTGAGGACTAACAGCCGTTTTCACTTTAATGTTAGAACGGTTCTTGGGAAGGAAACTGTATCAGTATTCACTACACTCCCCACTAAGCAATACAAAGCGCATGGCTTACCTATCTTATTGGGATCGTCGCCAGGTTTATTTTGAATGAGAAGATGTTTAGTAGGAAAGATGTGCAAGCCACTGGCTCCACCAGCGAAGACCAGGCCATACTTGTTGGACACGGCCAGCAGACTTGAGCGTTCCCGGGGCAACTCCTCAGGCGAGTCGAAGATCCTCACTTTCTTCAGGGCTCTGAACTGGAAATCCTGGGGGGAAACATCGAAACCAGATCAATTCAGGGAACATGGGAAGTTAAATCATGTCTGTGATAACCAGCAGACTCAATTCCAGTGAAACAAAAATACATATTACCCCGAGGCCCAGGACTGTGTGGCTTAGTCCTTTTCAAGCTTCCTGTACATACTGTGGTACGTGGCAGTGTTTATTAATATGTATTACAGGAAATAAAATTTATTACGTTTGTTGTTGTTGATTTTAGAGAGAGAAAGGGAAAGAGAGAAACACTGATTAGTTGCTTTCCGTAGGTGACCTGGCTGGTCATCAAACCCGCAACCTTCTGGTGTATGAATGATGCTCTAACCAACTGAGCCACCTGGACAATGCCAACGGAATAAATTTTAAAAAATTCTTTCACGAAGCCTTCCTTGACTAATCCAGCTCACACTAGTCTTCCCTTTTTCGAATTTCTAGTTTATTTATCGTCTTAACCTCCACACCAGGTGGTGTCATTATCTATTATTATTTATAATCTCCTATTTTGTAGTTGGTATTGACTCATGACCCAGAATAGTGCTTACTCAATTGTTAAATATTGAAAGCGTCACCTAACTACACTGTAAGCTGGAATACCCAGTGCAGTACCCAACAAACACATATGGAAACAATGACCACAGGAAGAAAACCAAATCCCATGAACTGACTTGCCTGGATCAAATGCTAAAACAAATTCCACACACACACACACACACACACACACACACAGGACATGTATGCTCAAGACCTGCAATCACAAGTCCAACACCATTAACACAGGCGATGAGGCCAGGCATGGCTTGACCCATCCACGACGGAGCCTTACTTCACAACACTGCTTCCCTGACACCAGGGCGCCGTCACCTCTGCCACATCCGGCGCCACCTCTGGCCCCCACCCAGGTCAGGTTTTCACTTCCTTCCATTTTCATGCTCCTGAGCACCTCAGGCAGGGAGCCTTCCCCATCTCCTGCCAATGCCCGACTCGCCTAGTCTTCCGTGAATTGACCTATATGCACCCCAAGACGATTTCCAGCGTGCACCGCTTCTCTTTTAAAAATATATCTTTATTGCCGAGACCGGTGTGGCTCAGTGGATAGAAGCGTCGGCCTGCGGACTGAAAGGTCCCGGGTTCCATTCCGGTCGGGGGCATGTACCTTGCTTGCGGGCACATCTCCAGTGGGGGGCGTGCAGGAGGTGGCTGATCGATGTCTCTCTCTCATCGATTTTTCTGGCTTTCCCTTCCTATCCCTCTCCCTTCCTCTCTGTGAAAAAAACCAATAAAATATATTTAAAAATATATGTATCTTGATTGATTTCTTGGCAAAAAGAGCTCCATCCCTTTACCAGTCACTCGGTTAAATTGTATTATACTAGCCAAAGGGTTTCTTTTCCTTCTCTTCCTGGCTTGCATCTTTTAAGTTGAGGTTTCGGTGAAAAGAATGCGAATTCCCTTTTTGCTTAAGAGCCGAAGACGCCTTCTCTCGGCCTTCGGTTTTTTTTTGGACTCAGGGTTTTCCAACGCCTGCAACTGACTCCCTCTCAGGTGTGTATCGCCATCACCTGGCATCACCTGGCCCCTCTCGGCAGTTGTCCGACGTGGGCACGTTCCCAGGATCAAAACAGTCCTTCTATTCCACTTTGAAGTCTTTTTGTAGGACCGGTGTTGAACCCTGGCTCTGCGGTAGGCCAGCCTGGATCACCTTGCAGAAGTAGTAGTACACACAGTGGCGAGTGAACAGGGGAGGCTGTCCAAATAATAATAATAATAATAATAATAATAATAATAATAATAATACAGCCAGCACCTACATTTCAGCCTCCTGGTCCAACGGGGCTTCGGGAAAGTTACCTCCCGAGCTCTGATCTGCTCCCCCTGTGTGCACAACTATTGCACGCGGTGGCTGCAGGATAGTAACTCGGTGCGTCGCACACCGGAAACGCTCAACAGCTCATCATCACGGCTCCGACCACCCGCTGTCAGCAGCGGGAGGAACTCGGGCGGCTCGCACGAGACCGGGCAGGGAGGGGGGGAAACGTGCACGAGGCAGGACCCTGCCATCCCGGTGCCCCCGGGCAGGCGGGTGGGGAAACGCTCTGAACGCGGCCCACATTCAAGCAGGAGGCGGGGCAGCCGGCCGGGCTCCCAGGCAACGAGGAGGAGGGAGGAGGGAAGAGGGAGGGAGGCCGTGGCCAAGTGTCTGACCTTCATCTCCCGCTCGGGGATCATAGCATCCATCTCGTCGCCCATCGCGCCGCCCTCGGGTGGTCGAGGCAGCCGCCGCCGCCCCGCGCGGCCTTGCCCGCACAGCCCAGGCCGTCTCCGAGGCCAACTTTCTCCGCTCCGGGCTGGCGGCGCGCGGCGGGCTCCGCACTTCCGGCGCGCGGCGGGCTCCGCACTTCCGGCGCGCGCTGATGGCGTCACGCGCGCGCTTCGGCCCAGGGAGCCTGAGGGACCGTCTGAACTCTCGCGCTCTTCCTGTCGCCCCCTTCCCATTGGCTGGCTCGAGCAGCGGGGGGCGGGGCCCTGGGGGCCCTCGCGCCTGCGCCCCGGGGAGCGCCCAGGCCCCGCCCCCCCACCCCCGGCTTTCACAGCCGGAGCGGGAGGTGGTGGTGGTGTCGCTCTCGGGTCGCCGCGCGTTTGAAACGTCTTCGCTCCGGATTCGGTGGGAAAAACCCCCTCAGTAACATTGTTGCTCATGGCTCCCGATTCGAGGAAGTTGGGGGGACTCGGCCAGTGGTTACAGGGCCGCTCTGGAGAGGGGCTTTGGAGCGGGGATGTGGGTGAAAGAGAAGACGTTCACTTAGCAGGAGGCTCAAGAGCATCAAACGTCAGTTTTGTTTGCTCCTTTCTTTTTTTAAAATATATTTTATTGATTTTTTTTTATAGAGAGAGGAAGAGAGAGGGATAGATAGAAACATTCATGAGCCGAAGCCGGTGTGGCTCAGTGGATAGCGCGTCGCCCTGCGGACTGAAAGGTCGCGGGTTCGATTCCGGTCAAGGGCATGTGTCCTGGTTGCGGGGGGCACGTCTCCAGTAGGAGGTGTGCAGGAGGCGGCTGATCGATGTCTCTCTCTCATCGATGTTTCTAACTATCCCTCTCCCTTCCTCTCTGTAAGAAATCAATAAATTTTTTAAAAAATTAAAAAGAAACATCAATGAGAGACATCAATCTGGGACCTTTCAGTCCGCAGGCAGACGCTCTATCCATCGAGCCAAACGGGTTCCAGCGTTTGCTCCTTTCATGGTAATCCTTTACGAAGCAAAAGCCTGGAAGCCGCAAAACACCTGAGGGGTGTTATTTAATCTTCAAGACACCCTGGTCCCCCATCAGTCCTGGCCACTTAATTGGTGATGTTACTGGAAGCACACAGAAGTTAGATCCCCCAGGGCCTCAGTGTCAGAAAGGGGTGGAGGCGGGATTAGAATTCAGTTCCTCTGGACATGCTAATTGACGACTATTCCGGAGACAATTCTGTAGTGGATTTATCTGAACAATGCTATAGGACAGGAGAGCATTTGAGATCTTGCTCTCCAGAATATGTTATCAGTTTGGGCTCAAATAAACTCATAAACATTAAAAAAAAATGCTATAGGACAGAAGTTCTTAACTTGGAGAGTGGGAGGGGAGGGAAGAGGGGACAAATTGTTTGGTTTTCAGCAAATTGCGGGTCTGCTCCATGCCAGTTCTCATTTATAAGCCAAGGATGACAAACAGAACCGGTCTCAGGTTGTCCCGTAAGGAAGTTCCGTGTTTAGCAGAGCCTGGTACACAAGACACACGCATCTCGTTACCGCATTAGCTAGCTCTTCAGAACGTGCTGAGCCCTGGAACCCGTCCCCAGAACACACCAGTCAAGACGTGGGTCAGTTTGTCTGTTTTATTTCCAGCATGTAGAGATGCTATCATCCGGCACCACACACGCTCCCACGCACGCCGCACACACATGGCATCCACCTGACCCTGCCGGACACACTCCTTCCTTTGGAGTCGCGGGGACAAAGCCAGCCACCCTTTGGCGGTCCCCCCAGTTTCGGGTTCCACTGGGTAGATTTGGTCTTTCAGAGAGAAGACAGCTGGACATCTAAGAGGCTGAGCCCTTTGGTCAGAGCAGAGTGCAGGAGCCAAGAGCCACAACCTGAAGTACATGCAGACCCTCCTCCTCTTACCAGGGGCCAAGCTTGAGCCCCTGCCCCTCCAGGAGAGAGCTTCCTGCCTGCCCTTCCCAGAGCTGCGGACACATCCCTGGCTCTCCTCCCTTGAGGAGCCTTTCCTGTGGGCTTGTAAACTGGGGGGCCCACTGAAATAAGCCTGGCTGGCTCTGCCCTCCTCTCCGAGTGAGGATCAGGGGCACCGACTATGGTGGAGAGTCAAGGAAAGCTCTGCCTTGCTCAAAGGTATCCTGCCCCAGAGAGGAGAGGTAGAAGGGAGGGGTGGGAAGAGGCAGCTGCTGATCTAATGATCTTGGGGGAGTGGGGGAATCCAAGACGGGGAAGGAGGTGGGGCGAGATTTTACATTTACAGGGAGAACTGTTTTTGCTGGGTTTAAACTTCAACTAGGCCTGCGCACTGGAGCAGCTCCTTAGGCTGACGCTCAGCCAGCCATGGCCAAGCAGTCTTGCTGCGGAACTGGTTGAGACCAGCCGGTGAACCTGGCCTGGCCCTTTCCCTCTCCCTGCCTGCTCCACTCCCTCATGCTGCTGCTGTAAGGACAGCTCCTCGGGCCCCTGACGATGGGTCACCGAGGAGCCACAGGAGCCCACGCCGGCTCCACCTCCCAAGGCCCCTTTCCACTTCCGGTTGGGCAAAGGCGTCCCCAAGACTCTGGCCTAGTCTCGGGCCCAGCTTGGCTCCCCCAGGATTGCAGTGCAGTCACCCCAGAGCCCCCCTTGTTCCTAACATTCATCTCACTTTTCCCTGTCTGGGTCTGACTTCCCCAGTAGACCCCACATAGGAGTCTCTTTCACTACCGGGTTCTTAGCTCTTGGCCCATAGCAGACGCTGAATAAATATGTTCAGTGGATGAGAGCATCTCAGTCCTGAGTGGGCAAAGGAAGGGATTCCAGAACACGGGTGGGGCAAAGGCGGATTTCCTGTTCAGCCAACAAGGGGCCGAGTGGGACCCCCGTGTGAGTTCTGAGAGGCGGCTTAGGGACAAAGCTCTAGTGAGTGCGGAATTACAGAGGCGGGCCTGGCCCTGACCCCAACCCTGGTGCTGACTCAGAGCCCTGGGCAGGGGACTCCTGGCCCCGTGTCTTCCCGGGTGCTGACCTCCAGCCTGCCCCTGCCCTTGCTTTCATGGGGGGCAGCCCAGAAGAAGCATGGACAAGGCCTCTGAACACCGGGGCTCCAGGCTAGACTCTTCTGTCTCCTGAGGCACCCCTGACCTCGGGCAAGGCACTTAATCCCAGTGGGCCCCCCCGTTTCCTCATCTGTGACACAAGAACACTAGCTCAGCAAACCTACAGGGTGAATCGGGCTGCCAAGCCATGTGAGTCTATAACGGGGCCCACAGGAGACCCCGATTCAGTGCCCAAGCTCAGGTGTGGGGGATGTGGAAAGGGTGAGATGAGTTACAGAGACGGGGACACAGCACATGCAGCACAAGGTGGGGAGAGTTAAAACTTATAATAGGGGGGCGATAGGTGCTGTTGCACGACTGAGTCCAGTGGTGTCAGGTGGGAGGTGAGAGGGAAAGCACAGTCAGTTTCAAGCAGACGATCGAAAGGCAACTCTGTTTCCGCCATCCTGGTGGGCTGAGCCCAGGTGTCCCCTGTTCGCCACAGGCGTCTTATTCTGCATCATCCTAGCCTGCTGCCCTCAGCATCCTCCCTAAAAGGTAGGGCTAGCCTGAGATGACCTTCCCCCCACCCTCAGGCCCCTGGCCTCCCCTCTCGCTCCAAAGCCCTTTGCTGCCCAGCAAGGGATAGGACTCCTTCTGAGCTGCCAGGAGGGCAAGGCTGGAGGATTTCTGCCGAACCTTCTGGAAGGGCTCAGATTGCTTCCTTCCTCCTTCTGCCAGCTCACTGAGGATGAGAAGAAGCAGGGGCGTCACGTGGGTGGTAGGACAGTGAGTGGCCGCATCCTGGACCACTGAGAGCCCTGGAAGCTCAGAGTGTCTGAGGAATCCCTAGCGCGGCCCTGCAGGGATTCCTACTCCACGGTCTCCGGAAGTTGGATGAGATCCTCACCAGGGCCAGGCCAGCAGCCTGGGCTAAGTGCAGAGGTCTCTGGGAGAATGGCTCCAAGCTGGGGTTTGGGGAAAGGGGGGTGGGGAGAGGGGCGGGAGGGATGGACGGATGGAGAATCGCAGGCTTCCAGCCTTCTGGCCTTGGCCTTGCCCTCTCCAGTTTTTTGGTTTGATGTCAGCCCTCTGCATGCCCGGGGGTGAGGAGAAGGGTGGAAGGAGAGAGGGCGGGGCCCCAGATCCCCTTAAGGCAGATAATTTGCGCTTTACAAAGAGATGACTGATTCTGCAGATGGAAAAAAAAACAAATAGACATGCCCAACGACCAAAAAAAAAAAAAAAACAAGTAAGACAAAACGTGAGTCCAGAGGGCAGCGAGACAGGGCGGGAGGAGCGGGCAGGGAGGCAGGGCCAGGTCCCGGCGGGTCCTCAGGGCAGGCTGGCAATGTCTCTCTCTGGAGGGGGGCCACCCGGCTTGGGGCTGCTCTCTTTGGCTTTTCCTTCAAACATCATGACTCTGGTGTGGGGATGGAGAGAAAAGAAAACAACAGGATTAGGCCCTCCCAGCCAGGGACCGCTCCTCCAGCCTTCCCTCGGCGGGTCCTCCGCACAGCGCCCTGCAGCCGTCTTCCAGCGGGGTCTTCTCCACATGGCGGGCTCCCGGTCCCATTTCTCATGGGAGAAAACTGAGGCACAGTGGCGGTGGGACCCCTCAGAGCCACCCAGGCAATCCAAGCAGGACAAGCCTCTGGGTCTCTGACTCCTTCCACTCACCACGCTGCCTGGAGGAGGCGGAGCGAGGCTGGGCCCCAGCTTTGCTCAAAACCCTTTCTGATCCTCACACACCTCACTGCTCTAGAGGAAAGGCTGGCGAGTTGAGGTGGGGATTCATGGGGGTGGGGGGGGCGGGGGAAACAGCTGGATCTGAGTCCCCACCTACTTCCCAGCTGGTGGCTCCAGCGAGCACTCCACCCGCTGATGCTCAGTGTTCCCGCCTAGAAGGAGGGCGCCCCAGTGCTCGCATCCTGAGCTGGTTGGTCCAGGAGGCATCAATCACTCCCCGGTTGGGCTCTTCCCGCCCCCCCTGGCTTTAAATGCCACCCCAAGGGCGACGGTCCACAACCAGCTCGTCTCTGAGCTCCAGATCCGCCCGCCAGCCCCCTCCTCCGCCTCTGCCCTTGGCCGGCTGAAGGGACAGTCCCTTAAACACATCAAACCTGAGCTCTTGATTCCCGCCTTCCCACCTGCTCCTCCTGCGCAGCGAACAGCACACTCAGTTACTCAGTTACTCTCTCAGTTCCTCAGACTTTGGACTCCTCGGACTCCCTGTTTCCCTCTACACCCCACATCCAGGCAAGGAAGCAGGCTTCCAGCTCTACCCGCAGCGTCCCTCTCCATGCCAGCAGCTCCTGCCCGCTGCACTGCAGTCTCTCCAAGCCCCAGCTGCATTCCTCACCCCTGCCTCAGCCAGAGGGGGGCCCTTTAAAGTCAGCCCCGAGCTGAGAGCACTCCAGGGGATCCCTCCACGTTAGGACAAAATGCTTCACCGGACTGGGGCCTACAAGGCCCCATACGCCTTGACCCCTGCCCACCTCTGCACACTACCCTTCACTCAGCGAGCTCACTCATAGCCCGGACACCCGGGCCTCCGTGCTGCTCCTTAACAATCAGAGCACATTCTGCCCCAGGGCCTTTGCACACACCATGTCCTCTGCCTGGAAAGCTTCCCCCAGATCTTCACATGGCTCTTCGCTCCCCATCTTCCTCACTCAGATGTCGCCTTCTCAGTGAGATCCTCCCTTCCCTCCCCCTCCTCCCCACCCCGCATCACATCGCCTCTGCTCCTCTTCCCACCTTATGATTTTTGGACCGCACCATGACAACCTGGTGTTTTATTTGTCTCCTGCCATTAGAACGTAAGCTCCATGTGGAGGCCACCAGCTCCTGTGTCCCCAGCACCGAGACCGATTCCTTGCAGATAGTTGGCGCTCAATAAAGATTTGCTGAGTTAACAAATGATCAGTCTCAAGTGTCAAGTGCCTGACACAATACATGTGCACTAAACCTCCAATGTCCTTTTACTACTTACTAGCATCGTCACTGACCGCTGCCCCTGGCCCCTCTCCCCGCCCCCCCCGGGCCCTCTGACCTTGGTGCTTCTCCCAACCCCCCCTCCTCCCCCGTCCCACCCACACGTGAAGCTCTAACCAGCTCCAACTGGGTGCTCAGGAGCCGGTTACTCGGCCTCCTGGACCCTCAACTTCCCCTTCTGTAACATGGGACAAGTATATTTGACATTTGAAAAAAGACTTCATCTTATTTGATGGAAACCAAGAGAGGTCCTTTCCAGCTCAAATCCCATGAGACTCGGCAGGGAATTTCTCGGCAGCTCCTCGTGGGGAGACCCTGCGTGTGGAGCGTGATTTTAGCACCCCCACCCCCCAGGTCTCGGTGCCATCAGCCAGGCACCGGGCTAGCCTCTCGGGGTGCTCTCTCATGAATCCTCAGGACAACGCTTCGTGAAAGAAGTTTATTCCATCTCTATCTTACAGAGGAAGAGCGTGCCCACCCTACCGCCCTCTGGAGCAGCCTGGACCTCCCTTCTGCTCACACCAGCCTCTGGGGGGCAGAGCCACTTCACAGACGAGCAAACTGAGGTTCAGAGAGTTCTGCCAGTAGCTCTGTCACCGCCATGGCTACTGTCACCACAGCGGTCATGGGCTCTACCAGGCCTCCGCTACAGGCTACTGCCACCTGCAAGGTCCATGCTAGCGTGACACTGCACAGATGGGGAAGGCGGGGTTCAGAGAAGTGACACGCCTTGCCCAGCGGCCACAGGGACGGCCGCAGAGGCCCCAGGAGCGGCAGGAGGTACTCACAGCTTGAGGACGGCCGACCGCTTGCCCAGCATCATGTTCACGAAGTCTCGGTAGGAGATGGTGGCGCCGACCCCACCGGTCACCTCCGCGATCATCTTCCTGATCTCCAGGTGGGTCTTGGGGACCCCCAGCTTCTCCATCATCCTCTTCAAAGACATCAGGTCTGCGGGAGGAAAGGCAGGCCCGTGAAGTGGAGGCGGACGGCGGCAAGGCCCGTGGGGACGCTGGCCGGACGGCCCCTCCCCAAGTCCATGGCCTTGCTCCTCTAGGGACCTATCCCTCCTTCCCCGTATCCTTCGAAGGCAAGGTAGACTAGTGGTTAGGGACCGGCGCTTCTAGTGTCACACAGCCTGGGGTTGGAATCCAGCTCTGCGTTTCCTGGCTGTGGGACCGGTGGAGACGACCTAACCTCTCTGAACTCTTGCTCCCATCGGTGGTCAAATCGGCCAGCGTGGCTCAGTGGTTGAGCATCGACCTATGAACCAGAAGGTTTCAGTTCGATTCCCAGTCAGGGCACAGGCCCGGGTTGTGAGCCTGATCTCCAGTGGGGGTCGTGCAGGAAGCAGCCGATCCATGATTCTCTCTCGCCATTGATGTTTCTGTCTCTCTCTCCCTCTCCCTTCCTCTCTGAAATCAATAAAAATATATTTAAAAAAACACACCTGAGTTGATAGGACCATTCGGGGGGGACGATGCTTGAGAAGCACCTGCAGGAGGCAGGCGCACAGAGATGGCGCAGCTATTCTTACTGTGGTCACAGCTGCTCCCCGTGGTAAGGGGAGCTCTGGGCCCGCAGCCCAGGGAGGTGGGGTCGCGAACTTGGCCTGACCCCAGGCATGGACATCATCTCCCGGGGGCCAGGGGCCAGCTTCCCCCATCTGCCACCCCCGCCCTGCAGTCCTAGGGCACCGCTCTGGCCCGAAGGGAGAGGGTCCAAAAATACCCCGCAGAGCAGGAAGGCCGACAAAAGAACCGAATCCCAGAAAAACAAGGGAGGCACCAGAGATCACTCCGCCCCAGGAGTCTTGCCTCTGACCCCCACTCCCAAGATCTGAGCCATTTCCTTGGGATTGTCCCGGGAACAATGGTCGCAGAGGAGGGGGGGAGAGGGGGTGCGGCAGGCAGGTTTAGGGCCCGCCCGCGTAGCCAGCTCACCCGAGAGGCCGGGCAGGCAGAACCCGTGCCAGGCCCCTCGGTGCCAGGATGTCCCGGGCATTTCAAAGAAAGCTGGGCAGCCTCTGCAGGAAGGAGGGAAAGGGCTCCCACAGCTGCTGGCCAGACCCAGAGCTGGCAAGAACTTTCTGGAAGGCCTTTTGGCAGGATGCTTCCAAAACCTTTGACCCGGGATGTCTAATTCCTGAGACTTAAGAAACAACGTAGCCAAAGGTTCACGTACAAAGATGGTCTCCGGATTATCAATGGCCCGAGGGCGTAGGCCGAATGAATTACGGTCCGTCCCCACAATGGATTATTATGCGGCCACTGATTAGATTTCAAAATACAGAAGTAAATCAGATGTCAAAATACAATGTGTTGCTTTTTAAAATAAAGAAGGTTCTAGAAACGCTGTAAAACAGCACTGGTGAGTAGAACAAAGCGTGGAAGGGTATCGGCCACGCAGGCAGCTATTTCTGGGTGGTGGCTGTGGGCGACGCCTATGTGTCTTTTTTTTTTTTTTAATATATTTTATTGATTTTTTTTTTTTTACAGAGAGGAAGGGAGGATAGAGAGCTAGAAACATCGATGAGAGAGAGACATCGATCAGCTGCCTCCTGCAGGCCCCCTACAGGAAATGTGCCCACAACCAAGGTACATGCCCTTGACGGGAACCGAACCTGGGACCTTTCAGTCCGCAGGCCGATGCTCTATCCACTGAGCCACACCGGTTCTGGCCCTATCTGTCTTTGTGCTTTGCTGGGCTTTCCAACATTTTTTTTTCTGATGAAAATGTGTTGACTTGATAAAATTTTTTCTCTGAAGAAGGAAAATAAAAATAGTCGAAAGGGGGAAGAAAGAGAGAAGACAGAGGAGTAGAAACACTGGAGTTCCGGGTGAACCAGAGGAGGGATGGGGACCCGGGCCTGCCCCCTACCAACCGCGTGCCCGGAGCAAGCCGTCCCATCCACTGACCCTCAATTTCTTCAGCTGTGGAACGGGGACCATTACACCAGCCTTGCTACCGGTGACAGTCAAGATATGGTCCTGAATGTTAAGTGCCAGGGGACAGATGGTGTCACCCAGGGGACAGGAGGAGGGTCTGTTGGAGGAGGGACCCAATGGCATGAGGCCCTTTGCCAGCTGCAGAACAGGGAGCAGCTGGGAGGGGGTTCAGGGTCCAAGGAAACGCCAGCCCCTGAGGGAGGGCGCCCAAAGCCTGAGCACCTCCAGCCCAGAGGAGGGGGGCACTCTCTGGGATGGGTCCCCTGGGTGGGAGGCCGAGGTGTGAGCAGCGAGGTATGGGGGAGGGGAACTGTGGGAAGAGAAGTTTGGGGGCGATGGATCAGGGGAAAGGCAGTGGGGCTCCACTCCGGCTCCGCTGGCCCCGCCCACCGGGAAGGCTTTGGGGTGTGTGTGTGTGTGTGTGTCTCGGTCCTGACACCTCACCCATCAGGCACGTCTGTGAGGCTCTGGACTGTCACACCGTCACAACGTCCACCCCCCAAGCACCCTGATGCTAACCCTCAGGCCTCACTCACCAATCTCGCCTTCGTTGTTCAGGTCGAACTCCATGTACTTCTCTGGAAATCAGAGCAAAGACCGGCATTAGCTTCCAAGAAGGGTGGCCCCTGCGGGTCCCACTGACTCCCCTGAGGGAAGTGGCCAGGTCCTTGGGGAGCCCACACCTCACTCCTCATCCACATAGGGGGGGTCTCAGCACGAGCCCCATCGTCTTAGCAGAGCTCGTCCTGCCTGCACTCCTCGGCGATGGGCGCCAGGGGGAGGGACGTGCAGGGGTCACTCTGACCTCCTCGCACGGGACAGCCGTTTCCTTCCAGGTCCCATCAGTGACTACAGTGAGTACAATACATTCTGGCCCCGGAGAGGCTGATGGGGGGCGGGGAGGGAGCGGGAACTGCATGCTTGCGGGGTGCCTCGGGGGTTCTGACGGCAGCCAGATATGGGCACCCCGGTCAGGAGCCCCTGTGGTCCGGAACCTTTCGGTCGTGGCAACACCGAGAAGCCAATGCTCTTCCCAGAGGAATGCCATGGCCTGCCCTCCCCACCAGGCCACCTACAGACTGAACCACACCTCCCTGATCCAGCGGTGCAGGGAACCCCAGCAGCAAGACAGAGTGACATGAGCACCTTGGTGTCTTCTGTCAGGCGGTGTGTCTACAAGCCCTGTGGCCGCGGGCAGGGCACCCGGCTCAGGAGAGCCGGGCACTCCGGTCGCCTCTGCATGTGAAGTTCCAGCCTCTCGGGCTGCCTGGCCCTCGGTCCCCTCCGCTCCCCCTCTGGCCTGCTGTGCCCGGCCCGTCCCCACCTGCCCCCACCGGCTGGCCACCCTCTGCTGGAATGTCCCTCCCAGGGAGTCACAGGCTCCTCCTCCGGCCTCAGGGTCCCAGCCTTTCTTTCTTGCTTTCTTTCTTTCTTTTCTTTTTTTAAAATATATTTTATTGATTTTTTTACAGAGGGGAAGGGAGAGGGAGAGAAAGTCAGAAACATCGATGAGAGAGAGACATCGATCACCCGCCTCCCGCACGACCCCCACTGGAATTGTGCCCGCAAGCAAGGTACATGCCCCCGACCGGAATCGAACCTGGGACCCTTCAGTCCGCAGGCCAACGCTCTATCCACTGAGCAACACGGGTCTCGGCCCAGCCTTTCTAATGGGCACCACCCTCCTCCCCACCCCCCCACACAAAGCACCTACGACGCAGAGACCTTTTCCCAGGGCCACCTTTGAAGAGTGACCCATGGGTGACGCAAGGGAGGAAGGGCTGCCCCTCCCTCGCCAGACTCTCCTGAGGATGACTGGCAGGGGGAGGGGGACAGGGCAGGGGCGGGGCTATCTTGGTTCTGGTTCTTTCACGTTTTTAGTGTCAAAAGCACCATCGTGCCGAAACCGGCGTAGCTCAGTGGTCAGAGCGTCGGCCTACAGACTGAAGGGTCCCGGGTTCGATTCCGGTCAAGGGCATGTACCTTCGTTGCAGGCACATCCCCAGTGGGGGGTGTGCAGGAGGCAGCTGATCCATGTCTCTCTCTCATCGATGTTTCTAGCTCTCTATCCCTCTCCCTTTCTCTCTGTTAAAAAAAAACAATAAAACATATTAAAAAAAAAAAAAGCACAACCGTATAACGGCTAAGAGCGGGGTTCCGGAGTGAGACCCAGGTAGGTACAGGCCCAGCCCTGCCCAGGGCCAGCGGTGTGAGCCAGGCACATGCCCCTCCCGCTCTGAGCTGACTTCCTGTCAGTTAAGGCTGGCACCCCTCCCTCTGGCTGACGGGCATGATTCCGGGCACCCACAACCCCCGGGTCAACGGCACGTGCTTAGCACCGGAGTCCTGCCCCGGACAAACACAGTGCAGGAACCCCAGGAGACTGGGCAGGGAGGCAGTGCCTCGGCTTTGGGGGGATGCGGCCTCGAGGATGCTCGCCTGGTCCTCCAGGGCGCCCCGCGTGCACCCCCACAGGAAAGGTGGGCCCGCCTGCCCCTAGGTTGAGGGCTCCGCTCCTTCCTCGCTGGCCGGGTGGACGGAACAGAGGGACCTTTATGCGCCCCCTCCCCGCGGGCGGCGGCTCGCAGCCCTGTTTTCTTTTCATCCCGTGCTGCTGGATTCAATGGGCAGAAACTCTGCCCCCGGGCCCACTGCGCAGACACAGACGGCCATTCTCCACAGGGGCTCCCGCTGGAGGGGAGAGCTGGAGGGGGAGAGGCCAGGGCGGCCACAAAGACCCGATTGTGTGCCGGCCGGAGAGCCAGCAGGGCCTGGGCAGCGGTGGCAGGAGCCAACCTGAGCCCGCGGGGCGGCTGTGGGGAGAGGTGCAGGGCAGACTGAGGCCTGCAGGAGCGGGGTGAAGGGGCCAGGGGGGCTGGGAGGCCGTGGAGGGCCCGGCCCCTCTCACTGGGCACCGTGTTCTGCAGCCCACCAGGCATGGGGCATTCTGGGTGAGACGGGTGCAGCCTGGCCCTGTGGGGGTAAGGAATCCTATGTAGGGGGGCCTGAGGGATGGGGCGGCCAGCCCCCCTCACCTTTGAAGGCTGAGAGCTTTTCTGGCAGGTCCTCTTCATCGCTGTACTTCTGGTCACAGAGGAACTCCTGAAGAGGAGAGAGGACAGAGCTGAGCTGGGGGCAGCAGGCAGGACTCGCTGGCAGGAGGCCCCGTGCCCCGGCCTCCTCTCCTGCCAGCTTGGACGTGCGAGTCCAGCCCGGGCGCCGGAAGGGGGCTCAGAAGCCAGGGCGGGGCCTGGAGGGTCTGCTCCAGAAGATGACACCCCTTCCATCAAACGCAAGGACCGGTGCAGGGACCTGCCTCCCCCAGGGCACCCCGCTCTGGGGTCCCCGGAGCCATGAACCCCCCCAGATAAGCCGCCTGGTTCCAGCGTGAACCTCTTAGGCCTGAGACCCTCGCCCGCTAGTTGCTCTCGGTTTTCCAGTGCTTCCTCTCCGAGCGGGCACTGTCAGCAGAGCGACTTCCGGAGTTTGTGTGAGAATCCGAGGAGAGCGCGTGTGTGACTTCTAGCACACAGCAGGTGCCAAATAAAGAGCGGCCGCCGCGTCTTTCGTCTCTGCTGCAGCCAGAAAGGGGCTGTGCGTGCTGGGGAGGTCACTTACCCCTCCCCTCCGGGGCTGGGGGAGGTTCAAATGAGCCCTTTCAGAACCAGACAGGGAAGGCCAGGGCCACCAACAAGAGCCCCCAGAGAGAAGCAGTCACCCGCATGCTCTCTCTGCATCCGCCCGTGGACCCAACAGCTTCCCATTTTACAGATGAGAAAACTGAGGCTCCCACCGCCAGAGCTGCCATTCAGCTCCTGCTCATTCCAAGTCTGTACCCTTGACCTCGACCCTCAGAGATGGGCAGATGGCAGGCATCCATCCGGCTTTAGGGCAAAAGCTACTACCCCTCCATAAGCCCCTGCTCCATCAGCACAGGGCGCCTTACTAACCTTCAAGCCGCCCTAGAGCCCGCATGCAGGCCGGGAAGCAGAGTCTGCCCACCCACCCTGGCACCAGACTCCGCAAATGCCCTCCCTTCTCTGGACCGCCCTTTCCTCATTCCTGAGCCGACTGGACCTGGGCATCACTCCTCATTCATTCACTCACTCACTCATCCATTCACCCGTTCTGGAGGGACCACTGTGCACACTGCTGTGTGCCAGGCAGGAAGGGAGCGGGCGAGGCCTTATCCGAAGGTGCCAGGGAGAGTTCAACGTGGTAGTCAATGGCACTGGTCCATCACTCCATCTGTTTCCAAACTCCTGCTGCTGCTTCCCGCTGAGACGTGCCTGTGCTCACCGTGTCCTAGAACGGGGAGCTCACTGCCCCCCCAGCCTGTCCTGTAACCCCCCCAGAGGCTTCAACTGGAACAAGAGAATGACAGGAAGCTAGCGGATGAGAAAGCACTCGGGGTTTGGATCTCAGCCCCCCTGACCCACTGTAAGTGGCACAAGGGTACCCACCTCTTCAGGCACCTGTCCCTCATTGGGGACAACCACACCCGTCCCTCACTAAGCAACGGGGTGACTTAGTGGGAGACAGAACCTGACCCGTTCCAGGCTCAAGTGTCCGCACGTGAATCCACCGACAGAGAAGGAGGAACCCACCTGCCCACCCGCCTCCCTCGCAGTGCAAGCCATCGGGTCCCGATTATGCTGGTTTTACCGGAAAGAACAGGACCACAGAGGTGGGCAGCCAAGGAGACGCAGGCTGGGCTGGCACCGGGCCTAGCAGATGCCAGACCTGTGCCCCAGCAGCCTGGCGGAGGGTGGCCGGGGCCCCGTTAGGTGCATGGCGCACAGCCCGGCCTCCGCTCAGCGGGAGCTGGCACGGTCTCTGGCTCCCTCCTCGCTGGCCCGGTCCAGGACTTCCCTTCCCCGTGGCTGCCTCTCAGAGATCTTCCACCCGGATCCGAAGCAGGACAAGGAACTCTTGTCTGTGACCCCGAGCAAGCCAGGCACCTCTCGGGGTCACAGACCCCAAACCGGTCCCGCAGAGGAACGAATGAGAGTGGCTCCCAGACAGCGGGGTAAGGAACAGGGGCACCTTCGGGCGGCGGGGGGCACCGGCCAGGCCGGGCATTGGGGGCTCTCCCGGCTGCCACGTCCTGGTCGACCAGAAATCCTGCCCCGGCCGAGCCGTGAGGAATGTGTCCTGGCCGCCTCTCGGAATCCAGGCAGACGGGCTCACGGCCTGGGGCACGGGCTCGGGTGTTGGAGGCAAATCACAGCGATGAACATGGAACCCCAGGCAGCAAGCGAGAGTAAGGACAAGAGGGGTGCGCACTGCGGCGTGTGAAAACCACTGCCCTTGGCTGGATCGCTCCGGCCGCTAGCTCCCACTGGGACTCAGCTCTGCTGGCCCCTGCCTGCACCTCTCACCTGCATGTTTCTTTTTCTTTCCTTTTTTTACAGAGAGGAAGGGAGAGGGATAGAGTTAGAAACATCGATGAGAGAGAGACATCGATCAGCCGCCTCCTGCACGCCCCCCTCTGGGGATGTGCCTGCAACCAAGGTACATGCCCCTGACCGGAATCGAACCTGGCACCCTTCAGTCCGCAGGCCGACACTCTATCCACTGAGCCAAACCGGTCTTGGCTCTTTTTCTATTTCTTAATCTTTTCTCACTAGAGGCTCGGTGCACGAAATTCATGCACTTGGGGTGGGGTCCCCTCAGCCCGGCCTACGACCTCTCGCAGGCCGGGATCTTCGCTCCTTACTGCCCGCCTGCTCACTGCTCTTCACCACTCAGCTCATGGCTCCTCAGTGCTGCTGGAGGTGAAGAGGCTCCCACCACTGTGCTCGCCAGCCCGGAGCCCGGCTCTGGCTGAGTGCTGCTCCCCCTGTGGAGCACCTTGCACAGCTCCTGTGTTGAGCATCTGCCCCCTGGTGGTCAGTGTACCTCATAGCAACTGGTCATTCTGCCATTGAGTTGACTTGCATATTAGCCTTTTATTATATAGGATTGTTTCAGAGAGGAAGAGAGAGGGAGAGAGAGAGAGAGAGCGAGAGAGAGAGAGAAACATCACTGATGAGAGAGAATCATTAATTGGCTGCCTCCTGCACGCCCCCTACTGGGGATCAAGCCCACAACCCAGGCATGTGCCCTGACCAGGAATCAACCATTGAGCCACACTTGCCAGGCAACTCCACATTTCCTACCCAGCTCTCTCACTTGCTTCCTTCAAGCCTCTGCTCAGCTGTCACCTTCTGAATGAGGCCGACCCCGCCACCCCACTGCAGCCCCTGCCTCCACTTCCAACACCTCACCTTCCGGGCCATGTCCTTCTACCCCACGGGGAGAATCCCCTCCTAACACAATAATAGCTTATTAAAGGTATTGTCCATCGTCCGCCTCCCGCTGTGAGGAGGTAGGTTCCACATAGTAGGTGCTCAATAAATATCTGCAGAATAAGTGACCGCATCGAGATTCAGAGAGGTTAAGTAATGAGCTCAAAGCAGCACAGCCAGCACAGAGGAGGTGCGTGGGCTGCGCCTGCAGAGCTGGAAAGGTGAGTGACCCGAGGAAGTGGGTGTTGGGAGGATGATGGGGGGAGGCCGGCCCTCGGCCGCAAGTTCTAGAAGCACCTGTTTATTGTCTTGTGCCTCCCGGTACCTAGCACCCAGCACGTAGTAGATCCTTAATAAACATCTGTTGAATGAATGGAGAAGCCCGCCATTTAGCCAGAATGACTTTTTCCACTCTCCCCCCAGGAAATGATAAGGCAGCTTTGCAAAAGCGCATGCACATGGGTGACAGAGACGGGGAGGGGATGGGGGGATGGAGAGGGAGTGGAAGCGGGAGGGGCGGGCAGGGCGTAGCTGGGGGGACGGGTGACTCAGACACTAGAATCACATTTGTTGTCCTCGGAGCCAACAGTGACAAATGCTTGAGCCACGGAGTGACCAGGGGTGGGGAAAGCAACTGACCCACTGGTGGCGGGCTGGCGGGCGGGCAGCCCTTGCTGGCCCCGGGCTGGGGCAGCTGTGGACTTGGCTTTGGCAGGGCCGGAGCCACGGGCTGGGCCGCCAGCTCCCCTCCCACCCCCCACCCCCGCGCCTCCAAGCTTCAGAGTCTTGGTTCCTGCCTAGGCTCAGCCCACAGCTTCCTCCCCTTCAGGTGGTCGCTCTGCCCCGCCCCCATCCCTGCCCATCCTCCGGGCCCAGTCATGCCCAGGGGGCAGGCATCCACTCTGTGCAGACTCCAGGACCCCTGGCTGCCCCGACTCTGGGTCCCCAGGCAGAGGATACAGGGAGAGAGGTCCACCCCCTTTGGAAGAAAAGCAAAAGCCGAAACCCACGGAGGGCGGGCTGGAGCCAGAACTCCTGACTGTGGAGCATTAGCAGCCAGCCGTGCGGAAAGTCCTTCGCTGGCCTGTGCCTCTGTTTCCCCCTCTGCAGGGAGGATGCAAACACCGCAGGGGCTCGCTCTGAGAATGCCAGCATGTAAGGACATTGCCGCGCGCCCGGCACCTATAAGCGCTGGAGCAGTGTGAGCCGGTGCAGGCCACCTTCGAACTTTCTTTTCAATCTGCACGACCCACTGGCAGCCTCAGCGCCTCGCCCAGGCCGCACGGCCCAGTAAAGAGACTGGAGCCACGCCTCCTTCCCCGGCGCAGGCTGCTCACCATGGCCCCTTCCCCTCTCGGGGCCTCCCCACTTGACAGAGGGGACAGCGGAGGCCAGAGAGGTTGCTCCAGATCACGACGTTTCAACAGTCCAGCTCTCTCCCTTCGCCACCCCCGCTCCGCCCTGCCCGGCCCACGGAGAAGGGGGCCTGACCACAGGTTTCAGAGCAGAGTCACCCCAGGAGCTACTTCCTCCCGGGCAGCTGCAGAAGGGGGGTATTCCAGAGCCGGGGCCCACCCGCAACCCTCCCGGGGATAAGATGGGGGGGGGTGTTTTGTTACCCCCACCCTCTCCCACTCCGTCCCCCTGTCCCCAGGGACACGTCTTGTCCAGCTGCAGGAGCTGCTATCAGGCCTCCAGGGGTGAGGGGCTCTGAGCGTGACCGTGGTGATGCGGAGGGGCAGGCTCAGAGGCCTGGTGGCCTGGGCAGCCCCTGGCAAAGAGCCAGGAAAAGCAAGCGGGCAGGAGCCGGGGGTCGGAAACAGGAAGCTGGGAGCTGAGCCGTCACCCCCCAAGCCAGGGTGTCCACAGGCAAGGCCCCGGATGGGGACAGAGCTATTAAAACATCCACCCCGCCGCTGAAACTGGTTTGGCTCAGTGGATAGAGCGTCAACCTGCGGACTGAGGGGTCCCGGGTTCAATTCTGATCGGGGGCATGTATCTTGGTTGCGGGCACATCCCCAGTGGGGGGTGTGCAGGAGGCGGCTAATCGATGTCGCTCTCTCATCGATGTTTCTAACTCTCTGTCCCTCTCCCTTCTTCTCTATAAAAAAATCAATAAAATATATTAAAAAGAAAAAAAAAATCCACCCTGCCACAGAACGTGGAGTAGCCAGCTGGTCCTCTCTGTTCAGTATCTGGGGAAACTGAGGCCCCAGACAGGAAAGATCTCGCCTAAAGACACGTGGTCAGAAGCCTCACATGAACTCCGAGTGCAGGATGTGGGGGGCCTTGGGGCGGGGAGGGAAGTTGAATCTGGGTGCCGGGGTTCAAATCCCAGACCCCGCCCTTACGAGCTCTGTCGCCCTGGGCAACTTGCTTCACCGCTCTGGGCCTCGGTTTCCTCATCTGTGAAATGAGGTCACAACAACAGCATCTCCTCATTGGGTTGGATGAAGGGATCTGACGACACAGAACCTTACCAAGGCTTAGCAATGACCGTGGCGCGTTTGGATCACCCAGCGAGAGGACGGTGAGCAGGGGAAGGGCAGAGCGGTGACCCAGCCACCACTCCCGGGCCACACTGTGCCACCAGGTCCCGCTGGTGAGTCTTGGCATGGCCATCCCTCCGCCAGGGCAAGCTCTACCTTGGCCACCTGGCTGACTAGCAGCGACAGTCCATCCAATTGGGCAGAGCACGCCCAGCTCAGGCCTGGGGGACAGTGCCCGCAGCTACACCTGCCCCTGCTGCTCCCCTGGGCCCTCTGTAACCCCCAAACACATCAGCATCTCCCCGCCTGCAGGAGTCCCTCCCGGCGCTCAGGCCGCGGAGGGGCTGTTTGCAGCACCAGCCGAGGCTGGCAGCCCGGACCCCGGCCACCTGCCTGGTTCCCCCACACTCACTCTCTTTCTGGGCCGGCACCTCTCAGCACCTGCTCCCGGATGCTTGCTCCCAGCCTTCCAGGCTTGTCTTTATGCATGAGCTGCAGCAGAATTCGGCGACAGGCAGATATCACCCTCTCGGAGGCCATCCCAGGGACTGGTGGCCGAAACCCCCGGGCGAAAACCCCCAGGCCAGGTGGTAACCCTGCCAGGCTGTCAGGCCTCGGCCGCAGCGCCCAGGTTCTTAAAGGGCCAGGCCCAGGCCACCTGGGCCCAGGCTGGTGGCTGGCACGGACACGGAGCCTGTAACATGCACCCGCAAGGACAGCAGGCTCACATTCCCCACGGCAGCGCCGGGGCCTCATCCGGACGCGGAGTCCTCGCCAACAGATGGGGCCGCCGAAGAAAAACACCCCGCCGGCTCCACGGGCACGGCAGCAGCCCCCGCAGAAATTCCATCTCCCGCTTCCTGTGACATGGCCACCCTGAGGTCGTGACTGGCCGGACCCGCGGGGACACCGAATCCTCGGAGGCTCACGTGGCCGCTTATCGCCGCCTCCTTTATAATATATTAAGGAAGAGCAAGGGAGCCGGGTGCCCGGCGATGCCAGCTGGGCACATTCACCTGGGCAGGGACACAGTGGCACAGCCAGGGACACAGGAAAAGACACACCTGCGTGGTGCCTGGGTCAGGTCTCAGAGGTCCCCCGCTGCTCGCGAGGGAGGAGCCGGGGACCGATACCCCTGTGGGCAGAGATACACCGCCCGTCGCGCCCAGCTCTTCCCAGCCCCGATGGCACGTGCGTCCTGAAATAGCCACGAGGCCCGTACACGCTACAGGGAACGCTGAGTGCCCTTCATTCGACCCAGGAGGGCGGGGAGGGCGGGCGGAGAGCCAGAGATCTTTATCCAGGGAAGCAAGAGAGGCCTGTGTCACAGCTAGGCCAGGGCCACGGGGTGGACGGGGGCCAGGCCAGGCCAGGGGCGGCGTCCGGAGTCAGACGCCTGACTCTCGCTTCCTGGCGCTGGAGGGCCGCGGGCAGGTGACTTCACCTGACAGCCTCTGTTTCCGCGTCTCTCAAATGGGCGGGCCGTGTCCCGTGGCGATGTTGACAGGTCCTCGTGGCACCTGTTTGGAACCCAACGTTCCTTTGACAGGAGTCAATGGGGTGACGCGGGTCGGCGCCAGGCCCGCCTCCTGTTTGGTTCAAGATCCTGGCCTCTGGCGGGCGCAAGCGGCGGCCTCCCTGCCCCCACGGCCTGCAGGCTCCCCCCAATCCTCACCCCTGCCCCTGCCCCTCCGAGGCCCCAAGGATAAGGGCACCCACCAGCCCCAGCGCTTCTCTCTGTCCCTGTGCAAAGCCGGAGAGAATGAGAGAATGAGTTCCGCTGCCATATAAGGTTGGGCCTGCTGGCCTGGGGTCACCTGCCGGGCCATCAGGGCTCGGGGAATGTCAGCTATGTGGGGGGAGTAGGAGGTGAGCGCCAGGCCCGCCTGCTCCCCTGGCCGGCCTGCTCCGTGGTGCAGAGACTGCGAGCAGGCCGGGTGCAAGGGCGCTGTTTATTTTCATTTTTTATTTTAATATATTTTATTGATTTTTTACAGAAAGGGATAGAGAGTTAGAAACATCAATGAGAGAGAGACATCGATCAGCTGCCTCCTGCACACCCCCAACTGGGGATGTGCCCGCAACCAAGATACATGCCCTTGACCAGAATCGAACCCGGGACCTTTCAGTCCGCAGGCCGACGCTCTATCCACTGAGCCAGACCGGTTTCGGCAGCCAGTGCACTGTTTAAACCCAGGCAACGAACGGACCCAGCCTCCTCCGAGCCTTGTTTCCTGTAACGTGGGAAGCCACCCTCAGAGGGTCAGAGTAAGCCTTCAACGTGATGATGCCCCGTGCACGCCTGGCACACTGCCTGGCACACGCCGAGTGCTCCGAAAACGATAGCAAAGGCTACAGTGAAACCCAAAGAGTACATTTCCATCCAGCTGGGCCAGGACGTCCGGGCCCACCGAGGCTGTTTCCACTCCTGAAGCCCTTACAGCAACAGCCGCTAAGACGGGGCTGCCCTGCCGCCCGCTGGGAGCTGGCCCACCCTGAGGAGTGGGGGGATAAAAGCCCCCGAAGGAGCTGGGATGTTAACCCCAGACGCCCCCCCAGCTGCCAGCCCGCCAGGCTCTGCCCAGCAGCAGCCACAGAGGTGCCCGAGCTCATGCAGTGGGCACCAAGCCCTGTCCTTTTCAGCTTGTGACTTCCTCGATGTTGCTGGGCAGTGACTCAGTCCAGCTCCCCTCCCCAACCCCCCAGTCCAGGCGGGCAGTGAAGCTGAACCCCAAAGGCAGGCCAGTGGCTGCCCACAGGGTTCCCTCCAGAACCTGTCCAGTCCAGGGAGCCCCCACTATGGCCAGGGCCATGGGTGAACCTGACCCAGACCTTCAGAGAGACTCCCTCCGAGTCTGCAAAGAGCTTCATCCGCTCCCCAGGTCAGGCAGGGGTGGCGAAGGCTCTTCCAGACCAAGGCTGCTCGGCCGGCGGGGGCAGGGGCAGGGGCAGGGGCAGGGGCAGGGGCAGATCTCAGCCTGGGTTTCTGCTCGCTGCGCCTTTAAGCTCTCAACACACCAACGATAACAATCGTGACAGCAGCCAGCTCTCCTTATGTGCTTTACGTAGATGATATCGCAGAAAAATCACAACAACCCTGACTGCCATGATCTCAGATGCCTGGTTCAAGGTCAGAGAGCCAAAACATCCTTCCCCTCCCCTCCCTTCCCTCTCCTCTCTCTCCCCTCCCCTCCCCTCCGCTCAGGACACTAAGTCTTGGTGGGGCCACCTCCACCCACTGGGGTGGGAAGCAGCTCAAGTTTCGAGCCTCCTTCCTCCGGGGGCCCACAGCCCGCACCCAGCGGCCCGGCTCCCACCGTGGCTTCAGAACAGCGCCTGGGCAGCCAAAGGGTGCCAGACTGCCAGCTCTGCCTCTGGCTTCTGTGGCGCTGGCCTGATGCTGGCCCTTTCTGGGCATGGGGAGCCCAAGCCGGGTAGACGCGGCTTCCTGCTCACCCTCTCCGGTCCAGCCCCCCCTTCTGAGCCGACCCGGTCGCCCTCCCCAGACAACCCTGGAGCTGCCCCCCAGTCTGCCCCCTCCGTGGGTGGGGCTGGCACGGAAGTCCCACAGGCTCAGCTCCTCCGGCGCGCCCCCCTGCAGGCACCTCTCCCCGTCCCCATCCCCAGCTGTCTCTGGCTCGCGGTCCTGCCGGCTGTGGGTGGACTCGGCCAGCTTGGAAGCCACCCGCCCAGTGGCCCGGGGGGCTGGATGAGGTCAGGGTTCCAGGCGCCCGTCCAGAGGCCAAGCACAGCCAAGACGTGCGGGCTGCGGGTTGACCTGGGAGGGGCCCCCGACAGCCTAGCCCCAGACCCCCGAGATCCCAGCCAGACACCCAGGCTCCCTTCCGGCTGTGCTCGTGGTGACAGCCACAGGCAGGGCAGGGATGGCAATGAGGGACCCTGGGGGGGTCCCCAGAGACCTCCCCGACATGCCTATAGCCAGTGGGATGAAATCAGACAGGCTGCCTGGTTCTAGACAATCCCAGAAAACCAAAGAGGGAGCCCAGCCCGCCCCCCCAAATTCCCCCCAAGCGCTCCGCCCACACCCCACTGAAATCCTGCAACCATGCAGTGCCTGGCCCCACCCCACAGCCTCCCGAGGACCCCACGGTCCCCACCAGCTTCCCGCTCTGGGACTCAGAGCTGGGCTGGGACCCTGGGTGCTCAGTGGCCCTCAGAAGCCAGCGGGGGGAAGGCCCAGCCTCGTCGCGGTGGGCATGCACCTCCACAGCCAGTTAGGAGGGCTCGTGGGAGCCGTCTTTCCCGGGGAAGAATTCTAGCACCATCCACGGAGGTCTTCCCTCCCTCTGGACCAAGCCGGCTGCAGGCCCTCCCTGGCTGACCCCGGGGCATCCTCGGGGGAGACCCAGCTCTGGCTGCGGCCTCTGCTCTGGCCAATCCCCGCGGCTCTGACACTTCTCCTTATCTCCCACCCTCTGCCCGCTCCCTACACAGACCTTTCTGGGGCTCCCTGTTTCTGGGGGCTCCCACCGTGCGCCTGGCAATGCGGGGTGGCTTTCTTTGTAGAAACCCCCACCAGGACGGGCAAGCAAGGGAAGCACGGAGAGCCTTCCCTGCACGTGGGAGCGGGAACGGGTTGCGGGGTGGGCGTGAGGGCAGGCAGGAGGCCAGCATTTTCAGTGGCAGAGCGGGCACTGGTGTGCCAGGCTGGAGCCCGGCGAGCGACCGCCAGCCTGACCCACACTCGCTGGGCAGCCCGTGGCCTCTGGGAACCTCTCCGAGCCTCTCCCCGCGGGGTAACCAGACATTCCTGCGTCGGGTCCCCGGTGGGCTCGGGGGGGAGAGAGTGGGTATGTGTGTGTGTGTGTGTGGGGGGGGGGGGTGCAGCCTGGTATCGAAGCTCCCAGCCGGGCCCTGCCTCCTGGTTCTAAGAGTAACAACTTGCAACCCGAGACGCAGGTCCAGAGCGGAGCGGAGCGCAGGGGGTGAGGGGAGCCTACCTGGAGGCGCCGGGGCAGGGGAGGAGGGAGGAAATTGGGGGGAGCCCGGCAGGGTAGGGGCAGAGGGAGGAGGGCACAGCCTCGCAGAGGGCGGAGGAGGGCCCCGCGGCGGGGGCGCTGGAAGCTGCGGGGGGACCCGCGCGGCGCGCGCGTCTCCGGCCACCCGCCCGCCAGCTGCCCAGCGCGGCGGGGCGCGGGCAGCGGAGGCGCGCACTCACCCGGTTGATCTCGGCCAGGCGCCGCTCCTGCCGGGCTTTGAGCATGCCGAACGCCTTCCCTCCTGCAGGAGACAAAGAGCCGCGGGGAAGCGGGGGGTCGCGGGGGGTCCCGCGGGGCCTCTTTCCCGCGCGCGCTGCAGCCCCGCCGGGGCGCACAGGTGGGCGGCGGGCGGCCCGGGCACAGCGTGCGCGGCCGCCGGGAGCCCCGGGAGGGCGCGCCGGGCGGGGAGGGGCGCGGGAGGGGTGCGCGGGGGAAGCGGCGGGAGCGGCTTCTACCTTGGAACCTGTTGCTGGGCGCCACCGACATGGTGCGCGCGGGGCGGCGAGGGACGAGCGGAGGGACGGGCGCCCGGGTCGAGCTCCCGCGGCGTGTGCGGCGGCGGCGGCGGCGCACGGAGGGGCGGGGGGAGGGCGCGGCGGCCGGACACACCTCTCGCGGCCTCCGCTGCGGCCCGCCCCCTCCCGCCCGGCATCAAAGCGGCTATTATGCGGGGCGCAGGCCGGCCCGCCCGCCGCCTGCTCGCCCGCCGCCGCCCCCCTGCTGGAGGGCGCGGGAAGTGCACGCGCGGGGCCGCCCGCGGGCGCCGCCCTCCCGGCTCGGCCCGGGACCTGCGCCAAGTCCCGGGTTTCCCCCCCCAGCAAAGTGAACGGGGGCGCGGTCGGTCGGGGAGCAGCTGCTGGGAGCCCACGCGGGGGGCAGCGGCGAGGGGCCGATCCGTTCTTAGCGCCCGCTGCGCCCCCCAGGCGAGGGTGCACTTTTGGGTGCACTTTTGGGGGGAGGAGGGGAGGTGTGGGCCCCCCCGTCCTTGTTGTTAACTTTTCCTTTTTTTTAAAAAAATATATTTTATTGATTTTTTACAGAGAGGAAGGGAGAGGGATAGAGAGTTAGGAACATCGATGAGAGAGAGACATCCATCAGCTGCCTCTGCACACCTCCTACTGGGGATGTGCCCGCCACCAAGGCACATGCCCTGGACCGGAATCGAACCCGGGACCTTTCAATTTGCAGGCCAACACTCTATCCACTAAGCCAAACCAGTCTCGGCCATTTTTCTTCTTTTTCTTTTTCTTTTTAATATTTTATTGATTTTTTTTACAGAGAGGAAGGGAGAGGGATAGAGAGTTAGGAACATCACTGAGAGAGAGACATCCATCAGCCGCCTCCTGCACACCTCCCACTGGGGATGTGCCCGCCACCAAGGTGCATGTCCTTGACCAGAATCGAACCTGGGACCGTTCAGTCCGCAGGCCGACGCTCTATCCGCTGAGCCACACCGGTTTCGGCACGTTGTTAACTCTTGAAAGAAAACTATAAAGCCGTTAGGTTGTGTTGGGGGTGAGGAGGGGAGCTGCAGAACGACCAAGTGCCACGGGGACGTCAGCGACTCCACATCCATGAGTGGAACAAGCCCGGCGGGTGTGGCTCAGTGGTGGAGCATCGACTTAGGCACCAGGGCAGTGGTTCTCAACCTATGGGTGGCAACCCCTTGGGGAGTCAAACGATGCTTTCACAGGGGTCGCCTAAGACCATCGGGAAACACAGGTATTTACATTATAATTCATAACAATAGCAAAATTGACAGTGATGAAGTATGGTCGGGGGTCACCACGACGTGAGGAAATGTATGAAAGGGTCGTGGCATTAGGAAGATTGAGAACCACTGCACCAGGAGGTCCTGGTTCAGTTCCCCCCCCTGAGGCACAGGATGGGGCTGCCGGCTCCATCCCCAGGGCGAGGTGCACAGGAAACAGCTGACGGATGATTCTCATCACTGATGTTTCTCCCGCTCCCTGTTCCTTCTTATCTGAAATCAATGAATATATTTTTTAATTATTATTTTTCAAAAGATATTTTATTGATTTTTTCACAGAGAGGAAGGGAGAGGGATAGAGAGTTAGAAACATTGATGAGAGAAAGACATCGATCAGCTGCCTCCTGCACACCTCCTACTGGGGATATGCCCGCAACCAAGGTACATGCCCCTGATCGGGATCGAACCTGGGACCTTTCAGTCTGCAGGCCGACGCTCTAGCCACTGAGCCAAACAGGTTTCGGCTGAATATATATTTTTTTTAAAAATTAGAATGAGTGTGTGTTTTGTTAATACAACCCGTTGTCTTGAGCACTCACGGTGCACAGGATCAGTGCCGGATCTAAGTAAGTCATGGATTCTAAAAACTCTGAAATGGGCTGAAACCGGTTTGGCTCAGTGGATAGAGCGTCAGCCTGGGGACTGAAAGGTCCCGGGTTCAATTCCGGTCAAGGGCATGTATCTTGGTTGCGGGCACATCCCCAGTGGGGGGCGTGCAGGAAGCAGCTGATCGATGTCTCTCTCTCATCGATGTTTCTGGCTTTCTATCCCTCTCCCTTCCTCTGTGAAAAATCAATAAAATATATTTTTTAAAAAACTCTCTGAAATAGGCCTCACATGCCCCGGTCACAGAAGAGCAGAACCAGGAAGTGGGTGTCCGTCAGGAAGTGGATGTCCACAGCCCAAGTCCACTGGACGGTCCCCGAGCCTCGAGCTCTGGGAAGGGTTGCACTCGGGGTGGAGACCGAGCAGGAATGCAGCAGTGACAGGGTGACCCTGGAGTTTCCTGTCCAAATCAGGTCATTTCTGAGAGCAAGAGGTGGTGCTCCTCACGATGACGCTGGTGTCACAGGTGCCTGGCGTCACGGGCATAGACGGAACTGCCCTGGGCAAACAGCCCTCCCCCCACCCCCCCCACACCCCATACACGCCCGAAGCGTGTCCCTGAGGCTTGGTTCCAGGAACCCTCCTTCCTCCTTCACCCTTAGGGTTTGGCTCTGGCCAAACCGTGACCTCGGATGCGGCCCTGGACACGTCCCAGCCTGTTGCCTGGCTGCAGAATGGAGGAAGCAAGCCCCTCTCGCCACACAGGGGCCATGATAACATGACCTTCAGGGTCTGAAGCAGGGGGCCGAGCTGGGAGGGACGCAGGCTTGGCAGTCCCCAGCCGTGGCTGATGGCAGATGGCCCACCTGTAAGGCCACTTGGAGCAAAGCGCCGGGAACTCACTCCCCGGGCCGGCTCAGGTGGCCGGTGGGGGTCAGACATTCACAGGGCCGGGGCACCCCACCTTCCCCGGCTCAGTGGCTGGGCTGCATTGCTAGCCAGGTGTCCACCAGCTGCCACATTCCACCCGGGGCAGCCCCGTGAGTGTCTGCAGCTGCAAGCACGACCGGAGCGCGTGAGTCACGAGGCGTCAGGCCCGAGGAACATCCCTCTGGAATGGAGAGGAGGCCTGCTCTCCCCCCGGCGGGGGTGCTGGCACTGGGCTTGGCGGATAAAGGCTTCATGCCAACAGCGGGCACCAGAAGGCTGTCAGCAGAGAAGCCGGTGGGGATGGGAGGCAGAAGGGCCTGGGGATGTCAGACCCCGTGCCAGAGGTCTTTAAAGAACCCCATCTCATTGGCACCCCCTAACACCAGACGCCAATCATCAAATTCACT
Source organism: Lasiurus cinereus (assembly GCA_011751065.1). Taxonomy (NCBI): domain Eukaryota; kingdom Metazoa; phylum Chordata; class Mammalia; order Chiroptera; family Vespertilionidae; genus Lasiurus; species Lasiurus cinereus. Next base: position 1,512,656 of record JAAGEH010000126.1, on the reverse strand, counting down.
GCAGACCAGCGGTTCTCAACCTGTGGGTCGCGACCCCTTTGGGGGTCGAACGACCCTTTCACAGGGGTCGCCTAAGACTATCGGAAAATGCAGATATTGACATCACGATGCATCACAGTAGCAACATTTCATGGTTGGGGGCCACCACCCCATGAGGAACTGTATGCAAGGGTCGCGGCCTTAGGAAGGTTGAGAAGCACTGCTGTAGACCATCAACTTCCGGTTTTGACCTCCCTGCCCCCGTCTCCCTCTCAAATCTACCAAGTCACTGCCAGGTCACTGGTACCCACTATACCCTCTCCACCCCCACCGCCCCCGCCCCCCCCAGCCTGGGTGGTTTTCAGGTTCTCTGTGGAGGAGCACACCTCTTTTCTGAATGCTCCGCCCCCCCACCCCTACCCACCGCAGGAGGTTTGGAGTGGGCACAGCCCAGCCCGCACTACACGGCGGCCGTGGATACAGAGACCCTTGTTCTGAGCGGGGGGAGGGGGCCTGGCTGAGTTGGATCGGCCTTTCCTAGGAAGGCGGAAGCAGGCCCGTTTCCAGCTGGTTTCTGCCAAGGGTTTGACCTGGCCCCTTGGAAGCTTGGTGCCAGGGAGGTGGCGGGAGCGGCGGGCATCCTCTGCCATCAAGTGCAGGAGAAGCAAAGAAGCTTCTCTGCAGAGAGAGAGAGGTGCGAGCGGAGGCAGAGACCCGGGAGAGGGACGCCTCCATCAGAGGCCCAGCAGCTGGGAGGCCAGCCTCAGGCTTGGCAGCTCTCTCTCTCCCCCAGGATTCCAGGGGACCCTCCCACGTCCTTCGAACTTGACCTCCTCCTTTCTGCTTACACCAGCTCCGCTCAGGCCCCGTTGGCCAGGAGCCCTGGGCGCTGCAGAATCCTGCCCGGGGGACCTGTTTCCGGAGGGACCCGGGGCGGCCAAGCCCTCACCTTGCCAACCCTGGGCTGTTGCCACCCTCCTGCCCGGCAAGTTCCCCTCTGTCCCCCACCTCTGAGACCTGCCCCTCCTTTTCCCCCTCCCTAGCCTCTGTGCTGCTGGACTCTTGGTTTGGAGTTCATTTCCTGCCTTGGTGTCTTTAGACGGAACCAGAGGTCAGCTGAGGGCTCTCTGTACCCCACCTTTCAAGCTCCCAGCTCCTCAACTTTGCCTGATAAGCCCCCTGGAACAGAGGGGAGAGGGCAGACGCCTGCGGTCCCAGCAAAATCCCCCCAGTGGGAAGCCCCTGGCCAAGCCAGTGGGCTCAGCTTTTGCCACCTTCCTGCTGTGTGTGGGCCGGGATGGTCCATGCACATTCTTCCTGCCACTCCCTGGCACTGGGAGTGTCACACACTTGTGTGTGCGTGCGTGTGTGTGTGTGTGTGTGTGTGTGTGTGCGCGCGCACCCCCAGCCAGCACCACCGGCTCATAAGAGGTCCTTTATTTCCACGTTAAACAGAACTGAAGTGCCACTGCCTGCTCCCTGCTGGAGGCAGGAAGAGTGGTGGGAGGGTGCTGGGCCCCCTGCGGGCGCCTGGTGCCAAGGCCCTGCCATCTGTTGGAAGAGGGCCCGGGGAAAGGGGAGGAGCGCCGGGAGGAAATGCCAGGGAATCCTGGACAGAGGCGCGGGCAGGGGCCTGGCCACAGGGGGGTTCCCCAACAGGATGGACGGGAAAGGCAGCCAGGCCTCCACGCCCCGCAGGGCCGCCCTCCTGGCAGGTGGGGCCACGGAGTCACAAGGCCGGTTTGGGAAGTGTGGAGCGGTCAAAGGCCATCTGGGGTCAGTGAGATCACAAAGGGGGCTCCCTGCCACCTGAGCAGAGTCCCCTGACCCAGGCCCCCTCCGGCCCTGGAGGCGCTGCTCTCTGGGCAGGCCACAGGCTGGGAGGGGCTCGTGGATCCTGAGAACAAAGTATTCCACGGAGCAATGACCCCCACAGGGCTGGCTCTCCCCCGCACCCCCCACAGGCCCAGCAGGCTGCACCGTGGCCCCAGGCTCCACTGCTGAGAACCCCCTAGGATCCTGTTTCTTGGCCTGCCTGTCCCTGGGGTGCTCAAAGCTGTGTGTGTGTGTGTGTGCGCGCGCGTGCGCGTGTGGAGGTGGTGGGGTGGGGGGCTACAGTGGGACAGAGGGGAACTCTGGCTCTTGCTGAACCCACCTCAGATCTCGGCCTCCCAGGTTCCCACCTGGGAGCGAGGGTGGCATGTTAAAGCCACAGCGTCCTTCACATAACACAACCCCCAGCATCCACAGGGTGTGCAGCACACAGGGGCGCCCAAGACGCAGCTGAGGATGGACTGTAATACGTGTGTGTGCACAGATGGACTTACACACACGTGTGCACCACACACACATGTACATGTGCATGCATGTCCGTGTTATTAACACTGAGGTGTACATGTTTATGTGTGCATGGGGGCGGGTATACACCGTGGTGTAGCTGAGTGCACACGCCGGGGAGCCGGAATGCACCCCGACTCTGCTGGAGTGCTCATTGCCAGCTGGCGCAGCTCTCGGGCAAACTCCGCAGAATGGCCTCCAAGTTCTGCTTGTCGGCTCGGACCTCGGCGAGGTCGCTCTCGAAGCTCTGGATCTGCAGCGCCTGCTGCTCGGACTCCCGCTCCAACAGCCTCAGCCTCCCCTGCAGCGCCCCGGGCGCGTCCAGGCGCAGGCGCAGGTGCTCCAGGGCCTGCTGGGTCTCGTTCAGGGCCTGGGCCGGGGCTCCGTGGGTGTCCAGCGACTCTGCGGAGGGCACAGAGCCTCAGCCCGGGCCAGCTCCCTGCAGCCTGAGTGGCCTCACCGCAGAGACCCTGCCCAGCCCGAGCCGCCCAGGATTCTGACTGCCCATCATCCACCCGGAAAGCAGGGGCCTGAGAGGGCACTGTGGTGACAGCCCGGTCTGGGGACTGCTCATGCGCAGCCTGGAACGTTCCCAGATAGGTGGGCAAGTGTGGATTTGTGTTGTTGGTGATATTATTACTGCTGTTTAGAAAGAGGGCCTTGGGTGAATCCTGAGCCCGTCTCCTCTTCCAGAAAGCAGTGATGTGTGTGAGGTCCCATGATGCCAGCTGGCTCCAGCCTGCCACGCCCACCCACCAAGAGTGCACCCTCCCAGCGACCAGTGCTGCGTGTGGGAGGCCGCAGGGCCCGGCGGGAAGGGGGGGCACGAGGGGCTACAGACCCGGGCGGCAGGCCGCGGGCGTCTAGCCTGGCCCTGCACGGGTTAGCTCTAATTCCCGGAGCCTCCCCAAGACCGAAACAAGGGGTGGGGCCAGGTGCTCACATCTGGACTGGGGGGTGACGGTGGCATGGGATCCACAGGCTGCCTGGCCCCTTGGGCCCTTGTCATTATGGGTGACAGTCCCCAGGAAGACCGGGCTCCACCAGGTGATGGGGCGGTGAGGCCTAACTGGCATCCCTCAGGATCCCACTGGGCCCCGGGCTCCCCGTCCTGGAGTTTCCTGGGCAGGAAGGCTTTGGGGGAGGGCAGGCAGCGCAGGCGCTGAGTCAGGGGAGGGAGAGGCAGAGGGGGCAGGCCCTGCTCTTGGCAAAGACCTGGAGAGGCCCACGGTCCTCAGGGAAGTGTAAGGAGAAGGCCTTTGAGGAGAAGCAGAATTGGGGTATGGCCTCCATTCTCCCTGCTTATCTGAGATACTCAGGGGCAGGGGCAGGGCAGGGGCAGGGGCAGGGGCAGGGGCAGGGGCAGGGCAGGGTCCAAGCGGTGCTGTTCACTCCTGCATCCCCAGGTCAAGCATCATGCCAACATGAATGAACGAGTGAGCGAATGAATGAATGAATGACAAGGACAACAGCCGGAGCGGCCTCCCCTCGTAGAGCTCACAGGGAGACCCTGGAGGGGCCCCAGGACCCTCCTTACCCAGCCTGGCCAGCAGCTGTGACAGGGCCTTGACGTCCTTCTCCAGGGAGCTGCGCGATTCCCGGATCTGCCGCTCCAGCTGGCTCAGCCCGGCGCCCACCTGCGGGAGGAGGACGGCGGAAGCACTCGAGGGCTCCGGCTGGCCCCGGCCCGGAGGACAGGCACAGGCCTGGGCACACCTACCTGCTCGGCTTCCTCCAGCTCCCGCCTCCGGGCTCGCGAGGCCAGCACCTGCCGGGAGGCCTGTCGGAGCGTGGCCCGCGCCTGGCTGGAGAGCCGGCTGGCACGGCCGCGCGCCTGCTCCCCCTCCTTCCGCAAGGCTTTGGCCAGCTGTAGGGGGTGACAGGGCGGCCAGAGGGTGAATGAAGAGAGTCCATCCTCTTAAAGGTAAGACCACTGTGGGGATCACGCCGCCAGGTGTAACGGAGCCAGCCAGAGCAGGGGGGCCCCCCTGAGAAAGGACCAGCCGGGAGGTGCAGGCAATAAGGCCGAACAGGCCTGCCTGCATGTGAGTCCCCGTTATGTGATTTAAATTACTGACCCCTGGCCGAAACCGGTTTGGCTCAGTGGATAGAGTGTCGGCCTGCGGACTGAAAGATCCCAGGTTCGATTCCGGTCAAGGACATGTATCCTGGTTACGGGCACATCCCCAGTAGGGGGTGTGCAGGAGGCAGCGGATGGATGTTTCTCTCTCATGGATGTTTCTAACTCTCTGTCCCTCTCCCTTCCTCTCTGTAAAATATCAATAAAATTGCCGAAACCGGTGTGGCTCAGTGTATAGAGCGTCGGCCTGCGGACTGAAAGGTCCCAGATTCGGTTCTGGTCAAGGGCCTGTACCTTGGTTGCAGGCACATCCCCAGTAGGGGGCGTGCAGGAGGCAGCTGATCGGTGTTTCTCTCTCATTGATGTTTCTAACTCTGTATCCCTCTCCCTTCCTCTCTGTAAAAAATCAATAAAATATATATATTAAAAAAATCAATAAAATATATATTTAAATTCCTGACCCCTCTGGGCCTCGGGTCCTCTGCCGCCCGGGACAGCAGCGACAGCTGTTTCTTGAGGAGTCACCCATGTGACTTACGCTCCGGAGCTCAGAGCCGGGACTCCCTCGCCCTTACGACGTGTGGCACGTTCAGCGTTGCATCCCGAGACCGGGGGGTGGGGTGGGTGGGGTCTGCAGGGGCGGCTCTCCCCCGGGACACCCTCAGCATCACACCGGTGTCCCTAACCTTGGCGCTGCTCTTGGCCAACAGCTGGGCTTCCTGGGCCTTCTTCTCGGCGCTCTGGGAGACGGAGGCCGCGTTGCCCAGCGCCCTCTCCGCCTGCTTGGTCTTCTTTTTCGCCTCCGCCAGGAGCCTGCCCCGGACGAGGCCGGCCTTCCGCCTCAGCACAGCCTGGTCCCCGGGCCCGGGAAACTGCCGCTCCAGCCCTGCAAGCCCGCCGGGCTGTCAGGAGGGCCGGCGCCCGGCGGGAGAGCTGGCAGGTGCCCGCCCGGCCGGCCCTCAGACAGCAGAGTGCAGGCGGATGATGCCACGGGTGTGACCTACGCCAGGGAGGGATGTCCGGGAAGGTAAAATAAAGGGGAGCGGGTCTCTCCGCTGCAGGACTTCTCAGAGCCTTTAGGAGCCTCAGGTGCACCACCCCTAAGGCCGGCACGAGGCATTTCCGAAACCTGTTTGAGCACCAACCCTCTCTCGGAGGAGCTCGGTGTGGGCGAGGGGCCCCCAAGCACATTTTGGGGGAGGCTGCTCCCCGATTCATTCGGCAAAGTTCCCCCTTTCAGCCCGAAGGCCAGCGGAGCCCAGCCAACCAGTGATAAGAGAGGGCGTCTCTCTGCCCAAACCGGTTTGGCTCAGTGGATAGAGCATTGGCCTGCGGACTGAAAGGTCCCAGGTTCGATTCCAGTCAAGGGCATGTATCCTGGTTGTGGGCACATCCCCAGTAGGGGGCGTGCAGGAGGCGGCTGATCGATGTCTCTCTCATCAATATTTCTGACTTTCTATCCCTCTCCTTTCCTCTCTGTGAAAAATTAATAAAATATATTAAAAAAAAAGAGAGAGAGAGAGCGTCTCTGAAAAGGGGTGGGAGTGGGGAAGAGAAGCTGGGGTGAGAGGTCTGGATGTGTCCCGGTGCCGGGGGCGGGGGGGAGGGTAAAGTGGGGGGGTGCAGACGTCAGCACCAGGGAGGCGCATTTCCATTTAGCGCCTGCGAAAACCTGCTGACTCAGAACCACCCAACAGTGAGGAGGTGACACCTGGGAGGCAGGGACCCACCATCCCCAGAGGCAGGTCTGGCTAAGGGTCGATGAGTCTCCCGTCTGGTGAGAGGGCTCTAACCCTTATACTGCTCTGAGACCCCAATATCCCATCCCTGCTTATCATCCCGTGTACCTCCTCCTAAACACGAATCCGAGACAAGCACACACGGCCATGCCTCTCCCGAGGGAAGCCTCCTGACCCATGGGTGTCAGCGCAACCAGGAGCCTCGAGAATCAGGGGCTCTGTCCAGTTCACCTCCTGTCCCCCCGAGAGGGTCTGGGTCCACTGGTTCTGGGCAGAGGGCGGGCTGGGGAGGGAGGCAGAGGCCTGACTTGTGGCCTCAGACCCTAAGAGGCACCAGGGGCCCGGAGTAGGTTCCTGCTTCCCCGGCTCACAAATAAAGGGTGGGGGGCGCGGGGCAAGGGGGACATCACAGCAGCCCCCAATGCAGGGGGACCCTGGGGTGAAGCGCGTAATACTGGCTGGTTTCTATTCAGCTCGGCTCTGCTTCAGGGACAGACAGCCCTTCCTCTCCTCAGTCTATCCATCTGTAAAATGGGAGCACGTAGCCTCGCTTTCCTGAAGCTCAGAGAGAGACCTGGACTGGCATCTACCTACACCCCCTGCTAAAGAACTATCTCCCCTCCCCCCAACCTGGAGCCCCAACTCCACATGGGACCACAGCAGTCACATGTGTCGCAGGCCACAGGAGCCGTGGCCAGAGTGGACCAGACCAGGACTGAAGGCGTCAGAGTCTCTCCCCACCTGGTTCGGAGGCTCTGCTTGGGGTCTGGTGACAGATGACCTCTGGTGAGTAACACGAGAGATGGGGAGAGACAGACAGCCCCGGGAGAGGTCCTGACAGAGGCCGTTGTCCGCTGGGTTCATGCCCACGTGACCGGACGCCTGTCCCCCGCAGCCACGCCCGTTCAGCTGGCTGTCACGGGCATGACTAGGGCTCAGCAAGGCGTGCCTACCTTCCAGGTCCGCCAGCAGCGTCCTCGCTCCCATGACGGTCACTGTGGCTGCCTGGACGGACGAGGACGCCCGGGTCAGGGCGGCCCTGGCCTCCTGCTGCAGCTGGAGGGGAAGAGAGAGGCCGTCAGGTGGCGTGCAGGGGCGCTGCCGGGAGGCAAGTCAGCGGGGCACCGAACCCCGCTAGACTCGGTCCCGAAACATCCCCTAAACTCTGACAGTTAGGACGCCTTCCAAGAACACCTGGCCTATTTCATTACACCCAGGTGAACCCCGGAATCTCTCTCCCAGGAAGTTACCGGCTCTGGAGAGCCTGCGGGAAAACCAACGTGACCGCGAAGGGCAGGAAGAACAAAGCTGTTTCTTTCCAGAACGCTGCTATGCCTCCCGGAGCAAAGCTGTGTGTCTACGACTTTCACCCCAGAAATCATGTCTTCCCCCGCCACTAAACAAGACCGGATAAAGAATATGGTTTGTTGAAACCTGTTTGGCTCAGTGGATAGAGCGTCGGCCTGCGGACTGAAAGGTCCCAGGTTTGATTCTGGTCAAGGGCATGTACCTTGGATGCAGGCACATCTCCAGTTAGGGTGTGCAGGAGGCAGCTGATTGATGTTTCTCTCTCATCGATGTTTCTAACTCTCTCTCCCTCTCCCTTCCTCTCTGTAAAAAATCAATAAAATATATATTTTTAAAAAAGAATGTGGTTTTGGCCAGCTGTCTCCCCCAATGGCTGGTGTGGCTCAGTGGTTGAGCGTCAACCTATGAACCAGGAGGTCAGGGTTCGATTCCTGGCCAAGGCACACGCCCGGATTGCCAGCTGGACCCCCAGCGGGAGGCATGCAGGAGGCAGCCGATCCATGATTCTCTCTCTTAATGGATGTTTTTATCTCTCTCTCCCTCTCCCTTCCTCTCTGAAATCAATTAAAAAAAAAACATTAAAAAAAAAAAGAATATGGGTTTGATGGTGAATTCCCTCATCTAACGGTCTCCCTTTCTGGGCTGCACACGCTAACCTGTGTGGTTTAGCAACATGTTGCTCTAGAAATACTGGGCAGGTGGACTGGTGAGTGAATGCACCAATGAACAGAGCCCATCCCAGGTGGTGGGCATGGCCCTGGGTGCTGCCGTGTGTCTGACCATCCTGCCCTCTGTCTGTCTGTCCATCCTGCCTCCTGCCCTGGCTGGCTGTGAGTTCTCTGGAGTTTTGGGGGAGACACTGGAAGGATGGAAAGAACAACTCCAGTTTTTGCCCCTCCCTCCCCTGCAACCCGGCTCCCAGACACCCCTCCTTGCCTGCCCCCACCTCCCGCAGGTGCCCACCCCAAAGGCCACGCCCACCTGCGTGAGGGGCTCCGCCTCGAGCATTGCGGTGCGGGCGGTCGCCTGGAGGGCCCGGGCAGCCTCTGTGATCACGTGCTCCCGGGAGGAGACCGACTTCTCCAGGGCCTGCACCTTCCGGTTCAGGGCCCGGGTCCGGGAGTTCTGAGGCTGCAGGGAGATGGGGGCTCAGGCAGGACCGGCAGGAAGGGGCAGATCCTCTCCTGGGTGAGAGGCACCAGGGGCAGGGAGGGTGGGAGCAGGGCATGTGGACACAGGGGGGCATGAGGAAGGTCAGCCCTGTCTCCGGAGGCCGCAGTCACCGCCTCAGGCAAACCAGCTAACCTCCCTGCCCTGAAGCTCCTTCCCCAGGTCCAGTCACTTAGCTGAGACCTGGGGCTGGTGCACTTGCCACTTGGGGCTTTCTGGGTCCAGGGGAGCATCATTGCGCAGGTGCGGTGCGATCTTTAACAGCCTCAGCTGCACCGGGGAACCAGCACGCAGGGCCAGACGCGTCACTAACTGTGTCTCTCCACCTGCATCACTACGGCATCTCCCTTCACACGCGGGGAGAAGCAAAAACCCGTAAGCAGCCAGGGCTGGTCCATCTTTGCCCATGGTTCGCCCCAAAAGCATGTCTATAAGCTTAGTTTTTTCCCCAAAGTTCAGTTCCGGAATTCAGGAATGGCCGGGTTACTGAGAAGATGCAACGGAGCTAATTTATCCAGAGGTGACACATGTGGAGTGGCAGGCACAGCGGGGACGAGGCCGACACCCACTGAGGGTCACCTGTGCATGACTGACCAATCCCCCCAACTCCTGGGGGACAAGCAGCCCTCAGATCACCCCACGGGTGAGCTCCACCGGACAGACAAGGTCACCGAGGCCCAGGGAGAGACGGGCCAGGCCAAGGTCACGGCGGGAGTGGCGGAGTTGGGATGGATCCCCAGTCTGCCTGGTGCCGTGGCTGAGGTGTGATGATGGGAAAGAGCCCGCCCTGATATAATTAATGTAACCAGCAGCCGCGAGGCGCCCGGCTCTCGCGTTCTGCCAGGTGGGCGCTCCGCCAGGCCGGCGGGAGGACTGTCTTGTTTTTTATCGACGGTTAAAAATAAGCCTCGGCATCTGCCTCTCCCTGGGCCCTGCTGGTCTCCCAGCGGCCATGCCCTCCTCCGTCCTCCACCCCCAGTGCAGAACTCGGGGCCCGGCCGAGCTGACCAGAGCTGCAGGGGCGGCCAGCGCGGTCCGGTGCGGGGCTGCGTCTGCGCCAAGCTGCTGCGCGGCGGCCAGCACCCTCTGGGCTCCGGGCAGCGCCTCCGCCAGGGCTGTGCCCAGAGCCTTCCGGGCCAGCTGGACCTCCTGGTACCTGAGAGGAGACAGAGTCAAGGTGACCTCCCTTCCCCATCACTGTCCCCTGCCCCTCCCCCAGCCCCGGATGCTCAGAGGCCTCTCCTGGCTTCCCCTCCCGCCGGGGCCGGGTCCCAGCAGCTGGCCTCGGAAACTGGCCGCCGCTCTGCCGATTCCGAATGAATGGAAACAGCCGGAGAAGGACCACATTCTTGATGCTTCATTCACTCGGCTCAAGCACGCTTTTCTCGAGGGCTCACACGGGGTGTCCACTTGAGAAGCATACGCTGTGCAAATGTGTGGCTCCTCTGGATGGACCGGACAGAGGAACACGCCTGGTGCTGCGGAAGGGGCAGCGGCCCAGGCTGGCTCCTGGCTCGGCTGTGCCCTTGGGTGACCTTGGACATGACCGCTCTGTGGCCTTTTAGCTCTGAGCTGCTGTGATCAACCAATCAGAACGGCTCTCCTGTCCTGTCCCGCTGCCCAGACCCACCCCACCCTGCTGCCCCCACCACGGGCACTGCTCAGGTGGATACCCCCACCTGGCATCCCCCCATCCCTCACCCATTCTCAGAGAGCCAGAGACCCAACAGGAGTGGGTCACCCCAGCCATGCTGATTGGCTCAGTGTTGGCTACCGGATCTGAGCTGGACCAATCAGATTCTCCCATCTAGGAAGTCCCCTTGGGGCTTGGGCAGATCTTGAGGGGTCTCCATGGACCCTTTGGCCAAGAGAGATATAAAGAGGCAAGTAGAGGCCCAGACGGAAGTAGAGGCCCAGACGGAAGCTGATGGCGGAGAAGGAGCTGTCTCGGGGACATGGGGTGGTGCTGGGGTTACTGCAGGCGAGAGGGGGGTCTTCCTCGTTTAGGCTGTTGTCCTTCTCTCCAGAGGCTGAGCTGCACCCCCACGCATGCCTGTGTCCCTGTGACATCACACAACAGGCCCAAGACCCCACATATCCTGACCCACCCCATAGCCTGACAGGGAGAGGAAGCCAACCGCCTCCGGCCAGGCCCCGTGGATTCCCGGAGGCAAACAAACCAAGCCTCCCGCCCCCCACTCCTGGGAGGGCTCACCTGTCCTCCAGCTCCCGCTGGGCCTTCAGCGCCTCGCCGCCCTCCACCAGCCTCCAGAGAAGTGTGGAACTGGCGTTGGAGGCACGCAGAGCCCTCTGGGCAGTGGCCGTGATCTTGGCAGCTGTGTCCATGTGGCTGCGGGAAAATACCCAGCAACCTTGGCCCCGGGCTCACAAGGAGGCGGGCTGGGCCCCCACCCACAGCGCCGACGGCCTGGGCCTCCTGCCCTCCCAGAGTCCAGCGCCCTCTCTGCCTGGCACGTGACAAAGACTGACAGGGAGAGGAGACGCACCCCTGTCCCTGTTACACAGCGCTCATACCGGCGGTCCCGGAAGAACGAGGACTGGGACCCTGTATCACCCATAGAATCTCACCGTGGACAGGGAGTTCTATGTCACCCTAAGGAAGCAGCATACAAGAGGGTGGGCAAGGGAGCCTGGGTGTGAATCCCGACTCTCTCGCGTGCAAGATGTGTGTTCTTGCCGAAACTGGTGTGCCTCAGTGGATAGAGTGTCAGCCTGCAGACTGGAAGGTCCCGGGTTCGATTCCGGTCAAGGGCATGTACCTTGGTTGCGGGCACATCCCCAGTAGGGGGTGTGCAGGAGATGGCTGATCAATGTTTGTCTCTCATCCATGTTTCTAACTCTCTATCTCTCTCCCTTCCTCTCTGTAAAACTCAATAAAGTAAAATTAAAAAAAAAAAGCTGTGTGTCCTTAAGCAAGTCGCTTAATGTCTCTGAATCTGTTTCCTCATCTGTAAAATGGGTCTCAGGCCCCTAGAGTGCAGCCAAAGGGGAAGATGCGGCAGATCCTGGGTTTTTAGGACCTTAAGCTGCTTCTCAAAGGAGGTGATCCTGAATGCAGCCACAGCCCCAATGCCCCTCGATGGATGGTTGGTAAACGTAAGGTGTCGTAGCCACACGATGGCATTCGTGGACATGTATGAGAAGGAATGGAGTGTGGGGTGCTACACCCGGGCGATCCTTGAAAGCATTCTGCTAACTGGGAGAAACCGGACGCCAAAGGCCACAGGTAGTGTGACCCCGAGGGGAGCTGGGTAGAACAGGGAAATCTACAGAGACAGAAAGTAGCTTGGTGGTTGCCAGGGGCTGGGGAGGTGGATGAGAAATGGGAGTGATCGCGAGGGCACAGGTGCGTTTTGGGGTGATGAAACGTTGTAAATGTTTGTGGGGTGGTTGCACAACTCTGAAGACACCCGAAACCACCAGATGGTGCCCTTTACACGGGTGGATGTTAGGGTGTACAGACTGCATGGGTGTAAAGCTGTTATTTTAAAAAAGACAGTGGATGCTCGGGTGCCTTCGGTCATGTAAGGTACCTCTCACCCCATCCCTGGCATCTCGGAGGAGTTCACACCGATCCTTCCCATGGGGTGGCTCCCCCGCCCCCCTGCACCAGGCAGTTCTGGTCCTTGTCTGCCTCCACCTCCTAGTGAGGACACTGTGGGGCTGGCCGTGGCCCTGGCCCCCTGAGAAGAAGGAGGGATGGGCTCCCTTCATAAAGTGTGGGCAGGACCTCGCCCAGTCTCCAGCGCCGGGGGCTCACCTCCTGGCGAGGACCCGGGCCTCGGTGGCCAGGTGGCTCCAGTTGGTAGGCTGGCCGGGGACGTCCTGAGGGACCACCTGCCGGGAAAAGAGGCACAGAGAACTGCCAGCCCATCCCTGCCAGCCAGGGCCACCCTGGCTGAGTTACTGGGCAGCACCGGACAGCGCCCGTTCCTTCAGAAATGCCGCGCTAAGCCAGCGTCTGGGGAGTGCGTCCTGACCCCTCCCGCCTGCGGGCACTCACTGTCTGCCTGGCTATGCCTCGCTCCTGGCACCTTATCTCACCGGTCCAGCGGAGGAGGCTCCCCGTGCCTCCCCTTTGGCCGACGAGGGAAACCGAGCCTCCCCAAGGGGTCCCCAGGCCCGGAGCCCAGGCTCAGGGATGGGGAGGGCGCCCCGTGGGGTACCAGAGATGCGAGGACGGTGGCCGCGTGCAGGATCTCCTCCTCCGAGGACCCCAGTGCCACCTCCAGGTCTGCCAGCTGGAAGCAGGTCTTGTCGGCTCCGGCCTGGGCACAGCGGGCGCTCCTGCTCAGCGCCTGCAACTGCTCCCGGGCAGCCTTCACGGCACCCTCGAGGCCCGTCACCCGCACCAGGAAGGCGTCCCGGAACCCTGCAGAAAGCCCGCCATCCAGGGTGTCACAGAGCGACCGAGATTGCACATGGAAGCCCCCACCCTCAGGAGACCCCATCTGTGTGCCCTCTACCCTTCCTGGGCACAGCTTGCCGCCAGCACCCGGCCTGAGCACCACCAGTCCGCTGCCAAGGAAGAGCCTCCCCATTTTACAGATGCAAAGGCCGAGGCCCAGGCCCAGAAGTCAGCCGCAGACGGGGAACTGGCAGGACCCAGACCTTCTAGAGCAGCGGTTCTCAACCTTCCTAAGGCTGCGACCCTTGCATACAGTTCCTCATGGGGTGGTGACCCCCAACCATGAAATTTTGCTACTGTGATGCATCGTGATGTAAATATCTGCATTTTCCGATGGTCTTAGGTGACCCCTGTGAAAGGGTCGTTCGACCCCCAAAGGGGTCGCGACCCACAGGTTGAGAACCGCTGTTCTAGAGCCACGAGAAATTCTCCGACCTGGGGCAGCAATAGAAGTGCCTTGAGCCTGCAGGGTAAGTGGCCACCCACAGCTCCCTGCCCTGATCATTAGGTTTACTAATCGCGCTCAGCTCACCTGTGCCTGGCTGCTAAAGGATTATGGGTATTTATCAACATGGCGTTTCACTAAGTCATCAGTTTGCCTTCGATGCTCCCCAAATTTCAGTGTGTCAGGCCAAACTCCACCCGGCGTTCGGCAGCCTTTTTTTCATAGCTGCTCCCTTGTTCTCTACGCCCGGGGACACCTGTTCAGCACCTGGGACAGCGCCCTGTGCTTATTGGTGGAACGAGTGCCTTAGGGAAGGAACCCAGACGTGACAGTCTCGCTGAGCGACATTCTGGGTGAGGCACGGGGGCTGATTCGAGGCTCCAGCAAAGAGGCTGGCATTAAAGTTACAGCCAAAACCGGCTTGGCTCAGTGGATAGAGAGTCAGCCTGCGGACTGAAAGGTCCCAGGTTCGATTCCAGTCAAGGGCATGTACTTTGGTTGCAGGCACATCCCCAGTAGGGGGCATGCAGGAGGAGGCTGATCGATGTCTCTCTCTCTCTCATCGATGTTTCTGGCTCTCTATCCCTCTCCCTTCCTCTCTGTAAAAAAAAATCAATAAAAGATATTTTTTAAAGATACAACCGGGCCAGGGACCTTGGAGGAGAGGTCCACGGGGAGGCAGGACTGCGTCGTGGGAGACACCCCCCCGTGGCAGGGACATCAGGCCGACTCTCCCAGCATGTGGGTTCTCCTGGGGCTGAGCTGGGAGCGCTCAAAGCATTTGAGACCAGAGTAAAGGGGGCATCTGAGCAGCCAGCGCACCCCCTGCCCCCCGACCCCCGTTATACCTTGCAGCAGGTGGTGGCCCGGGTAGCTGTCCCCGCGAGGGGCCTCTCCCTGCAGAAACTCCATCGGTTCCCAGGGCCTTCCACAGTCAGAGCCCTGCAGCCACCCCTCCATCAGGGTCAGCCTCGCCTTCAGCGTGGCAGCCTGGAGGGGACAGGAAGGAGACACTGCCTGGACACCGCTCCCCCACCCCCTGACTTGTGCCGGGGTGCCCGCCCTGAGGGTCCCTGGGCCTCACAGCTAAGGACACACTAGACCTCTGAGAACCAGCCCTGCCCACCCCATGCTCGGAGCCCCTCTTTCCCTCCCCCCACCCACAGCCCCTGCAGGCATTCAGCCCGCCACCCCTCTGTCCTGCCGAAGGAGGGGGGCTGGGAAGGGGAGCCCAGGAGACTTCCTGCCTGGCCTGCTGTATGCCCAGGACTTGGCACAGAGCAGGGGCGCCTGGGAAGTTGCTGGCTGCACGAGGATGCTGAGCAGCGTCTCCGGGCACCGCGGTGAATCACCCGGGCATATGCACTCATAGAGCATGTGCTGGGCGCCAGCTGGGCGACTGGTGGCCACACACCGGCTCCCGTTCACCCTGCAACCACCCTCAGGGGCAGGGGTGGCAGTGCCCAGCCCCTCATCCTTTCCACAGTGCACAGGGCTCTGGGAAATCATAAGGCCTCCCATTTCCGATTGGATGGCAACATCGGGTTAAATAACCGGGAACTTATTTGGAAGCAAAACGGGCTGAAGGAGGCACCTGTGGGCGTTACTGCCCCCGCGGGTGTTCCCCTGGGTTTGCTGAGGGGCTGGCCCAGGCGCCAGGGGTGGTACCTAATACTCGGCTTAGGTCCCCTTTTCTGCCTACGGCACCCTCTTCCCAGAGCTGGCCTCCCTGGTTTCGCGGGATGTGGGGGGAGTCGCAGGCCTGAACTCGCTCCGGTTTGGAGGAGAGAGACACTGGAGCAGGACCGCCAGCTGCTGGGCACGGGACAACTAATGGGGTTGGGAGGGGCCCCGAGTTTGGGCTTCCGCCCCCCGCCCCACACCGCCGCCCTGCTGGAGATTCTCCTGTGCCCATGGGCATCGCCCTCCTGACCCGTTCCGCCAAGGGCCACTTGTGGCCTCATTCCTGTTGAACTTGAGAAAGTCTGAGACCTGGGTGGTCGGCAGGAAAATGGGTCAAGAGCTGCTGTCCATGGAGGAGCAGGGGGAGGGCAGAAGTGTGGGCTGGCCCAGGTTGGCATGGGCCAGGGGGTTGGGTGGGCACAGGGAGGAGGCAGCTGGTGGTGACTGGATGAGCAGGCAGCTCCCAGTGCCCAGCCCGGAGCTGGTGCTGGCTGGGACGCCCAGGAGGTGGGCGGGCCTGGGCGGGGCGGGCTCACCTCCGCCTTCACCAGGGAGTAGCAGGACGGGCACTCCTGGCATCGCGCCCTGTCCGCCGTGAGGAAGAAGTTGTCCTGGCAGCGGTCACACTTGTAGCCCACGAAGCCGGGCCTGCACACGCACGTGCTATTCTCGTGGCATTGGGGCGAGGCAGAACCCAGCGGGGAGCACCTGCAGGCTGTGGGGGGAGGGGAGGGGAGGAAGAGGGGGAACAGGCAGAGGACGCTGAGCACCCTGAGAGCCACCCACACCGGAGCCCCAGCCCCTGCAGCCTTACACCTGGCTGCTCCGAACCCCCCTGGGCAGCTCAAGCACACTCCTGGGTCCTTCCCCGGAGACCGGGTCAGAGGTCAGAGGTGATGACCGAGATGCTGACTTGTTTCTGAGTTCCACGCAATCTAACTGCACAGCCGAAACCGGTTTGGCTCAGTGGATAGAGCCTCGGCCTGCGGACTGAAAGGTCCCAGGTTCAATTCCGGTCAAGGACATGTATCCTGGTTGCAGGCACATCTCCAGTGGGGGGTGTGCAGGAGGCAGTTGATCAATGTGTCTCTCTCATCGATGTTTCTAACTCCCTATGCCTCTCCCTTCCTCTCTGTAACAAATCAATAAAATATATATTTAAAAAAAAAGGAAAAGAAAAAAGAAATCTAACTGCACAAATGTGGAGGCTGAGGCCCAGAGAGGTGACGCACGGGCCTTTCCGGCATCTGGGACTCGATCCTCGGCCCCTCAGCTCGTGCACACGGCGTGTCTGCGCATTGGCTCGGAGACCCGCCTGAGTCTGACCTCTCTCTCCTGCTGCCCAGCCGCCTTCCCCGGGGGGCCCCTCGGCCCAGAAACCCCGGGCCACACCCTCCGGGTAGCCGGGAAGAACGCGGCTTCCTTACCCCGGCAGCCCTTGATGGAGAAGCCGAAGAAACCCAGCTGGCATCGGTCGCAGGCCCGGCCCTCGACGCCCGGGCGGCAGGGGCACTGCCCTGTCTCGGGGTGGCACTGGTTCTCCTGGGAGCCCAGCGGGTGACACAGACAGCTGTGACAGGGAAGGACCGGTGTGAGTGAGCTCTGGGCCATGGCCGGCCCAGCGGCCGCTGCTGCTGCTGGGGAGGGGCCTTGGGACCTCGCCCTCTGCCCACGAGGTCCCATCTCCCTGTCAGCCCCTGTCCAGCAGCCCCCACACCTACACAGTGGCTGTGGGGACCCAGGCCTCTCGGAGACTATGCTCTAGGGAAAGGCAGGATGCTCTCATCAGAACAAAGGCTCTGAGAAGTCACGCAAAGCAGAAATCTGTGGGCTTCCCTGCCACGTCCCCGGAGCCCGCTGCTCCCCGAAGGCCCCGCCTAAGGAGCGGCTGTGGCCAAAACGTCACCGAGGGACAGCGTCCCTGCGAGGGGAATCCGACACCGAACCGGCCCCCCGCCCACGGACATCCCTCGGGGCTGCTCCTGGCCTGCATCCGGGGCTGGCAGGGCGCGAGTCTGACCCCCAGGGACTGTCGCTTTGTCCCCCCCCTTCAGGGTAGGACGCTGTTTGCCTGGCAATGGGCCTGGGATGCACATTCCAAGCCAGGCCCCTCGCTGGAGGCCCCCTGGTGCTTCCTTCCACTGCGGGGGGTTGTGGGGGGGGGGACTCTTGGGGCAGGGCACCCACAGCCTCCCCCACCTACCTCCGGCAGCCCCTCCCGGGCTGGAGGTCGTAGAAGCCGGGGCTGCAGCGGCCGCAGTCCCGTCCGGTCACGTGAGGCAGGCAGGCGCACTGGCCGGTCACCTGGTCGCAGGGTCTCCGCGCACTGACGGAGCCCCTGGGGTGGCAGTTGCAGGCTGGGGGCGGGAGAGGAGAGGGCGTCGGAAACCACGGAGATCTTCTGCCCCGGCTCCGGGGTTCAGAGACGCAGGGGAGACGGGCAGCCCGTGGAGATGACTCAGCAGCCCAGACGCCCCCGGCGCTCGGACAGGGGGCTCGAGGGCCCAGCTCCCATCTCGGCCCGTGTGCTATGGACCCCGGGAGAGGCAATCCCGAGGCTCGGGAGCCGGCCTGGCCCCGCAGGCTAGAGAGAAGGCCAGAGGCTCGGTGGCAGGGCACAGGCAGACAGACCCCTGGATCCACCGTTTGGGACTCTCCACCCAGCTCTCTGCACCCCATAAAACAAGAGGCCAGGAGAGAGCTGACAAGTACCCCACAGAGAAAGCGCCCAGGAACGAGTCTGGGGCAAACGCTAATGCTCTGGAGCCTTCCCCGGGCTGAGCACCTCGGCCCTCGGAGTGGCGGCCCGGGCTGCGTGCTAACCAGCAGGTGGGGAGGGAAGGAAGCAGGTCTCGGCCAGGAGGCACAGGTGACAGGTGCCGAAGCCATCGGGACAGTCCCTGTGGAGAGGGAGCTGAGCGCTAACCACCAAGGCGGGAGGAAAATCGCAGGGCAGAGCCGGTCAGATCAAAGGGACAGCGTGGCCAAGATCGGTGTGGCTCAGTGGATAGAGCGTCGGCCTGCAGACTGAAAGGTCCCAGGTTCCATTCCGGTCAAGGGCATGTACCTTGGTTGTGGGCACAACTCCAGTGTGGGGCGTGCAGGAGGCAGCTGATTGATATCTCTCTCTCATCGATGTTTCTGACTTTCTATCCCTCTCCCTTCCTCTCTGTAAAGAATCCATAAAATATTTAAAAAAGGGAGAGCATGGAGAAGAGCAAACCCTGGCACAGAGAAGGCGAGGGACCGGCCGAAGCGGCGCAGCCTCGGGAGCCGGGCTGCCCAGGCGGGGGACTCACACACACACTTGTCCGCGGGCAGCGGGGCCAGCGCGCTCCCGTAGAAGCCTTCCTGGCAGCGCTCGCAGTGAGCACCGGTCGTGTTGAATAGGCAGCGCAGGCAGTGGCCCGACAGGGGGTCGCAGTTGCCCACGGCATTGGGGTCCACGTTCCCGCTGCACTGGCACCGCCGACAGGGCTGGGGGTCCCCAGAGAGCCCCAACGGGTCCCCGAAGAAGCCATCGTCGCAGGTCTCGCAGCGCCGTCCTGCGGGAAGAAAAGGCCTGGGTGGAGGAGCAGGCCGCGGGAGGCCAGCCTGCCGGGCCCCCAGGGGTGCGGATTGGCTGAACCTCAGCAAGCGCCCCGGTCTCTTTGTGGGCAGAGCATGGGCTTCGGGGTCAGCGGACCTGGGGCGGGACCTCGCTCAGCCATCAGCTGGCCGTGTGGTCTTGGGCAAGTCACCGTGCGTCTCTGAATTCAGGGTCCCTGTCTGCAAAGGGGGGCAGGTCTGTTGAGAGGTTGGGGAGATCCCTTGTGCAAAGCTCCCGCACAGGGCCCAGCATGGTAAATGGTCAGCCTCAGGGGCTGCCCTCTCCTAGTCCCCGTCACCCAAGTCGTCATCACTGCCTTCCTCATCAGTTCCTGGGTCATCACCTTCACCACCACCACTACCTTGATCAGAGTCTTCATCATCACCCATGAACTTCATCTGGACCAGCACCACTGTCCCTTCCAGCAGCAGCATCTTCATCACCATCTTTCCCCTTCATCATCATCATCACATCATCATCATTATCTTGTCCCCTTCATCATCATCATCACACCATCATCTTGTCCCCTTCATCACATCATCATCATCACCACCACCACCATCTTGTCCCCTTCGTCACATCATCATCATCATCACCACCATTTGTCCCCTTCATCATCATCATCATCACCACCATCATCACCATCTTGTCCCCATCATCATCATTACCACCACCATCATCATCACCATCTTGTCGTCCTCCTCCTCATCATCATCACCACCATCAACATCACCATCTTGTCTCCTTCATCATCATCATCATCATCATCACCATCACCATCTTCATCACCATCTTTCCCCTTCATCACATCTTCTTCACCATCTTGTCCCCTTCATCACCATCTTCATCACCATCTTGTCTCCTTAATCATCATCATCTTCTTCTTCACCTTGTCCCCTTCATCACATGATCATCATCTTCATCACCATCTTGACCATCAGCCACTTCACTGTCACCATTTCATCTCAGTCATCACCTTTGTCATCACATCCATCATCTGCATCATCGTCATCTCGATCACTGTCTTCCCTGTCACTCTTTGCATCACCTTCTGTGTTGCTGCCACCCTCTTCCTCGTCCTCCTCTCACGCATGTCCCACCTGCTGGCTGCTTCCTCGTTGCGGTTCCTGCTCCCTTTCCCTCTCCTGCTTCCCAGGGCCCCGAACCTCCTCTGGCCTGTTCACTTCCGACCCCTGCCTGCCTCCTGGGCTTGACCTGGGGTTGCTGCCCCACCTCCCAGCCCTCGGGGTCCCTGGGAGCCTCAGAATCGGTGGTGCCTGGAGGGTTGTGACTGGGGAGGTCCACTCTGGACACAGATGGGACATAAAAGGACATCCATGTCCCCCTCTTGTATACGCCTGCAGGAGAAAGACAGCTGGGGATCCCCCAGACCTCACAGTCCCTCGGGCCCTGGGGGTGGCGGGACGACAGGCACACGCTCTTCTTGCCACCTTCATGTTATGTTCCTCTTTATGCGTCTATGGGCGGTTTCGATCATTACAATGCTATCACTATTAATTATGATTTAATAAACAGCCACTGTCACTGTGAGAGAGAGTGCCCTGTGTTCTCAGTGCTCAGCGTTCAGCTGAGTCAAGTTAACATTACTAAGGCAGGTAACCTTGAACATGGAGAGGAGAGGAGGAATACTAAGAAAGAAAAGACAGAAATGGAAGAGAAAGGTCTACAGGGAGCTCAGGGGAGATGCTGGTGCCTGGCTCAGGGACTCTGAAACAGACGTGACATAGACGGGCAGGAGGAGACAGGAGCCGCGATGAAGGCTGAGGCCCGGCAGGTAACCAGCCATTCGCTTGGACCTGGGAGGGGACAGCTTCCAGGCCAGGAGCTGCTGTGAGGTCCCGGAAGGGCTGCCGGGGGTCGGGATGAAAACACAAGAAGAAGTGAAGATGTTCTGGAGAAGGAAGGCGGTGTGGTGGGCCAGCGATGTGAGAGCAGTTAATGCCACTGAGCTGCCCACTTAAAAATCTGAAGCCCGTGGCTGACCATCGACCTGTGAACCAGGAGGTCACGGTTTGAATCCTGGTCAGAGCACATGCCCGGATTGCGGGCTTGATTCCTAGTAGGGGGCATGCAGGAGGCAGCCGATCCATCCTTCTCTCTCATCACGGATGTTTCTATCTCTCTCTCCCTCTCCTTTCCTCTCTCTCTAAAATAAAATAAACACA
>JAAGEH010000126.1:1438516-1482141 GCA_011751065.1 Lasiurus cinereus | reverse complement strand
GAGCTGACTTCCCCTCCCAAACAGCTTTCGGACCACACGCTTCCCCTGCCTAACGCCACCTCCCATGACCACCACACAATATTCCGGCTGTTTCCCTCTCTCCTCCTTCCCCGCGCGGTTGCCAAATGTTGGGGCATTTTAAAAATCCAACCCTGCCTGGCCAGCTCAGTGGTTGAGCGTTGACCTATGAACCTGGAGGTCACGGTTCAATCCCTGATCAACACACATGCCCGGGTTGTGGGCTCGATCCCCAGTGTGGGGCGTGCAGGAGGCAGCCAATCCATGATTCTCTCTCATCATGGATGTTCCTATCTCTCCTTTTCTTTCTGAAATCAATAAAACTATATTTTAAAAGTAAAAAATAAATAAGCCAAAACTGGTTTTGCTCAGTGGATAGAGTGTCGGCCTGCGGACTGAAGAGTCCCAGGTTCCATTCCGGTCAAGGGCATGTATCTTGGTTGTGGGCACATCCCCAGTAGGGGGCGCACAAGAGACAGCTGATTGATGTTTCTCTCTCATCGATGTTTCTAACTCTCTATCCCTCTCCCTTCCTGTCTGTGAAAAATCAATAAAATATATTTAAAAACACACACACCCTATTACTATCCCGGCCATACCTTTCACAGCTCCCCTCTGGCCCAGCCAGTGTGGCTCAGGGGTTGAGCATCGACCTATGAACCAGGAGGTCACATGCCCGGGTTGCAGGCTCCATCCCCAGTGTGAGGTGTGCACGAGGCAGCTGGTCAGTGATTCTCTCTCATCACTGATGTTCCTCTCCCTCCTCCCTTCCTCTCTGAAACCAATATCTGCATTAGAAACACACCCCAAAAGCCCCACAGCTGCCCTCTGACTGCGGGTAAAAACAAGCCACACCCAGGCCCTGAGAACCTCCAGCCGCCGCCTCACCCTCCGTCCCAGCCCCAGGCCGCCTCCTGGTTGAGTCCCAGGCCTGGCACAGGCGGCCCTGGGCAGCCATGCCCCCTCCTCCAGCCGTGGTGGGTCCCCTGGCCAGGCACACCCTGTCCAGGCCTCCGTCCTTGTCATCCTGGGGCAGGCTGCCGCCTGATGACTGCCTGTCACCCCGAGACTGGAGCAGGAAACTATCCATCTTCCTCACTACTTTCCCAGGAGGGACCCGAAAATCTCTCCTGCCTCCCGGGCTCCTCTGCCCGCCTGGCCCACCGGGACCCGCGGCCCGTTGGAGACGGCCTGGACGTCAGTCCCTGTTCCCGGGGAGGGAGATGCTTCAAACCCCCGATGCCACAGAGGTCTGGGGACCAGGCCCGGGCCGACCCGCACCACCTCCCGCCCCACATGGGAAGGCGCCGGAGCCGTGCCAACCCTTCCGAGGCGCTGGGCTGGCGTGGGGCTGGGGAGCGGCCGGAATGAGGAGCCCCAGAGCCTCGTTAAACAGCGCGGAGCCTGCTCTGCCCGGCCCGCCAGGCGCTGGGAGGGGTGGGGTGGACCGTGCGCTGTTTACAAAGCCAGGGCGCGGGGAGGAAGGAAAGCTTTGCAAGCTCAGCATCCCTGCCCGCACCCGTCACCAGCCACCGCCACGTGCACGCACAGGCGCTCAGGCGGCGGCAGGGTGAGGGCATGGGAGCCGGGACCTCGGAGCCGCGCTGGGAGCGGTGAAATGCCACTTCATGGCAGCAATCAGAGTGCCTGGGAGAGGGAGAGGCAGGGAGGGAGGGAGGAAGGGAGGGAGGGAGAGGAAGGACCTTCGAGGCAGAGGAGTCGGTGGTGCCCAGGCCTGAGTGCCCTCATGGGGTGGTAGACACGGCTGATGGGAGCAGCTGCAGGAGGTGGGCTGGGAGGTGGGGAGCAGCCAGGCGGCCTCGGATGCGGGGCCCAGGGGACCAGGATCCGCTCCCTGTCTCTCCCCTGGGGCACCCGAGTGGCTCCTCCCCCCTCCACCCATTTGGGGTGACACCATGTGGCCGCCACCCTGCCGCCCCGCCTGCCACCTACCTGCCGCCCACCGAGAAGTCGGACACGGCGTAGTAGTAGGACTGCAGCACCTTGGGGTCCTTGAAGATGTCGTCCCCGAACGTGTTGAGCCGGTCCAGGGAGATGAGGAGCTCGGTGCTGGTGACCCAGTCCTGGGGGCGCAGGGAAGGGCCACCGTCAGGGGAGGCCCCGCTGGCCGCCTGGGTCTCCGGGGACACACGGACAGGCCCCGCTCAGATGCATTCCAAAGCCAGGAGCCTGCGTGAGGGGTCCTGCCAACCGGGGTGTCCGGCCACTGCCTGGCTGCGCAACTTGGGGGACACTGCTTGACGCCCTGGCCCATCCATGCCCCCCCCCTCGCTCTCTGTGACACGGGCCAGGGAGCAGCCTGGGCCCACGAGGGAGTTGGGAGGATGGCCGATGTCAGCAGCGGGGCCTGGGGTCTGGTCACCTGACTCCTCCCAGTGGCCCCTGCACCCCCTTTCTAGAGATCAGCTGGGGAGCACGTGCCCCAGCGCCCTTCTCTCCCGCTCAGCGAGGCCTGGCGTGGGGAGCCCTCGGGTTAGAGGTGCCTCACGTGCCGAAGCTCAGGGGTCGAGTGTCAACCCATGAGCCAGAAGGTGAGAGTTCGATTCCCAGTCGGGGCACAGGCCTGGGTTGCAGGCTCAGTCCCAGTGTGGAGCATGCAGGAGGCAGCTGATCAATGATTCTCTCTCATCATTGATGATTCTCTCTCTTTCTCTCTCTCCCTTCCTCTCTGAAATCAATAAAAATACACTGAGTGGCCAGGTTATTATGATCTCTGAATGCATAATAATCTGACCCACTCATGTGTAGAGATGGGTGGATATCTATATCTATATCCATATCCATATCTATATCTATCTATTAGAGACCTGGTGCATGAATTCATGCATGGGTAGGGTCCAGCCAGCCTGGCCAGGGAGAGGGGACATGGGCAATTGGCTGGCCTGCCTGCTGGTCAAACTCCTGGTTGAGGGGACAATTTGCATATTAGCCTTTTATTATATAGAAGATACACGGAGTGGCCAGATTATTATGAATTCAGCAATCATAATAATTTGGCCACTCAGTGTGTGTGTGTGTGTGTGTGTGTGTGTGTATTTTAGAGGTCTGTGCATGAATTCGTGCATGGGTGGGGTCCGGCCAGCCTGGCCAGGGGGAGGGGATATGGGCAGTTGGCCGGCCTGCCTGCTGGTTGAACTCCTGGTCAAGGGGACAATTTGCATATTAGCCTTTTATTCTATAGGATAGACACTGAGTGGCCAGGTTATGATGTGTTCAGAGACCATCATCATCTGGCTGCTCAGTGTATATATGTTTTTAAAAGATCAGGCTTCCACAGACAAGTCACCTGTCCAGGCAATGTCTGACCCAACTGAACACCCCCCCAACCCTGCCACAGAAGCAGGGACTGGGGACTCCTTTCCTCGATGCAGCCCCGGCCCCGGGCTCTGCCCACGCAGTGGCACTCCATCAACACGGGAAGCGCTTCCCCCGAAGAGCTGGTGGGAGAACCACGTGAAGGCTGACATTTTCATCGCCTGCTGTTGGCGACAACCGGGTCGCGTCGGCTGAATTTTAATTGGCATTTAATTCCGCGCAGGAAGGAGCGCCTGGAGCCGCAGCCAGGCCCGTGAGGGCAGGAAAGGGACTCCTGGCTGGGCCTGTCTTCTTGCCCAGCAGGACTAGGGCTTCAGGCCTCTGTGACTCCCGGTGAGCCACCACCTGGGACCCAGGGCCACTGCCGAGGAGGGGCCCAACCCCTGAGAGCTCAGTGGGCATCTCAGCGGTGTGTCCCCAATCACTCCCCAATTTCCCAGTGCGTTCAGGGGTCTGGGTGGAAGGTGCCTCCTGATTCAGGGGCTGGGCGGACCCGAGACTCCGCATTTCTTTCTTTTTTTAAAAAAATAAAAAGTATTTTATTGATCTTTTACAGAGAGGAAGGGAGAGGGACAGAGAGTTAGAAACATTGATGAGAGAGAGAGACATCGATCAGCCGCCTCCTGCACACCCTCTACTGGAGATGTGCCCGCAACCAAGGCACATGCCCTTGACTGGAATCGAACCCGGGACCCTTCAGTCCGCAGGCTGATGCTCTATCCTCGGAGCCACACCGGTTTCAGCGAGACTCCGCATTTATTTCTAAGGAGGGTGGGGGGCTGTGGCTCGGGCCTCCCAGGAGCCTTGGGAGTGGGGACTGCTCCTGAGGCAGGAGAGCCAGACACTGGGAAATTCCTGGGCACGAGGCGTGGGGAAACCGAGATAAGTGAACGAGGCCAAGCGATTGGCACAGTGGACAGCCCTTGTGAATCTCAAGACCGAATCTTCCAGCCAAGGACACCGAGCCACCGGTTCACACGCCCTCCCTGAGCAGCGAGCACAGACTTCGCCACCCCGGTCGGGAGCCGGAGAACAGACCCGGCTAATGGCACCGGCACTGGCCGAACCCAAGGATGGACGAAGTCAGGGACCAAGGAACCAAACCCGACAGAGCCGGGTAGGAGCTGGGAAAGAGAGCACGGGGGCCCTCCCTGAGGCCTCCAGGGTCATTTTAGGGCAAACTGCACCCCAAGTACACAGGCAATGGGACTTTTGCAACTTCCAGCCACTTCGGCTAAAACTGCGAGTCGGGACGCAGTTGGAGCGGGGAGTCGGGTGACTCTGGATGGAGCCGGTGGGGAGGGCGGTGGAGGAGGTCAGAATGGCGAGCTGCTGCGATGTTCAGCGTCAAAGCGTGAACGAGCACGTCTGACCTGCCCGCCCCGTGCCGGCCACTCTCTAGCTGGCTGTCCGACACGGCGGCCACGGCCACCTGTGGCTACTGAAGTCGCCATTCACGAAAATGAAACAGAATTTAAAATTCCGTTTCTCGGCCGAAACCGGTGTGGCTCAGTGGATAGAGCATCGGTCTGCGGACTGAAAGGTCCCAGGTTCGATTCCGGTAAAAGGGCGTGTACCTTGGTTGTGGGCACATCCCCAGTGGGGGGCGTGCAGGAGGCGGCTGACCGATGTTTCTCTCTCATCGATGTTTCTAACTATCCCTCTCCCTTCCTCTCTGTAAAAAAATCAATAAAACATATTTTTTAAAAAATAATAAAATAAATAAATAAAGTCTGAAACCCCTGGGATCTCCTGGGTCTCCTGTGTCCGGCCGCCTTCGACTTTCCCGTGGTCCCTGGACACGGGGTCCCGCCCGCAGCCCGGTCCCAGCCTCCTCCCCCGGGGCTCCCAGCCCCCCAGCCCCCCAGCCCCCCAGCCCCGCTCCCCTCCCACCTGCAGGGCGGGGCTGTCCTCGAAGTTGTAGGCGCTGGGCCGGCCCTCCAGGGTGGAGAAGGCCACGTTGCCGCCGCTCAGCGGGGAGATGTCGCTGAACTCGGAGGTGCAGAGGGCCACGCGCTCGTCCTGGCCGGGGCGCAGGGCCAGGCGCTCGGGGCGGCCGTAGGTCCGGGCGCAGGAGGCGCTGTAGAACTGGTACGGCTCCCACGGGCCGCCCGCCCGGCCGCGCTTGTAGATGGCGAAGCTCTCGGGGCGGCTGGTGTGGAACTTCAGGCGCACGTAGGTGATCTCGTATGCTTTCCCTGTGGCGGACGACACCCCACTTAACACAGGCCCCCCCCCTGCCCCACCGCTCCCTCCCTCCCACATCTGCCCACCTCACCCCCGCCTATTGCAGTCCCGCTGCTCTGAGCCTCGGCACCAGCCCCGCCTGCAGAGCACCAGCGTGTCCCCTTGGGCCACCGCCCACGCCCGGCACCGGGGGGGAGCCCCCACCAGGAGCAGCACCCCGTGGGGCAGTGTTCGGGAATAAAAAGGAACGAGGCACAGACGCTCCTCTGCTGACGAGGGGGCTCCGTCCAGATAAACTCATCGCAAGTCAAAATTGCGTTTACGCCCAGCCAGTGTGCCTCAGTGGTTGAGCACCGACCTAGGAAGCAAGAGGTCACGGTTCGAATCCCGGTCAGGGCCCGTGCCCAGGGTTTCGGGCTCCATCCCCAGTGTGGGGCGTGCAGGAGGCAGCCGATACACGATTCTCTCTCATCATGGATGTTTCTCTCTCCTTCTCCCTCTCCCTGCCTCTCTGAAATCAATAACATATATATATACATATTTAAATATATTTTATTGATTTGTTACAGAGAGGAAGGAAGAGGAGTAGAGAGTTAGAAACATCAATGAGAGAGAGACATCGATTAGCTGCCTCCTGCACGCCCCCTACTGGGGATGTGCCCGCAACCAAGGTACATGCCCGTGACCGGAATGAACCTGAGACCTTTCAGTCTGCAGCCGACGCTCTATCCACTGAGCCAAACCGGTCAAGACAAATAACATATATTTTTAAAAATGCGTTTACCACCCCTAACCCACCTGCCACTGCAGCTCAGCCCGACGCACCTTCACATGCTCACGCGCTCCCGTTACCCGCAGCTGGGCAGTTACCCTGAGTTCTGCTCAAGAACCCCTGCCTCCCTCTCGTCACCGGAAGCAGAAGGACAGGATGGGGCGCAAACCCACAAGACACAGCAGCCGAGAGTGCTGGCCACGCCGCCCTCTGCAGGTGCGGCTGCTCCCTTGAGGCCCGCCTCGCCCCGCCCCACACCATGGGGGTCCCCCACCCTTCACCAGCCCCAGAGCCGAGGAAAGAGAGGGACTCAGAACTCAGAACTCAAAGCAGGGGTTCTACTCCACGCATATCTCCTTTGCACCATTGCGAAGCCGGCAAATTGTAAGTCAAAGCATCAAAAGTCGGGGCCCGTCTGTACCGACACACGCTACAACACGGGTGAACCTTGAAAATATTACAATAAATGAAAGAAGCTAATCATGAAGGACTATGTGTTACATATGATTCCACTCACTGTATTTTCTGGTGTATAAGATGACTGGGCGTATAAGACAACCCCCAACTTTTCCAGTTAAAATATAGAATTTGGGATATACCCGCCCCGTAAGACGTGATAGTAAGTTGTGATATATTCATACAAGGAACACTACACCAAAAATAAAAGATGACCCCCGACTTTTGAGAAGATTTTCCTGGGTTAAAGAGTTGTCCTATACGCCAGAGAATACGGTATATTAAATGTCTTGAGTCGGCAAATCCATGAAGATAGCAAGTAGATTAGTGGTTGTCACGTGCTGGAGGAGGAAGGGGTCCCCGGGTGGGGGTGATGTTAGTGGGTCCAGGGTTCCTTTTCGGGGTGATGAAAATTTTCAAAACCTGCTGAAACCAATTTGGCTCAGTGGATGGAGTGTCGGAACATGCCCTTGACGGGAATGGAACCTGGGACCCTTCAGTCCGCAGGCTGACGCTCCATCCACTGAGCCAAACCGGTTTCGGCTCAATGCTCTTTTCTTAATGGCACTCCACTGGACCCCTAAAATTGGCTAAGATGGCAAAGTTTGTGTTACCCGTGTTTTACCTCGATGAAAGACAGATGTGTATCCATGTTTTACCTCGATGAAGACAAATGTGTCTGTCTCTACGTGTGTCTCTCTGCCCTGTACGTGTAATACCCCGGCCTCTGGAAGTGCGGCTCGGTGGCCCGGATAAAGAGCCATGACAATGTCCCTGGCCTTTGGCACAGGAGACCCGCTCTGGGAAACTACCCACGGACAGGAACCCGAGGGCATGGACACGGTCACCGAGGAGGACCCTGGAGCCACCAGGACTCAGTAACCGAGGGGTCAACTCAGGGAGGATGGCGGCCTCTGGAGCAGCCGGCAGCTCGTCTCCAGCGTGCCAGGCGGAAGTCAGAAGGTGGACTGGGAAGGACGGAGCCTCCCCCTTCAGGACCCTCTGAGGATCCGGGAAGGCCCCCCGGAAGGGGCAGAACAGAGAAGCATCAAACCAGAGGCGAGACTGCCCTGCGGGCAGCGTGGCGTCTTCCCTTCATTGTCCGGCACTCCCCCCACGTTCTCTCCCGAAGCTTGTTTTAATTTAAAAGCTGGAGAAAACACATTTGTTTAAAAAAAAAATCTTTTTTAAGAGACCGGCTTGCCACGTTCGATGTTTTGCAAAGTTCCGCTGCGCGCAGCTTGGCGCTGGAATACCGAGTCCCCGCGTGCGCGGTAACGGAGCCAAGGTCAGAGCCAAGGTTGGGCGGCCCGGTGGCTGCTTTAGCTCTGGCTCCACGGGGAACCGGGGGGCGGGGGGGGGGCTTGTCCCAGATGTGGGCTCACACCCGGGAAAGGATGCCAGACTCCCCGGTAAACATCTCCCAGCCGGAGCCCGCCCGCGGGGGAGGGGGGAGCTGGAACGGTGAAAAGGTAGCTGGCAGCTAGACGCCGGATCGTGATCGGAAAAAGGCAGTCGCCGGGCTTTCATGCAAACACCGGGCTGCGTGCCTCCTCCGTGCCCAGCCCGAGGTGAGGGAAGGTGCCGGAACATCACAGAGACGCAGCGGGCACGTTTTGTTGCACGAATTCCTTAGAAGAGGCAAGAAAGCAACTTAATCCTGGCTTTGTGATGAAAAGGCTCCTGCCACAGGCAACCTGAAAGCTGGGAGCCCCCCTGGCCCCCACACACGCCAAGGCCTTCTAAGCAGCAACAAGAATGAAATTTAATTAAACAAGACCCTTCCAAGCCCCGGGGGGCGGGGCTCATTCAGGTATGCTCCCAGCGGGAAAGCTGGACCAGAATGTCATCCCCAAATGTAAACGGGGCCACACCGCGTGATAGAGCACGGACCTGGCTTTCCTCTCCGCCCCCCCCGCCCCTGACCCCCAGTATGCTGTTCCCTCCACTCCTCACCTTGCCGGCTCCCACACATCCCTGCCCATCCCACCGGTTTAGCCAACCGACCCCATACCCCAGCCTCCGCCTCCGCCGTGCCCTCCTCCCACCTACTTTCCTGGCTGATGGCTCACTCGTCCTTTTTTAAAAAATATATCTTATTGATTTTTTACAGAGAGGAAGGGAGAGGGATAGAGAATCAGAAACATCGATGAGAGAGAGACATCCATCAGTCGCCTCCTGCACGCCCCACACTGGAGATGTGCCCGCAACCAAGGTACATGCCCTTGACTGGAATCGAACCTGGGACCCTTCAGTCTGCAGGCCGACGCTCTATCCACTGAGCCACACCGGTTTGGGCAGGCTCACTCATCCTTGAAGTGGGGAGTCTGGGTGCCCTCCTGGGTTCCCGCACCCTGTTATATAAACACTTGCCTATCTCCCCCACTCGTCTTCGACCCCCTTTGGGACAAGGGCTGTGAATCCTTCGCGCTGAGCACGGCGCCTGGCACATAGTAGGTGCTCACTAAACGCTTGCCAAACGCACGAGGCACGATTTGTACTTCCCAGGCGTGTATGATCCGGTGACCACGTTGAGACAGGCAGGCCCAACCACTCGGCTGAGGCGGCCACAAGGTGTGTCTGCACACTCTGACCCCCAGCAGCCCGCATTTAGTGAACACCCACTATGTGCCAGGCACCTTGCTGAGTGCTTTGCGCACGCTGTGTCTGGAGGCGACCCCCAACAGTCCCAGGGTCGTGCACATTTTACCGACGAGGGGCTTGCCCAACGCCGCGCAGGGAACAGCTGAGTCTGGTCAGCCACAGGCCCGTCTGGCCCCGACGTCGCAGATCTGGACCGGCGCCCCTCCGTCCCGGGCGGCCTGGGAAGGGGGTGTGCTGGTGCCCACGAAGACGGCTACCCAGCCAGCTCTGATAGCCAGGTCCTCTCCCGGCAGCCGGGACCCAGGCCCGTCTGGAGTGACAGCCGGGCAGTCAGGCGTCAAGCCGGGCCGGCCCACATCCGGCACGGCCGGCAGAGAGTTCGGCACAGGGAGGCTTATTTTGGGAAAATGGAAACGAAACAAAGCCCTCTAATTGGAGCCATCTGGGGAGCAGGGACGGGGGGTGGGGCTGGAGGGGGCAGGGCGGGGACCGAGCTGGGAGCGAGCGCGTGGGTAGCTGCCCGGCCCAGCCTCGGGCATTAGAACCAGGTGGCGAGAGCTGCTGCTGGCCTCCGGGGCGGGCACACAGGGTCCTCGGCTCTCCCATTATCGGCCACCCCGATCATGGCAGGTCAGGTGATGGGGAACCCCGTGACCACAGAGCCAGGCACCAAGAGCCTGGCTGGGGCAGGGCTGTTTGGCCCATCCCATAGCTCCCATTTTCCAACTGAGAGTCTAAACCCCAAATGCGGATCAGGAGTGTCAAGCTATTGTCTAAGCTGGAGAGAGTGAACAGACTTTATCGCTAGAGGCCCGGGGCATGGAAATTCACACACTGGAGGGGGAGGTCCCTCAGCCTGGCCTGCCCTCTCCCACCATCTGGGAGCCCTCAGGGGCGGGAGGCGATCTGGCAATCGGGGAAAGGCGACTCCCCATCACACCTCTGCTGCTGCCACTGCCAGCAGCGCAAGCCTCTGCCGGCCGTGGTTACCTGAGCCTCGGGGGGTGTTGGGTGGCTGGGCAGCTGCCACCCAAGACTTGCCTGGGTCTCGAGCCAGCCCTGGGCAGCTGGGGGCTGAAGGGACCGGGGGGGACCCTGGAGGCAGGCGCACGATGCAGCCGGACCCTCCTGGGTGCGGGCCTGGCCGTGCTGTGCACCTGCCGCCCCAGTGGGGCTGAGGGGACTGGGCACTGCCATCTCGTGGATGTGGGCACTGCCATCTTTGGGGGCGTGGCAGTCAAATAGCATATTCCCTCCTTATTGGCTGTGGGCGCCGCCATCTCTGTGAAGGTGTGATGGTCAATTAGCATATTCTCTCTTTATTAGATAGGACTAGAGGCCTGGTGCATGAAATTCATACACGGGGTGCACGCGCGCGCGTGTGTGTTGCCCTCAGCCCAGCCTGCACCCTCTCCAACCTGGGACACCTTGAGGGATGTCTGACTGCTCGTTTAGGTCCGATCCCAGTAGGATTGGGCCTAAACAGGCAGTGGGACATCCCTCTCACAATCCAGGACTGCTGGGTCCCAACTGCTCACCTGCCTGCCTTCCTGATTGCCCTCCAACCGCTTCTGCCTGCAGCCTGATAACCCCCTAACCACTCCCCTGCCAGTCTTATTGATGCCTAACTGCTCCCCTGCCAGCCTGTATGCCCCTAACTGTCCTCCCTGCAGGCCTCATCCCCTACAACTGCTCTTCCCTGCAGGCCTGGTTGCCCCAACTTCCCTTCTCTGCTGGCCTGGTCACCCCTAACTGCCCTCCCCTGCAGGCTTGATTGTCACCCTCAACTGCCCTACCTTGCAGGCCTGGTCACCCCTAACTGCCCTCCCCTGCTGGCCTGATTGTCCCCAACTGCCCTCCCTTGCAGGCCTGGTCCCTCCCAACTGCCCTCCCCTGCTGGCCATCTTGTGTCCACATGGGGGCAGCCATCTTGTGTGTTGGATTGATGGTCAATTTGCATATTACTCTCTTCAGATTATTGCCCAGGGCTGTGTGGTAAGAAGGATTCTGGGGTCCGGTCTGAACTGAGACGTGACTGGAACATACAAACGACAAGTTTGCAGACAGAGGTGGCAGGACTTTCAAGACCATGCCAATGAATCTGGGAACCGAGGAGGGGCGAGGGGAACGCAGAGGTGGGCAAAGACAAAGAACATTCCAGAAAGTGAGCTAGTGAGCTGGTCAGTGAGGAAGTCAATGGGCAGAGAAAGAGCCATAGTGACCCCTGAGCTCTTCCTTAAGAGCTGAGGAGCGGACAGGGTGCCTGCCTGCCTTTTTCATTGTAAAAGCTCCACACACACGTCGCCACGTTAGCCATGTAAGTGCCCAGCGCACCGGCAGTACATACAGTCACACGGCTCTGCCACCACTGCCACCACCGGCCTCCTGACCTCCCTTCACCTTCCCCAAATGAGACCACCCATCTCAAGACAACTGCCCCCGCCCCCCGCCCTGGCCCCACCACCTACCCTCTCTGTCTGCGAGGTGGACTCTTCTAGGGACATCATCAGTAATAGCCGAAGCCAGGGGTCGGCAAACTCATTAGTCAACAGAGCGGCAAACGGTGGCCATTTGCCAACGACTGGCCTAAGCAACCGTTAAGGCAGAACAACCGGTCGCTATGATGCGCACTGACCACCAGGGGGCAGACGCTCAGTGCAGGGGCTGCCCCCTCTCCCCCGGGGGGTCAGTGTGCTCCCACAGGGGGGCGCCGCTCAGCCAGAAGCCGGGCTCACAGTGGGCGAGCGCAGCTGCCACAGGGTCGGGAGCCTCCCCCAGCAGCAGCAGCAGCGGGCACAGCGGATCTGGGCTCCTCCCTGTTCCCCTGCCGCTCGGCGCACAGCTACATCCCAGGGGTCCCGGACTGCGAGAGGGTGCAAGTCAGGCTGAGGGACCCTCCCCCACCCTCGTGCACAAATGTGGTGCCCTGGGCCTTGGTATAAGCACATCATACCGTATCTGTCCTTCCGTGCCTGGCTCACTGCCCGCAGCATCCTGCCCGCGCCATGGCGGCATCAGGATCTTCTGTCTCTTAAGCCTGAGTGACAGTCCATTGTGTGAAGAGCCCACACTTTGCGTGTTCCTTCTCCAGTGGACACGGGGGTGCATCCACTCTTTGGCTACAGTGCACAGAACCGCCATGAACAAGGGTGCCTTGACTTTGGGACCCTAAGTTTGAGGTCGTGCGTGACCTGCAAGGATGCTCGGGGTACCTGGTCCAGGGCTCAGGTGGGAGACTGGGCAAGAAGTGTGGGCGGCCTTTGTAAAACTGACCACCATCCCACAGGCAAGTAAGGGGCATGGGCTGGGGAGCGGGCAGCTGGCAGCAGGCTGGCAGGGAGGAGGGGGAGCAGGGGCAGGGAGGAGGGGGAAGTGGCCGGAGCTGGGGAGCAGGAGCTGGCAGGGCTGGGAGGAGGGCTCGGCCCGTGGGCAGGCCACGGCTGAGGCGTGTGGCTGTACCTGAAGGCGAGGGAGTTGTTCATTCCCGCCCCTGTCCCCCCACTCCCTGCCCCCAGGGAAAGGGCCGAGTGGACATGCGGGATTGATGTCTCAGCTCCATCACTCACCAGCTCTGTGGCCTGGGCCATAGACCCAGCCTCCCCCCGATTCACTGGGTGAGCGACTGGAAAGTAGTGACTCAGTTTCCCCATTTTTACCACATGCATAACATGAAGAGGCTTGAGTAAGTACAGGCCTGTAACGCACGTAGAGCAGTCCCAGGCATGCAGCACGCACACGGCCCAATGCTGTGCCAGCTGTTAAACCATTCAGTGGCCAGGCCAGCATGCGGGGGGCACCACTGGGCAGGGGCCGGCCCTGGGCACTGGGGTCCAGCCATGAGAACAGGTGTTCCCTCCGCAGCTCGGAGCGTGACCCCCACACACACCAACCCAAACCACCATGCAGCGCAGTCCAGACTGTGGCGGGAAGGCTGAGGGGCTGCAGGAACGCATAAGCTGGCCTCTGCCCCATCCAGGGGGGCTTCCTGGAGGAGGTCACTGTCGGAAACCAAACATTGTTCTCACTAAATGGATGTAAACAGGAGGCCAGAAGGCTGGTCAACCTTAACTGCTCTGAAAGGTCAGAGCTAATCACTCACTGTTTAGATGAAAACATTGTTAGCTGAAGCAGCCTCTACCTGTTTGCTTCATGTTAATTTCTGTTTTTCTTATTTCCTGCCTAAAGGCTAGGGGTGTGTCCCAAAGCCTTAATAAAAGGGAGAAAAAGGCCAGAGCAAGTGGCAGTCCTTTCCACCAGAACAGCGGTTCTCAACATGTGGGTCGCGACCCCTTTAGGGGGTCGAACGAGCCTTTCACAGGGGTCGCCTAAGACCATCAGAAAATGCAGATATTTACATCACGATGCATAACAGTAGCAACATTTCATGGTTGGGGGTCACCACCCCATGAGGAAGTGTATGTATGCAAGGGTCACGGCCTTAGGAAGGTTGAGAACCACTGCCCTAGAGGAAGGCTCCCGCCTGGCCCCCCAATATCGCCAAATTAATGTTTTCTAGTCTCTCATTTCCTTTGCGTGCAGCCTCCTTCAGAAGCCGAACCCTGAACCGGGAACCCTGAACCACGCGGGACATGAAAAGAGGTTCCCACAGGTCACCTCTAAACAGGGTGGGGCAGACCGCACAGTCCACAGTCGCGTCACCAGGGCTGGGTGCGGAGACAGGCCCACGGGAGCCCCCCACTGCTGGCGAAGGAGACATGGGTTCCCCAGAAGAGAACAGGAGGAGACATGGTACAGCAGAGAGTGGTCACTTCTGCCAAGAGCAGGAGGAGAGAGGCCCTTCACAGCCCCGTGGGGGGTCCGGCGGTATCTGCATCCCTCCTGGGCCTCCCCCCTCCTGCAAGGCCTGGGTCAGTCCTGGCGGCCGGAGCCAGCTGGGCCCTGGGGTCAAGGGAAGGGGCTGCTTCTGAGGGTGGAGGCTGAGCAGGACGGCTGTCCTGACCTCCAGACCTGTCTGCGACCCCGCGTTCCAGCCAGAACCCAGGGAGCAGGAAGGAGGACTTGTCCCCCAGCCCCGGGCTGAGCCAACACAAACAGGGCCACCCACCGGACAGGAAGACTCAGCGGAGCCAACGCTCGGAGACCCAGCCGGCCCGGGCCCTTGGGGGCCTCCCGCTGTCCAGCCCCCACCAAGCTGGTGCCTTTGTCGCCTCCTCTGCCTCCGGCTGCGTGCTGTCCCCTGACCTGAGATGTCCCCATGCTCAGGCCGCCCCCTGCCATCCTTCAGATCCCCTTGTGTTCCCAGAGCATCAGTCTGGCACAGTCCCGGCCACCCCGTCCTCGGAGACGCCACGGCCTCCGGAGATGCCTGAACGGGTGCCCGGAGTAGCCACCTGCCCGCGGCAGGCGGTGGGGACCGGCTGGAGGGTGGGCAGGCAGGAGCCCACCCACCTTCCTCCTGCAACGCCCTTGCTCTGGGCGCTCAGGACTCATCTGCTCAGAGGACAGACTCGAGGGTCTTCCTGTCGCTCCTGGGGGTTCCCAGGAATCCGAGAGAGTGGACAAAGTGATCCCCCCAATCCCGGCCAAACTCAGAGCTGGACCCCTCGCCGGTAACTGCCCGGAGCCGTGCATCATGCCTGTGGGGAGGGCCCCGGGTCTGCCGTGTCAGGCCGTGTGATTCCGGTCAACTGATTTCACCCTCAGTGCCCGTCTCCCTGCTGCGAGAGAACAAACTGTGCTGGGTTTGGGGTGCGGGGTTCTTAGCATGTGGAGGGAGCCCCCTGATTCACGTCTGTGGCCGCTGATGACCATCCCCCTCCCCGCCTCCATCCCCCCATCTCCCCCGCCGCCCCCAGGTCCCAGCCGCCTCTTCCCGGGCCTCGGCAAAGGCAAAGGGCGAGGAGCCGCTTTCATCCCCAACAGGAAGGCCGGCCAGCAGCCGCGATCCAGAACAGATGTCTGCGCGCGAGGGGCTGGGAAAGCGGCGACCTCCACCGGGGGCAAACCGCAGGCCAGCGGGACCCAGAGTGGGCCAACTCCCCGAGTATGTCTCAATCCCTTCAGAGGGCCCCCAACCCCTCAACACCCCCCGCCCCTGGGAACCTCAGCCGGAGCTGAGGACTGTCACAGCTCCGGGAGCCCCCGGCCGACCACCCTGCGGTCTCGGAGCCTGAGTCACTGCCGGAGCGGCAACTCTTAGCCCCACTTCACAGAGAGGAGAACCAGGCCTGGGAGGGGCGCCGTCTGCCTCCCGGCGTCTGTGCGGGCCCTGGGCTGGGTGATTTGTACCCTATTCTGACTCTGAGAGGCACGGACGGAGGAGGTGGCATTGTCCTTCCTTCATTCGTTCATTCATTCATTCATTCATTCATTCATTCTCAGAGCCTCCACACGCTGATGGAAGAACACAGGTGCAGAGTGAGGCCCGCTGTGTGTGCGCACCCAGGGCTGAGTGCCTGTAAGGCAGCGGTTCTCAACCTGTGGGTCACGACCTGCTTTCTGATGGTCTCAGGCTCTACAGCAGCGACCCACAGGTGGAGAACCGCTAGCAGGGTCGCCTAAGACCCTCAGAAAACACAGATATTTACATGACGATCCACCACCACACGAGGAACTGTATTAAATGGTCGCGGCGTTAGAAAGGTTGAGAACCACTGCTGTAAGGCCTTGGCTGGGTGCGGGGGCTCAGCCGTGGGTTCCCCCCAAAGGGCTGGAGCTCCCCACCGCTAAGTGTTCGAGGCCGAGTCCGAGGAGGCCACCCCACGAAGCACAGGGCCCGGCCCACAGCTGGTGCTGGGGGGATGGGACCCGCCCCCAGATCCAGCCACCGCCCCGCCCCTCCCACCTTGGTGGCGCCGGGCTGAGCCTTCTGCCCGCCCCTGGATTCCGCCGCCACATGTAACACGTCAGCCAAACCCACACGCTCTGTCATGGAACAGCCTGTCTCCCTCACACCTCCCATCCTGTCCCAGATTCCTTCCCCTGTGGCCTTGGGATCCTGCCAGCCCCGTCCAGCCACCCCCTCCCCCCCAACCTTCCTCCTCCCATTGGTTTCCTGTCGCCCTGTCTGGGTAGAGACAGCGCCCATCTAGAAGTCCCATCTCGAGGTCCTGACAGGCTAAGGGAGGGGGACAAGGCCCCGATAATTAAGCTTCTTAGGGGGTCACAGCCAGCACCGCATGCTCTGCTGAAGGGCCCAGCTCCCCCAACCCCCCAAACCTCACTTGAATGTCACGCCTCAAGCACTGCCCCAGGGCTAGGAAGAGCCCGCTCTGTTGACCAAGCTCACATCCAGGACTCTTTGCTCTGACCTTGGATATATGGCACACAGATGTTCCTATCCAGACCGCACTGAGCAGCTGTGTGCCGTTGGGCAAAACACCTAACCTCTCTGAGCCTCACTGTTTTCGTCTGAAAAATGGGGATGCAATCCCATAACCCCCTTCTCCACACTGCTTGGGTCCAGATGCGTTTTGCAATTCCAACCTTTTCAGAGTTTACAGAGACAACCCCGCCCTCTATCCACACCCCAGCGGGGGGCTGGGGCCACAGGCTGTACCCAGAGGAGATTTCAGCAGTAAAATGTATGACTGTTCACTTTCAGCAGAATACACAAGGTCCGGAATAGCCTCAGGTCACACTGAGCGGCCAAAACTAGTTATAAAAATGCTCTGCATTTTCAAAGCTTTTGGACCCACAGATCAGGAAGTGGGACCAGGGGAAACACCCCCTCCCCCGCAAAGCCTGGGGAGGCAGCGACAGGGTGACAGGTCCCATACCCTGCTCAGGGCTCAGGGCTCAGGGCTCCGGGCGGGGAGGTCCAGGATTGGGCTGGGCTTGGAGGCGGGAGGGGCACTCCCAGTCCGCAGTGAGGGAGGGAGGCCCCGGAGCAAAGGGCTGGGCCCAGACTCCGGATCCCGAACCCCAGGGACCTGGGCTCCGGCACTTGGGCCCTGGGTGGGGAGCCGGGGGCCGGGGCAGAACAGAGAAACCATACCACCCGGTCCAGCTACCCACCAGCAGCAGGGAGCCCGGCTCCTGTCCCAGGACACCCCTGGGGATGCTCAGCCGCAGGGACTCACCCAGGCCCCAAAGGGGACAGAAGCCCCAAGATGCGGTTCCTGCTCCTCCTGCCTTGGGGGGCAGACCAGTTCACCCCCACAACCACCATCCCTCCCAGGGCACCCAGATGCGCTCCTCTGCAAAGGGCTGGGGGGGGGTGAGACTTCCTGCCCCTCCAAAGCTCATGTCAAGCTCATGATGCCTCTCCTTCCAGCTCCGGGGGGCTCCCCAGTACCCCACCTCTGTCTCCACCCATATCGGCAGGTTCCACAGCCAAGCCATGGGGCGCAGAGGCGGATGGGGCGGCGGTGCCCGGCGCCCCGCTTACCCAGGCGCAGCGTGATGGTGACGGAGGTGGGGTGCTGCACCCCGAAGGCCATGGACGGGCTCTGCCACCAGGTGCTGTCGTCCTGGCTGTGGAAGTCGGTGAGGTAGGAGGCGTTGTGGTGGCGCCGCGGGTCCGAGGCGTCGCAGCGCTGGCACGGCGGCCCCGCGCCCCCCGGCGCGCCCCGGTGCGGGCAGAAGTCCTCGGGGGGGCCGGCCGCACGTGTGCGAGGCCTCGGCCAGCCGCCCGAACGCCGCGTTCTCGAACTCGGGCAGGCAGCGCTGCGGGCGCCCCGCGCCGTCGTAGCACGCGCCCATGCCCATGCCCGCGCCCATGCCCGCCGCCCGCCCCGGTGCCCGCCCCGGTGCCCGCCCCGGTGCCCAAAGCAACAGCAGCGCCAGCAGCGCCAGGCCCTGCAGCAGGAGCGCGCCCGCCGCCGCCGCCATGGTCCCCAAACCAACGCCCCGCGCCCCGTGCGCCCCGCCAGCCGTGCGCCCTGGCTCTCTGGCGGCTCAGCCCGGTGCGCGCCAGGACCCTCCTCCCCCGCGGGGCCGGGCTGGGAGGGACCGTCGGCGGGGACCGCACCACCGCTCCGCCCCGGGCGCTGACCCCCCCCTGGTGGACGCTCCCGGGAGTGCCCGGCTCCGGAGCAGCCAGATGTTCTCAACCTGTGGGTCTCCACCCCTTTGGGGGGGGTCCAACGACCCTTTTCACAGGGGTCGCCTCAGACCCTCGGAAAATGCAGTTATTGACATCACGATGCATCACAGGAGCAACATGTCATGGTTGGGGGGTCACCACCCCAGGAGGAGCTGGATGCAAGGAAGGTGGAGAACCACTGCCCCGAGGGATGGGGGGTGGGAGGGGGGTCCCCGAGCGGACCTCGAGCTTGGTCATGATGCAGCTTCATGATGGCCCTTGTGAGTTTTCCCCGTGCCGGTCCTTAAAGGGAAACTGACCACCTGTCCCTGTCTGGTCCAGAGATAAAAGGGGACCTGGGGGTCTCGCCCTTGCACACCCGCTTTCTGGCAGGAAGTGGGGTGGTTCCTCCCGCTCCCACCGCTCCGTCAACTCTGCTGCTGGTCCCTCTCTGCTCTCAGAGCAACGAGATTCCAACCGGATATTTGCGACCTGAAGGAGGTAGGAGGTACCTGGTCCATCACAAACATCACTGAGAGGCCTTCCTCCCGGCCGATGCCTCTTCTGCTCTCCAGCCATTACAGTAGGAAAATCAGCCAAAGCCGGTGTGGCTCAGTGGATAGAGCGTCGGTCTGCGGACTGAAAGGTCCCAGGTTCGATTCCGGTCAAGGGCATGTACTTGGGTTGTGGGCACATCCCCAGGAGGGGGTGTGCAGGAGGCAGCTGATCGATGTCTCTCTCACCAATATTTCTAACTCTCTATCCTCTCCCTTCCTCTCTGTAAAAAAATCAATAAAATATATTTTAAAAAAAGTTAGAAAATCAAAGGAGAAAAGCCATCTGTTCTTACCAAGAGATGCGAGAGAAGACGCTAGATAGGATTCAGCAGAGATTCCCCTGAGGAGTCTGACAGGATGCAGCAGAAAGTGGTCCATGGGAGTATTGGGGTGCAGGCAGCGTGGGGGGGCTAGTTCTGCCCTGCGTGGAGGGTGCTTCCCAAAAGTAACGAGTCACCCAGGAGGAGAAGGAGGAGGGGAAGGGGCACGCGGGCAGGAGGCGTGGTGTGGGTGGAGCCCCCGAGCTGAGAATGGGTGCGCAGCTCTGTTGGGTGTGCAGCTCTGGGTGGGGCATGGTCCTGGTGGGGGAGGCGGGAGCAGGGTGCAGAGGCCGGTGATGGGGTGCTGGGCACCGAGGTAATGAGCTGGGGCTATGTCCTGCAGGGGGTTTGCAGGGGCTGAGGAGGAGCTGAGGTTGTGAGTTGGTTGGGGGGGGGCTTGTGTGCCTCACGCAGGTCTCCCCAGGGCCGGCTCACTCGGGGAATGTTTGGGGAACAGGCAGGAGCCACGTGGCTGGCCAAGACTGGGCGGAGGGGCTGGGCCAGAGATGACGGCTCTTCACGAGGTGCCAGCTGGGTGCTCGCCAGCCCTGCCCAGCTCCTGGCAGCAGCCCTCGAGGGGACCATCCTGCCTCTGCTGTCCCCCCGCCCCCCTCAGCAGAGGGGACCTGCCAGAGGTCTCCTTCCAGGAGTGCCCCGTCCAGCTGTAGATGTTCACCCGGGATCCACCACCAGGTGGCGACATTGGCCACCTTACAGGACTGGCCCTTCCGCCCCTGGACTCCCAAGGACACCTTGGCCATCCTGCCCAGCTGCGGAGACAGGAGAGTCTTTGGGTCTAGGGCCGCGGCTGTACAAATGGGGAGACTGAGGCCCAGCGAGGGGAGGTGCTTTGCTGAGGACACAGCCATGGCAGGACAGGAAGAAGTGGCTCCCGTCCCTGGGGCCAGCTCCTCCCCATCACATCAGGAGGGAAAGTGTGGCCCGCAGGCGCGGGAGTGTCTGTGCACCCACAAAGCCTCAGAACGGCTCCCGGATCTGGGTGACAGCGGGCCACAAACATATCTGTAACGGCAGGAAAGGGGGCTCAGCAGGAGCCGGGAGAGCTGGCCATCCCCACTGGGGACCCTGGCAAAATGCATGCTGCCAGCTCGCCATCAAGAGCCGGGTCCGAGTGTCACCTCCCAGCAGGACCCACCATGACCCCAGCCCAGGTGTGCATGCCTTGCATCCAAAGGCCCCCCCTCTCTGCACACATAGGACCTCACACCCGTGTCTGCACAGGGCCACCTGGCCTCTGTTTCCCTGTAGCTTTGAAACCGGACCTCACGGCCCACCCATTGTCCTAACCCGCTGTCCGTGTGGTGGCAGGGAGGCCGGGAAGTCTGGAGCAACAGAGTCCATGCCAGCTTCCTAAGGCTTAGGAAGAGGGACAGGGTGCAATCCAGGGGGCCAGCATGGAGGCGGCGTGGGAGGAGGGGGCCGGTGTCTGCGAGTGGCTGCTGGCACCGGTGCCTCCCCCGGGACCGGCTGGGGGCTGCAGGCCACGGCGGCGTTCTCCCCTCCCTGCAGCCCGCCCGCCGAGGGTTAAACCCGCTCGGAGAGGAAAGCAGGAGGGAAACTGTCCTGATCTGCTTGGTGAACGGTAATTGAGGAGACAGAAGAGAGTGGATTTTTTTAAGACGGAGATGAAAGGCTTGTTAATTAAATCGGGGCAGATCGGGCCGGGGTCCTGCTGATCCACCTGACAGCTCGGCAGCCTCCTGGGAGTCCCCGGGGTGGGGGCACCAGCACAGGGGACAGAAGCCCCGCCCCAGGCTGGGGGCCCTGCCCTGGAGGCCTGGGAAGACGCCCCAGCTAATGCCCCCAGGGCCCTGCCCCCCTGGGACAGCTTGCCTTCCCCACCTGAGGCCTCTTCCGGTCTCAGTGGTTCCTCATGATGCCTGTCTGGCTCCAAGGCTCCGTGAGCTTGCCTGCCCGGGCCTCAGTCTTCCCTTCTGCCAAGTGGGCAGACTCCACCCGCTCAGAGACGGGCAGGCAGAGGAGGCAGGCGGATGGGGGAGGGTTCCAAGGCTGTGGAGAACCGTGGAAGAGCGAGCCTCGTAGCTGGCTACCCACGGCCCCCGGGGACCCCACGGCTAGCCCCCAGCCCCTCTGTCTGCTCTGTGATGGCCCTGCGGGGTGCCAACCTGAACCTCTTCTCAAGGACAACGTGGCCATCACCGAGGCTGCCTGGGGCCCAGGCCTGGCCTGAGCGCACCAACCTGCACAGAAAGTGCAGTCGGGGAAACTGAGGCTGGGCCAGAGGCAGGCTCTTGCCCCAGGCCGCCTGCTCGCCAGCAACCGAGCCCTTGACCTTCACCCCTTTTTAAGGAGCCGGCACCCCGAGAAGAGCCCACAGGAGCCGGGTCTCCCCCTCCCCCTGGGAGAAGACGCTCTGAAGGGTGACAGCGGAATCCACACCCCAGGGTGCCTGGCCCGGAGCCTATGCCCTTTTTTTTCCTCCGCTCTTGTCTCCTTCCTGCCCTCCTTTAGGGACCATCTGCTCTGGGCTGGCCCTGTGCTGGGCACGGGGTTGGCACGGAATAGTTAGTGGGTAGCCCACCGCATCCTGGGGCCTACCCAGAGAATCAGGGAGACCGACAGTGACCCAAGAAACCGACGGATGAATTGGGAGTGGACGGGTCATCCTAAGAGCCACCAAGGAAGTGGAGACGTTTGGGCAATCAGGGGAGGCTTCCCGGAGGAGGTGACCGCTCAGTGGAGACTTGTAAGCGGGAATGGGAGGCCGGGCGGAGAGGGAGCTGACAGAGGCTCCTCGGCTGTCACCCTTCAGGGCGTCTTCCCCCAGGGGGAGCGGGAGATCCGGCTCCTGTGGGCTCTTCTCGGGGTGCCGGGTCTTTAAAGGGGTGAAGGTCAAGGGCAGGGAAGGAGCCGGCAAGCCCCAGATGGGGATAACCGACCAGCGGGAGCGCCCTCCCCTTCCCGGCTCCAGTTGGGAGCCGTGAACTTTACAAAATGTCAGGGAGAGGCGGCTTCTCAGCCGGGACCCCGCAGCAGAGCCCATTAGCATTTGGGCGGTGGGGGCTCTGCCGGGCGGAGATTTATGCCGCCCGAGGGGACCCAGGCGGGAGCGCCTAGAAGATAGAACGGCAAGGCCGCCAGATCTGTGCCGCCCCCAGGAGCGTGGGGGGTGCTGTTGGGGCGCCCGGAGGAC
This sequence comes from Lasiurus cinereus, assembly GCA_011751065.1. Taxonomy (NCBI): domain Eukaryota; kingdom Metazoa; phylum Chordata; class Mammalia; order Chiroptera; family Vespertilionidae; genus Lasiurus; species Lasiurus cinereus. Next base: position 1,459,730 of record JAAGEH010000126.1, on the reverse strand, counting down.
AGGGAGGTGGAGGGAGAACCCCCACAGGTGGAGAGCCAGGGGCATGGGGGAGGGCAGGAGGACCCCTCTTTGCCGCTCCCTTGGAGGGGTGACCCGTCATGCTCCCCCACACGGGGGCAGGCCCTCTCCCGACCTCTGACTACCACACCATCCAGATTTCCCTTCGAGGCAATCCTGCTGGGGAGAGGGCACTAGCCCCATGCTACAGATGGGGAAACTGAGGCTCGGGGAAGCGAAGTTCCCTGCCCGAAGTGGCATGGCTGAGAGGGCCAGGCAGGATGTCACCGGTTCTGCCTCCTTTTCTTAGCAGCTCCTGGCCCTGCCCTCCCTCACCACCCGTTTCCTGGAGTAACCACATCTGGGGTGTCCGCAGCAGTCCGTGGGGTTCCCCCTGCAAGCACCCGGGCAGCGCGGCTCAGGCCGTGGCACATGTACACACACACACACACACACACACACACACACACACACACACGTTCCCTGCGCGGGAGCACCCTTCCCGGCACGCCTGGAGCCCAGCCTGCTCCCCAGCTCACCGTCTGTCCCCGTGGCCAGCAGGGACCTGTCTCTGCAGTTGACCGGCTCCCACGTCCCCTCCAGCACATGCTGGGTCATCAGGGGTGTTGGGCGCTGTCAGGCTTCTGTTTGGATGTGTGTGGCGCGTGGGTGTTGCACGTGTGTGGCATGTGGTGTGTGTGATGCGCTGTGCATGTTTCATGCACGCATAACATGGCTACATGTGTGCATGTGGCGTGTGGTATGTGCATGTTTTATGTGTGTGCGCAGATGGCATGTGCATGTGTGTGGTGCTGGTGTATGGAGGTGTGGTGTGTGGTATGCATGTGCCATGCATGCATATGTGTGGCTGCATGCATGCATATGGTGTGTGGTGTGTGTACATGCATTTGTATGGTGTGTGGATATGTTATATGTGTGCATGTGTGTGGCGTGTGCGTGTGTGATATGTAGTGTGTACATGTGTGTGGGATATGGTGCGTGCATGTGTGTGGGGTGTGCATGTGTGCTGTGTGTGCATGTCTGTGGTACGCAGTGTGTGTATGTCTGTGGCACACAGTGTGTGCATGTGTGTGGTACGCAGTGTATGCATGTGTGGGTGTGTGCCTGTGTGTGGGATGCGGTGTGTGCATGTGTGGGTGTGTGCCTGCGTGCAGAACCAGGCTGGGCATGGTCTAGAACTCTCCTTAGACCGGAGACTGCGGGAGGCGCCTGGTGGAGCTGAGGGAGGAACACACAGGGGTCTGATGGGGAGTGAGGCCCGGGCAGCAGCGGAGCCCTGAGCAGCTGCGGGGCCATCGGAGTTGCCGGGGCTGGCCCCGCTGGGGGCCGGGGAGACAGACTGTGCAGACACTGGGGGAGGTTGGGCGGAGAGCTTGAAGCCAGCTTCTCAGGCACCTCCCCCAAGGGGCACAGGGAGGGATGCGGCGGGTCCCTCGAGTGGTGGGGAACAGGAGTCTGCATGAAGTGGGGGGCCTGTGTGGCTGTGGAGGGCAGCCTGGGAGCTGGCCCCTACGGCCTCCAGCTATGTGCCCCCACAAGCAAGGGCAGCGATTTTCAAGCTTTTGCATCATGTGGCACATAAACTAATTACTAAGGCTCTGCGGCACACCACAAAATGTTTCTTATTTTTTGCTGATCCGGTGAAAAATAGGTATAATTTTGATGGGTTTATAAAAATGATGATTATCGTAATTACCTACATTTTTTGCTCCACAGTGACTTTAAAATTTAATAAATCTATATTGTTCAGATTATTACAATTGTTCCTGTTTTTCCCCCCATAGCTCATCTCCACCCAGTTCCCACCCCACCCTCTGCCCTTACCTCCCCTACATTGTCCTCATCCACAGGTGTATGATTTTTGTCCAATCTCTTCCCGCACCCCCCTCACCCCTTTCCCCCTGAGAATTGTCAGTCTACTCCCTTTCTGTGCCCCTGATCCTATTACATTCACCAGTTTATTCTGTTCATCAGATTTTTTATTCACTTGATTTTTAGATTCACTTGTTGATAGATATGTATTTGTTGTTCATAATTTTTATCTTTACCTTTTTCTTCTTCTTCCTCTTCTTAAAGAGTACCTTTCAGCATTTCATATAATACTGGTTTGGTGGTGGTGAACTCCTTTAGCTTTTTCTTATCTGTGAAGCTCTTTATCTGCCCTTCAATTCTGAATAATAGCTTTGCTGGGTAGAGGAATCTTGGTTGTAGGTTCTTGCTATTCATCACTTTGAATATTTCTTGCCACTCCTGTCTGCCCTGCATTGTTTCTGTTGAGAAATCAGTTGACAATCGTATGGGTGATCCCTTGTAGGTAATGAACTGTTTTTCTCTTTCTGCTTTTACTATTCTCTCTTTGTCTTTTGCTCTTGGCATTTTAATGATGATGTGTTTTGGTGTGGTCCTCTTTGGATTCCTTTTGTTTGGGGTTCTGTGTGCTTCTTGGACTTGTAAGGCTTATTTCTTTCACCAGGTGAGGGAAGTTTTCAGTCATTATTTCTTCAAATAGGTTTTCAGTATCGTGCTCTCTCTCTTCTTCTGGCACCCCCACAATTCTGATGTTGATACACTTGAAGTTTTCCCAGAGGCTCCTTACACTATCTTCACATTTTTTGGATTCTTTTTTCTTTTTGCTTTTCTGGTTGGGTGTTTTCTGCTTCTTTGTATTTCAAATCTTTGACTTGATTCTTGCATTCCTCTAGTCTGCCGTTAGCTATCTGCATAATATTTTTCATTTCAGTCAGTGTATGCTTAATTTCTAATTGGTCCTTTTTCATATCCTTGAGGCTCTCACTAAATTTATCAGCCTTTTCTAGAAAATTCTTGAAAAACCTTATAACCGTGGTATTGAACTCTATATCCAGTTGTTTGCTTTCATTTGTGATCTGTTTCTTTGTCTCCACATTTTGGCTGCTTCCCTGAGTTGATAGAATGGCTTTGTGTGCTAGGTGTCTTATATGGCCCAGTGGCTCAGCCTCCCCAGTTACCTGAGGTGGACACTCTTGATGCACCCCTTTGTGGACTGTGTGTACAGCCTTGTTGTAGTTAAGTCTTGATTGTTGTTGGTATCACTGGGGGGAATTGACATCCAGGTCATCTGGCTGTGAGGATCAGCTGTGTCTATGCTGGGAGAACTTCTGTGCTGGAGACACCCTTATGGGAGAAGACTTGTAAAAGCCTCTGTGCTCAGTTTAAATGGGGCGGAGTCTCAGGGTGGAGCAGACAGCCTTGGCTTCCCGTCAGCCCTGCCCTATGAGGCCCCTGGGTCTCAGTGTCCCGTGATAATCGCTGCAAGCACCTCTGAGAGAAAGCCACCCTCAAGTTCTGCCCGCTGCCAGATAGTCCAGTTTCTCCCCAAATGAGTCTGGGTCCCCAGAGTCTCCCCTGAACTGGAGTTCAGTGCAGTCAGGAGCTTTTGTCTCTCTCCCGGTTGAGAAAGCCAGCAAACCAGCTGCAAACTCAGTTGCCTGCCCTCTCCATGCACCTGCGCCTCGGTACCTCTGCCTTCCGCAGTTCCTCAGAGTCTTGGTGTGCTTTTCTCTTTCCTGACAGTCCAGTTTCACCCCATATGAGTCTGGGTTCCCAGAATCTCACCTGGAACTGAGGTTCAGCGCAGTTGGGAGCTTTTGTCTCCCTCCCGCTTGAGAAAGCCAGCCTCACACTCTGTTCCCAGTCCTCTCTGCGTGCGCATCTCCGTACCTCTGCCTCCTGCAGCTCCTCTGAGTCTCCATGAGCCCCTCTCTTTCCTTCTAGTTGTAGAATTTCCACTCAGCCTTCCTGTGGCTCTGGATGGTGTCCATTCTGTCTTTTAGCTGTCGTTTTGAAATGGTTGTGGGAGGCAGCAGCTTAGGTGTTCACCTATGCCGCCACCTTGGTTTCTGCAGAGGGACTTTTTAAAAAACCAGGTGTCTGTGCTTGTGCATAAGGATTTCTGGTGCCTAGAACTAACCAGTCAGGTGCAAGCTTATGCAACATGACCCATAAGATGCGGCTCTGTTATGTGACATGTATTTACGGCTCAAGACGGCACTCACACGGGACGGCGGTTGGTGTGTGGGAGCTGATGTTTTTCCATGTGACGACCTCAGGGAGAGAGGGCGTGCCGCTGACCGCAGAGCCAGGCAGTGCGTGTTTAAAAACGCCTGCGGGAGCCGGCGGAGAATCGTGGATGAGCGTCCTGTCCCTCAGCAGGGAGCAGGGGGCAGGAGACAGGGTCAGTCCTGGGGAGCCGTGAGACCCTAGGCCCAGTCCCTGACCCCCCTGTCCTCCCAGAATGGGGCGTCGCCGAGGACAGGGACAGTCTGCCACTCCCTCGGCCCCCTGCACAGTCGGTGCCCGGCCGTCCCTAACGTGTGGGGAGTGGGGCCCAGCCCTGTGCCCTGAGCTGCGTGCAGAATGCCCCCCTATTTGAAGCAGCCTCAGGTGAATCTCCCCCGCCACCCGCACTGATCTCAGATGAGGATGGGAGGGTTCCCTCCCCAGGCGCCCAGGCCTGCAGGTGTCAGCGCTCGGCTTTGAGGACGTGGTGGGTTCCAAAGCAGAAGCAAGGCCTGGCGGCCTGGCCTGGGATCCCCATGGGAGAGGCAGCCGGGGCACAGGCTGCCCACAAGAGGGGGACGCTGGGCCCGTGGGCTCCTGAGAGCGAGTGTCAGGGAGGTGCAGGCTCGGTCCCAAGTTGGGCTGCCAGGCCTGGCAGCGGGCAGAGGATGGGCGGGGCGGCCTGCCAGCCGAGGCCCCTCCATAATGGAGAGTGACCAGCTCGTCCGCTCCCGTCCCAGCCGGGGGACAGTCTCCGGCCGCGTCGTGTGTGATCGATGGGCCTAATAGGGGCCCCCAGACGGCCGCCTGGCAGCCCCAGCCCGGCCCGCCGGCTGCCGATCGCCCGTCTATTTACTTATTTATTTATGCCTCCCCCTCCATGGCCGAGGCCCAAAGACAATAAAAGGAATTGAATTGCACATCAGATGGGACATCAGAGGGAGATGTGGCCATCAATCCCGTCGTATTTATTCCGTAAATATCGGCTCGGAGCGAAGAGCCGGGGCCTGTGATGAAGTTATAATCAGGGATCTGCTCCCACAATGCGCGCTGCTGGCCCCGCCCCATTAGACAGACCGGCTGGGCCCCCCAAAGAAACAGCCGCTTTCCCGGGCCACCTGCCCCCTCCGCGGAGGCGGGCATCTGCTCGCCCGGCTGTCTCACCGAAGCGAGGGGCAGGGTCTGCAGAAAGGGCCGGAGTGGCTGGCTTCACAGGGTCCCAGGTGGCGTGCAGCGAGCCCAGAGCGAGAGAAAGTTTCTCCAGTCCCCAGGCGCCTGCCTGCCTCTCTCCCTGCGCCTCCCCTCCCCGTCCCCCTTCCTCCCCCCTCCTCCGCCTTCTCCTCCTCCTCCTTCTTCCTCCTTCTCCTCCTCCTTCTCTCTTTCTCTCTCTCTCTCTCTCTCTCTCTCTCTCTCTCTCTCTCCATCTCTGCCAGCTTTTTTTAAGGTATAATTTATATTCAGTGAAACACACAGATAGAACTATATAGCCCAATGATGTTTTACAGGTATATGTATGTGAACAAACACCGTCAGGATCGAGGCAAAGAACATCTGTCACTACAGAAAGTGCTTTTTAAAAATATATATATATTTTTTAAATTGACTTTTTACAGAGAGGAAGGAAGAGGGGTAGAGAGTTCAAAACATCGATGAGAGAGAGACATCAATCAGCTGCCTCCTGCACACCTCCTACTGGGGATATCCCTGCAACCAAGGTCCATGCCCTTGACCGGAATCGAACCTGGCACCCTTGAGTCCACAGGCCGACGCTCTATCCACTGAGCCACACTGGTTAGGGTTAGGGCCACCACAGCAAGTTCTTGATGTTCCCTCCGTGCCCCGCTTTCCAAAGGAAGCCGCTTTTCTGTCATGGAGATCCCTCTGCAGGTTCTAGAACTTCAGAGAAATGCAGTCCTGGAGCCTACAACCTTTGGGTCTGTTTTCTGGTGTGTTTGACATCTGTCTATACGAGACCCGCCCACATGGTCGTGTGCGTCTGGGGTTCCTTCTCTTCCCTGCTGTGCAGGATGTTCCGTTGTGCAAACACACCGCAATCCGCTCATCCCGTCTCCCGTGGGTGGACATCTGGGCTGCTTCTGATTGGGGGACACTGTGAACACAGCTGCTGTGAACGCCCTTGTATGCGTCTCTGCGTGAAGATAGGCACCCCTTTTTCTCAGGGATGTGGCGGGGAGGGGGATTACTGTGTCGCGGTGTAGACGTGTGTTTAATTTTACCAGAAACTTCCAAGCACGTCTTCAAAGTGTGGCCATACCATTGTGAACACCCAGAGCATTGTGGGAGAGTTCCAGTGGCCCGCAGGGCATGCCGACACTTGGCTGTGTCTGTCCTTAATGTTAGCCATTCGCCCGGCCGTGCCCTGAATCTCTCTGTGGTTTTAATTTGCATTTCCATCACTAACTCTTTTTTTTTAATTAGTTAATTTTATTTTTTACAGAGGGGAAGGGAGATGGATAGAGAGTTAGAAACATCGATGAGAGAGAGACATCAATCAGCTGCCTCCTGCATGACCCCCACTGGGGATGTGCCTGCAACCAAGGTACGTGCCCTTGACCGGAATCGAACCCAGGACCCTTCAGTCTGTAGGCCAACACTCTATCCACTGAGCCAAACCGGTTTCAGCCTGTCACTAACTCTTAACTAAAGGGCTGTACTGGCCACCCACGCGGGGTCCCTGGGCTGGCCCCTGCCCTTGACCCCGGCAATCTGTGTGAAACTCCGATGGCACCTGGCTTGCTAAGGGTACAAGCGGAGAGGCTGCTGGGCCTCGCTGCCCTGGGGCCTCCCCCCCTCCCTGTTTCCTCCGCTCTCTGACCCCCGGGTGCCTGTCCCTCCTTCGGCGGCTGCTCAGATGCCATCTTTGCAGGGACACCTGCCCCGACCCCCTGGCTTACCTCCTTCCCTGCTTCATGCTTCTCCCCTGCACTTTCCCCCTGGGGTCGCCAGTCCCTGCACCCCTGGTCTCAGCTCTCCGAGGGCCAGACCTGCCTTTGTTCACAGCCACCCGCTGGGGCCGAGGCCCAGAGCAGAGGCTCAGTCAGTGTTGGCCGAACCATCAAAACGAGTCAGCAGCGGCGCCCACAGCATTCTGAGGGAGCCACTCTTTTAATGGAGGCGAAATTCCCATCAATGCTATCCCATCACCGATACCATTTAAAACGTCCGCGCCCGGGCATTGCTTGCCTTTGGGTTGCTTGGCAACCACCCCCCCCCCCCCCCCCCCATCTTGTCCCAGTGGCAGCCGTTTTGGCTTGGCCTCTGGTGTGACCTTCATACTGCACCCTCCCTTTTTTATTTTATTTTATTTTAAGTATATTTTTATTGATCTCAGAGAGGAAGGGAGAGGGAGAGAGAGAGAAACATCCACGATGAGAGAGAATCATGGATCGGCTGCCTCTGGTGCTCCCCACACTGTGGACCGAGCCCACAACCCGGGACTGTGCCCTGACCGGGGATCAAACCACGACCTCCTGGTTCATAGGTCGGCGCACAACCATGGAGTCCCGCCAGCCGGGCTCCCGCCTTTTTTATTTTATTTTTTAATTTTTATTTTTTAAAATATATTTTATTGATTTTTTACAGAGAGGAAGGGAGAAGGGATAGAGAGCCAGAAACATCGATGAGAGAGAGGGAGACATACATCAGCTGCCTCCTGTACGCTCCCCAATGGGGATGTGCCCGCAACCAAGGTTCATGCCCTTGACCGGAATCGAACCTGGGACCTTTCAGTCCAAAGGCCGACACTCTATTCACTGAGCCACACCGGTTTCGGCTCTCTCTCTCTCTCTCTCTTTAACAACTAAACGTCCCTGCGCTTCTTGCCCGCTCCCATCGGGAGTCTGGCTGTGACCTTGAGCTTCTCTTCTCGGTTCTGAGGACGGGCAAACGCTCCACCTTGGAGGCTGGCGGAGGGGAACCCCATCCAAGCTGATCACCCAGCACCACGCGGCCCTCCAGGGGCCCCTGGGAGAGGCTGGGGGGAGGGGAGTGGCCCGCACTGTTGACGGCTCCGGCCTGGCACAGACCTGGCAGCCTCCGCTCTGCCACCCAGCCCTGCCGTCGTCTCCCGGGGGCCCTGCTCCGCCTCCCCCAGCCCCAGGCCTCTCCCCTCCGCTGGCTAATAAGGGGGGAGGGGAGCGCGGCCCAGTTTATTTGGCAACAAATAAAGAGCTGCTCTGATGAGGCGGGGGGGAGCGTTTAGAGGAGGAAAAGCACCGTGGGTAATGCCATCTCCCGCGTCTTTATATTCCGAAGCGCTCGCTGCGGACGCGGGCAGAGGCCTGATTTAATATCCCATGGAGAGCGCCGCACCTGATCCAATTACCACGGGAGTTCTGATACAGTCAGCAGCCAGGATGAAAGACTCAGGCCTCGCCGGGAGCAAACTCACAGACTGAATTACCGCCTCCTCTGCCGGCGGTTAAGCCACCCCGGTCGCCGCGAGGGCACCGGGGGCCAGGCTGGGGGGCCTGGCAGGCGGGGGTGCCAGTCGGCCCGGGGTGGGGGGCACACTTCTCTGTCCCTCGGGCAGCCACCCTCCCGGCCAGGGGAAGGCCTGGGTGGGACAGGCCCCCGCTGGTCTCCCACCTCTCCCTCCGGTCCCTCCATGACGAGTCCGACCCTGCATCTCCTCTGTGCTCGGGACTCTTCAGCCACCTCGGAGAAAGTTCAAGATCAGGCTGCACCTCCGTGCGTGCCCATTCTGGTCCCTGCAGCCACCCAGCCTCCGCTGTCCCCAGCCCAGGTCTCCCTGCTGGATGCACCCTGAGCCCCGGCCCTTCGCCTGCCAAACACTGGCCTTGACGGTGAGTAAAACGCCACCCGGTAGTGTCTGCTCAAACTCCACCTCCCCCCCACACACACTCCTGGATGTCGGGAAGGGCAGACTCCCTGTGAGTCTCCGTCCTGTGCTGGCCATGTGGCCTTGGGCAAGGTTCTGGATGCCCGAGCCTCAGTCCACTGCTCCGCACAATGAGGCCATAATGTCGGCTGGGCCAAGTCCCAGCCCTGCCAGTCACCCGCTCTGGGTCTCAGTTTTCTCATCTGTGAAATGGGTCTTTCAGGCAATTTGCACGAGTGAGTATCTCCAGCCCCGGTGTGTAACAAGCATCAGAGCCCTGCTAGCTTGTTCCATACCCCAGTGCTTCCTGGACATGGCTGGACCTCGACAAATCATCCCGCACCCGACCCCCCATTGAATGGGGGGGCGGGTGCCCCCCATTAGAGAACCAAGCATTCCCCACCAAAGCCAGCCGTCGGCCTGTTAACCACAAACCCGGGACTACAGCTGAGGCTGCCGCCCCAGAGCCCGCCTCCTGGGAGGGAGCGTGGCGGGAATTCTCAGGACACGTTTGGATGGAGACAGGGATGAACCCTGGGAGTGGACAGACCGCCCTGGGGTGGCTTTGGGGCGCAGAAAAGACGACTCCGACAGTGACTGTGATTCTACACGTGACCACTCCGTTGGTGAATGTTACATCTTCAGAAATGCCCATCTCACCCCCAGGGCTGACTGCTCCGTAGCCACGTAGATGTCTCCGAGGGCCCAGTGCACGAAATCGGGCAGGAGCTGGCCTCCCTCCCTGGCTGCCCGCACCAGCTTCCTCTGGCACCAGGGACCCCGGCTTCCCCCGGCTTCGTCTGGAAGGTCGGCTGGAAGGACGTCCGGTCTCATTAGCCTATGACGCTTTTATGATGACAGAGAAAGCACGCCCAGCGGAATCCCTCAAAGGGCCATTTCATTGGCTCCCTTTCCCAAAGGAGTTCATCCAGCCCCTTCAGACAGTGTCCACCGCAGACACGGAATTCACTCCGTTTCCCCTTTGAGGACTCAGTGGTCTGAGCGAGGGGCCGGCCTCTCTGCAGACGGAAGCCCATTATTGGTGCGTGGAACGCTGGCAGAGGGGGGCTGACCCCGCACTGCTTACCCGCTCCTGAGCGCGCACCCCGCAGCCCCACCTCCTGACGCAGGGCTCAGCCTCACAGTTTAAATTCTGATCACAAACCCAGGCTACTCCTTCCAAGAGCCAGATTCTCTGAACTTGACGAATACGTGAGCCACCAACTCGCACATACTTATTTATATCACCAGAGACTAATATTATCATTCCGTTCTCCTGAATATATCTATTCTTTCTTTAAGGGCCTTTTCTCTTTTTTTTAAAAATATGTTTTTAGTGATTTTTAGAGAGGGAGAGGGAGAATGGGACAGAAACATCAAGGAGGAGAGAGAATCATTGATTGGCTGTCTCCTGCACACCCCCTACTGGGGATGGAATCCCGGGGTGTGTGCCCTGACCAGAAATCGAACCGTGACCTCCTGGTTCATAGGTAAACATTCCACCCTGGAGTCACACCAGCCGGGTGAATATGCCTTTTCTTTCTTTTTTTTTTTTTTATACAGTGGTACCTCGAGATACGAGTTTAATTCGTTCCGTCACCTTGAGGCGTGGGAAACTATGAGAAGCTCGAGTCGCAGTAAACTGGTGGGTCTTGTGCAGCCGGCCGATCCGAGCGATGACTCCTATCTCAAATGTTGCTCCTATTTCAAAGCAAAAATCGCTCGCTCGATGGCTCGTATCTCAAACATCTCGTATGTTAGGGCACTTGTATCTCGAGGTACCACTGTATATTTTATTGATTTTTTACAGAGAGGAAGGGAGAGGGATAGAGAGTTAGAAACATCGATGAGAGAGACATCAATCAGCCGCCTCCTGCACGCCCCCTACTGGGGATGTGCCCACCACCAAGGTACATGCCCTTGACCGGAATCGAACCTGGGACCCTTCAGTCTGCAGGCCGACGCTCTATCCACTGAGCAACACCGGTTTCGGCCGAATGTGCCTATTCTTGATTCTAAGCCTTCTTGGGGCTGACAGGCACTCACCTAGCACAGAACTGATTTTGCCACATGCAGAGGTTTGGGGGTTCCCTTCTCAGCTGACTGAACGTCTCACAGACAAGCATGGACTGGCGGGGGTGCCCACATTCCTACCTGCCAGCTCAGGGGCATGCAGCCCTGCAGCGGTGGACTCGGGGGTGGGGGTCTCCTGGCTGGCCAGGCTGTGCTCCCCAGCCCCTCGTGCCCGTGTCTGCTCACGCCAGCCTGACACCAACCCGCCCCGCCGCCACGGCTCCCGCCCCCAGGCCCAGCTGACTGGGGTCAGCTCATCTGTTTACGGCTTCATTCTGTCCTGACTCCCCCTTTCCCTCCCAAGCGGAGCTGCCACATGACGGCAGGGGGGGACAGGGGGGACACTTCAGACAGGTGACTGGATTCTGCGTGTCCCCAGGACTTTGCCACAGTTCTGAGGTCACCGCAAGGACGCAAGGAGGGGAGACAGCATGAACACCGCCAGGCACAGGACAGGTGGGTATGAGGGGCATGGCCTCTCCGAGGGGCACAGGAGCCCCCCCCCAGTCTCCCCATGGGTGCCAGATGCAGGCCCTGCACCCCTGCTGTCAGGAGCCACAGGGGGTGGGCCCGCCTGCCTCCCTGCGGAGCGCCCAGGGCAGGGGCTCAGGCTCAGCGTCTCGCTTGTCAAGCCAAGCAGGGCCCTGAGCTCCCTCCCGGGCAGTGTGGCTGCGGGCACAGAGCGGGCCTGGTGCCCAAAGGCAGTCCCCTGCCCGCCCCAGCTCCTTCCTGAGCTCCACCCCGAGGCTGCAGCCAGGCCTGGCACTCATGGCAGCACCGTTCACCCCTGGCACTGCCTCGATGCCAGGCTCCCGGGGGGGGGCAGTCTGCAGGGCGGGGGCAGTCTGTGTGACAGCTCCACGCCCCCCAGAAGGCGGTAACCACCAGCGGGTCAGTGCTGGGCTCAGAGAGGTTAAGGAGCCTGCTTGAGGTCACACAGCTTAGAAAAGGCGGAGCCCTGCGGTCAGACCCCTCTGCCCCCTCGTCCAGCCCTGTGCTGCGCTTCTCCAGGGCTGAGCCCGGGCTGCCGTGATGCGCTTTGCCACGGCCACTGAGAGGATCCCGTTCCACCTCGTCCGTCACCTCCTCCTCCATTCCCTCCCCTCGGGGACGCGAGAGAATCCCATCCACTGTGAAGGCCGCAGCTCTCAGATGAAAGGCGCAGCCTCAACCGGCTGACACACCCACACGCTGGCTGCCCGCAGTGCCCATCGCAGTGCCCACCGCAGCCGCCAGCCTGTCCTGGGGGCCCCCGCGGAGGGAGGGCTGGGGAGGGGGGACTGGGTGGGGGGCCCCTCCAGCCTCCCCTTTCTTCCCACCTGGTAACTGGGCTGAGCTGGTGTTAGTCATCTTACTGGAAGTGCCCCCTGGGAGGAAAGGGGCAGCGAGGAGGGGACAGACACCCCTTCCGTGGGCGGCTGACAGGGAGAACCAGAGCGGCTCCGGGTGGCTTTTCTGGGGAACCCTCGCCTGCAGGTTTGAGAAGTGGCGGGGGGTGGGGGGCGGGGGGACGGTGGGAGGAAAGCCAGGCCCGGGGCCTTCATTCCAAGCGTGTGGCACACGGGGGCGTTACGTAAGCAGTCGTGGCGTGATGGAGCCACGGAGGGCTGCTTGGCTTCCGTGGACACCACGAGAGGCCCCAAGTTCGCGTTTCTCTGCCATCACAGCCGGGGCGCGGACCAAGCTGCCCGGTCCTGGGTCCACACCAAGCCACTCCCCCCAAAGAGCCAGCCACCGCCCTCCTGGGGCGGCACCACTGGGAGCCGAGGGCCCTGCCCGCACGGAGGCCTGCGGCCCCGGACGCCTGTGCGTGGCGTCTGGGCACTGAGGTCCGTGTCAGGCCTGGAGCCTGGAGCACGCCCGCACATGGCCGCACATGGCCGCACATGGCCGCACATGGCCGCACATGGATGCAAGCGGTAAAACGGCGGATGGTACGCGGCCCCGGTCTGCTGAGGTGGGACCGTCCACTGCACCCGCACATCCTCCCCCTACAGGCCTCGCCCCGGCTGTGGGCAGGCAGCTTCGTCCTCCACCCCTGCAGCAGGCCAGGGCTGCCCACAGCCCGGGAGGGCAGAGAGGGGCTGGCAGAGACTTCGGGAAGGCAGGTCTGCAGTCTGCACGCACAGGGAGTGGGCGGCAGACCCGGCAGCCCCTCCAGCTGAGCCCCCTCCCCGCCCCCCACTCCCGCGGCCTGTGTGTCCTGGGCAGCCCCAGGCGCTGGCCCCGGCCTCGGTCCATCTGCTGGAATTTCAAAGGCAAATGTTCTGAGAAATAACGGAGCTTAATAAGCCAGGCTGATCGATACGGCACCGGAGGGGAGGGAGCGGGAAGGAGGGAGACGCTCACCCAGAGAGAGACACTGGCAGAAAGAGAAAGAGGGAAGGAGACAGACACAGATAAATACCTAACAGTCTCTCTCTCTCTCTCTCTCTCTCTCTCTCTCTCTCTCTCTCTCACACACACACACACACACACACACACACACACACACACACACACACAGACTGAGGGGCACTCCCCCGACACTGAAACAGAGACACAGGGACAGGGACGTGGCGGACACCCAAAGAACTTCTTCCATGATGCGGGGGGGCCGCGGGGAGAGCATCAGAGGGGCCAGGAGGAGAGCGAGCTGTGGAGTCCCCGGGAAGCTGGCTCAAGCCGCTGACCGCTGGGCCTCTGTCTCCCTGAGCCGCGGTCTCGTCCTTGGTCCTCGGCCCTCAGGCGGGGGAGGTGCATTCGAGGCCCCGCTTCCCACCCCCGCGCACAGGACACGGAGTCTTCGATGCGCAGAGTTTGACATTCTGCAGGAAGTCCAGTCTGCTTGTTTTTGTTGTTGTTTTTTAATAGTTTTCCTCTACCTTTCTGAGTTTTTTTTTTTTATATTTTATTGATTTTTCACAGAGAGGAAGGGAAAGGGATAGAAAGACAGAAACATCGATGAGAGAAAGACATCCATCAGCTGCCTCCTGCACGCCCCCTCCTGGGGATGTACCCGCAACCAAGGTACATGCCCTTGACCGGAATTGAACCTGGGACCTTTCAGTCTGCAGGCCAACGCTCTATCCACTGAGCCAAACCGGTTTTGGCCAGTCTGCTTATTTTGTTGTTGCCTGACCTTTGGTGTCCTGTCCCAGGAGCCACTGCCAAGTCCCATGTCCTGCAGGTGCTGCCCGAGGCTGCCTCCTAAGAAGGTTCCAGGTGTAGGTGTGGATACTTGAGTTAATCTGTGTGTGTGGTGTGAAGAGTCCAACTTCTTTCCTTCCTTCCTTTTTTTTTTTTTTGCCTGTGGATATCCAGGGTCCTCGGCTCCACTTGTTGAAGACGGTCCTCGCCTCACTGAACGGCAGCGCTGTCCAAACTCTTTGATCCTGTCTGTGCCCGTCCCTGGCCTGTCGTCTCGATGCCAGTACCACGCTGTTTGGAGGACTGTGACCCGGGAGTAGGTTTTGAAATAATGAGATGTGAGTCTCCCTATTTTGTGCTTCCTTTTCAAGACGGTTCTGGCTTCCTGGGGTCCCTGGAGGGTCATATGAATTCCAGGATGGATTTTTCCATTTCTCAAAATAACCTCGTTGGGGCGTGGACAGGAATGGCATCGAACCTGTAGGTCACTCTTCATAGCATTGATCTGAACAACGTTGAGTCTCCCAGCCCGTGGACAGAGATGAACAGCGATGTTTTCCCATGTGTGTGTGCTTTCCGTTCCTTTCAGCAGCGTTTTGTCGTTTCCAATATGCCGGTCTATTTATTGTCCCCTGGGTTAGGTCGACTTATTCTTTGTAAATGGAATTGTTTTCTTCATTTTTTAAATTATTTACTAGGGGCTCAGTGCACGAATTTGTGCACCTTGAAAGGAACTGTGGGCTGCGAGGCTGCAGTAGGCATGGGGGTGGGTCTCAGCCCATCCTCCGTGCCCCCCTGCCTGGCCCCTCCCTCCACAGCCCCCAGTGCTGCCAAGGCTGCTCCCAATCACTGATGGTGCCAGCCCCGATCGCCCCTCAGGAGCAGGGCAAAGTAAAGAAGCCCTCAGGGGCAATCAAAGCCAACAGCCACCACCACTTGCACCTGCTAATGGTGCTGAGAGATCAGGACCAGCACTGGGCACTGGCAGCAGATATGAGTGGCAACTCCGGTGCCAGCAGCAGATGCAAATGCTGGGTGGGACCGTGGTACAGGAGCAAAGAATTTTCAGTAACCACCAGAGACTCGCCCCGATGACAGTGACCAACGCCCTGCCTTGGTCTGCTGCCCCCGCTCACCTGCTCCACCATCCTGCTGCGGCCAACGCCCGTCATGTTCCACACACGCCTCCTGGTGGTCGGTGCACGTCATAGCGACCGGTTGTTCTGCTCTTCAATCTATTTGCATATTAGCCTTTTATTATACAGGATTCTTAGGGCACAGAAGCACAACTGATTTTGGTTTGCTCATCTTGTATCCTGCTACTTGGCTGAATTTGTTTAATTTTTTTAAACAGTTTTTTATGTGTGGAATTTTTAGGTTTTCATGTGAACGAGGGAATTTTACTTCTTCCCTTCCAGTGTGGATGCCTCTTATTCCTTCCCTGGCCTGACTGATCTGGCGAGGCCTTCAACACAGTGCCTACCCGCGTGGTGCCACAGACCAGTGGCCTTGCTCCTTCCCTGTGGTGGTGGCATTTTTAGGGTCTGGGTGGCCCTGGGGCAGGTGTGGGATTAGCTCCTGGCTGGCCCCGGTCTGTGCGTCTCCATTTCATGCTCACAAAGACTTCGAGGCCCTGCCGGTGCCTCCACTTCCAGAGAGGACACAGGTGCCCGGGGAGGTGGGTTCTCCGTGCAACGCGGAGACGGCGGCAGAGCCGGAGAGCCGGCGGCTGGCAGTCACCTCGCACCATTCACGGCCAGTACCTGCACAGGTGGGGGCGGGGGGACTTTTTTAAAGGTCTCCAGCCAAAACCGGTGTGGCTCATTGGATAGAGCATCAGCCTGCAGACTGAAGGGTCCCAGGTTCAATTCTGGCCATGGGCATGTACCTTGGTTGTGGGCACATCCTCCGTAGGAGGTGTGCAGGGGGCAGCTGATCGATGTTTCTCTCTCATCAAGGTTTCTAACTCTCTATCCCTCTCCCTTCCTCTCTGTAAAAAAAAAAAAAAAATCAATAAAATAAAGGTTTCCACACCCGGCCCTGGTCTGCTTGATCCCAAAGTCCTTTACTCCCCCCTCTCCAGGCCCCTCCTGTGGCCCCGCATGGCCCACAGGCCAATTCCCCGCTCCCCCCGCCCCCCAGCCTGCTCTCATTCCGCCTGTGAGCTGGGCACAGGGCTCGCATTTGCCAAGCCTGGTCAAAAGAAATCAGAGCCACACACGCCCAGCCTCCCTCACTCACCACTGGGCCCTTTAAGGGGAAGGTTCGCCCCGTGGTGGGCGTTTAATGTGGAGCCCTCCAGCCCGGGGCACAGAGCTGAGGATGGGGCACCATCTCCACGCGGGGCCTGGTTAAGGCGCCGGCACTGCCCCAGGGACGCACGTGGGGCTCCCCGGTCCCTGGCCGGGTCCCTAGTGCGACATCAATCCTTGGCGGCTCAACCCTGCGCTGTCCCAGGAGGTGAAAGATGTGACACTTCCGAGCGGGACATTAAAGTTTAACTGTGGCCATGCATGTTTCATGAGGCTTAACAAAGCATCTCTAAAGATGTCCCAGAGCGCCCGCCCGGGCAGCCAGGGCCTCCTCATCCGTCTGCGTGGCCTCCCGGGGACCACTGGCCCTGCAGCTCCTGCCTGAGCCGTGCGGCCCAGCCTGTGAGGCCCTGCCTTTCATTCCTGACACCCTGAGGCTCCGAGGCCGAGGGAGCAGGGCCGCGAGGCAGGCCCCCTGGTACCCGTGAGCTCATCTCATCGTCTTAGAAACCAGGACTCTGTGCGTGCAAGCGTGGGCGTTGCACCACGTGCCGGAAACCAAACACGGTCTCGCTAATAGAGAGATGGGGACAGGAGACCAGACGGCTGGTCAACCCTCATGGCTCTGAAAGGTCAGAGCTAATGACTCACTGTTTAGCGGAAACGTTGTTCGCTGAAGCAGCCGCTACCTGTTTGTCTCATGTAAACTTCTGTTCTTGGAATTTCCTGCCTGAAGGTCATGGGAGTATCCCATAGTCTTTTTTTAAAAAAAATAAATATATTTTATAGATTTTTTTCAGAGGAAGGGAGAGGGATAGAGAGTTAGAAACATCGATGAGAGAGAGAGACATCGATCAGCCGCCTCCTGCACGCCCCTCACTGGGGATGTGCCCGAAACCAAGGTACATGCCCTTGACCGGAATCGAACCTGTGACCTTTCAGTCCCTAAGCCGACGCTCTATCCACTGAGCCAAACCAGTTTCGGCCCATAGTCTTAATAAAAGGGGGGGAAAGGCCAGAGCAAGAGGTAGTCTTTCCACTAGAGCAGTGGTTCTCAACCGTCCTAAGGCCGCGACCCTTTAATACAGCTCCTCATGTGGTGGTGACCCCCAACCATCAAATTATTGCTACTTCATAACTGTAATTTTGTTACTGTTATGAATCATAATGTAAGTATCTGTTTTCCGATGGTCTTAGGCGACCCCTGTGAAAGTGTCATTCGACCCCAAAGGAGTTGCGACCCACAGGTTGAGAACCACTGCACTAGAGGAAGGCTCCCGCCTGGCCCCCCAATATCACCAAATTAATGCTTTTCTAGTCTTTCATTTGCGTGTGGCCTCCTCCAGAACCCGAACCCTGAACCACACGGGACGTGGAAAGGGGCTCCCACACCCACGGAGCACCCATCCTGGCCACAGGCTGGAGGTGTGCTTGCACCCCGGCTTCTGTGCCGTGACTCTGGGGAGCTGAAGGCAGGAGGGGCTGAGGGAGGACCCTGGGAGATCAGCAGGGGCTGGGGCCACTCAGCCCCCCGCCCCCCACCCCTGGAGCAGCTCTGATGTGACCGTAGCTCGGTGGGAGCCCGTGTAAACCGAGGACTGCGACCCAAGACCTCCTCCAACCCATGGGACGCTGGCGCCGGGGAGGGGGCTCTCCGGCCACAGCCCAGCCCCAGGCCAGCGCGGACCCCGCAGAGAGCCAGGAGCCAGCAGCAGGAAGGAAGCGAGCTTGGCGACATCGGGGGGGTGGAGTGAGGGGGTGTCTCCTCGCTGGAGCTCACTCAGGGAGAAGCAGGTGTCCCGGCAGCCTGTCGACGTCCCTCAGCCCCCCCGTTCCCACCCCGTCTCAGACGCCCCACACCCACCCAGCAAGATGGCACGAGGGAGCCAGCCAGCCGCGCCTCAGGAGCGTTTCCAAATCCCTCTGCCATTTGTTCTCTCTGTTCGGGAAGAAGAATCTGCACCAGCCCACGATCCTCTGGTTCTGAGACTCCGTGGTTGGCAGGTCCTAGGAGTTGGGGGTTCTCACTGGGCGCCTGGGGGGCACAGGCAGGTCTGTGGGGCCCAGCCGCAGGGGCAGCAGAGCCCACCCTGGCCTCACCCACCTGCTCCTCTGGCTCCAGCTCCAGCCCAGCAGCCAGCCAGGAGCGCAGACAGCTCCAGGCCAGGCCCCGCCTCCGCCTCCCCATCGAGGGCCAGCGCCCCTGTCCTGCGGGCGCCTGCTGGTGGCAGGGCTCTGTGACCCATCAGAGCACACGGCCACAGCTCCATCCCCCTTCTTCTCAGGGCCAAGGGTCCCCCATTCCCATAAGGGCGGGGGGATCTAGGCATAGGCGGTGGGAACCACCCTGGCTGGTCCTCCGATCCCTCCTCTTGGGCCTGAGGTGACAGGGACCTCCCTGTCCCGCAGAGGCTCGGGTAGGCACCTGGCAGTCAGGTGAGCAGCCTCTCAGCCCACTGCGGTCTGGGCAGCTTGGACCTGAGCGGGAACCTTCTGGAATTGGGTACCCAGTCAAGTGCCACCTCACCTCCCACTCACCATCACCTCCCTGCGCCCCGTCTCCCTCGGGGGCTGGAGGAGGGGAGTCTGGGGTAGGATAACGGGGCTCAGAGCCCAGGCTCCCCCCTTCCACGTCTCCTGGGCGCCCTCTGAGGACCTGCCCGGCTCCCAGGCCTCTGAGGGCAGGAGCCAGGCGGGGCCGGGCCAGGACCCAGGGGGCCGGCCTGCGCTGCGCCGTGAGACCCCGCATCGGCCCCCGTGGTGGGCACACGGAGCGGCAGCCCCTGCCCTCCCGCCTGCCGCCCAGCAGCACCCGAGCCGGGGCCGCCCCTGTGAGTGACTCTGTGACTCTGGCCTGGTCCTGCGAGGCCGACCCGAGCAGCAGAGGGAAACTGAGGCTAGAGGCTGGGACTGGTTCAGGCCACGAGCACAGCCAACGAGCACAGCCGAGGAGGCGACCGGCCACGGATGCAGAACGCCTGGCTCTCAGCCGGCTTCTCCCGCCACCCCCTCTGGGGCCATAAGGCTGGTCCTGGGGCACCCCGAGTGGAGGGGAGGCAGCACAAGGAGCGCTGTGAGCACCTCTTGACTGTGCAACCCCCGGCAACTGTCTCAGCCTCTCAGGACTGGGGCGGGACTCGGCAGGTGGGGAATGTCGGTCCCTGGGGCAGGAGCGGGCTGCAGGGGGACAGTGTGCAGCCCGGGCCTCGGGGTGCAGCAGGAGCCGACCTGTTGCCCCCCCCTGACGGGATGTCCTCATCCTGGAGGGCAATCCGGGGCACCCCACGGCCGGAGCCCCTTTGCAGACAAGCCTAGGCCCCTTGTACCATCTCAGGTAACGCGGCTCTGAGCCTCGCATCCAGGCTGAGCCGGGGCTCCCACGGGGACCTGGCTGCTCAGAGGAGAGAAGGAGGTCATGTGCACATGCACACACATGCACTCACACACACATGCACTCACACACACATGCACTCACACACGCATGCACTCACATGCATGCACCCACATGCATGCACCCACATACATGCACACGCACACGCACACCCTGCTGTCACCATGGTGGCAGAGCCTCTTGGCAGAGGGGACACCAGGCTGGGCCGCAGCCTCCACAGCACCGAGCTGTCGCTAATGGGAAGCGGAAAAACAAACCCAGATGCCTCTTTGAACATTGCTGGCGTCTATGCGCGAGGAGCTTCCTAACTGCCCCTTCCCCCCTCCTCCCCCCTCCTGCCCGCTGCCTCCTCTCCTGCCCTCAGCCCCCCCCGCCCCTGCCCGCTGCCTCCTCTTCTGCCCTCAGCCTCCCCCTGCCCCTGCCCGCTGCCTCCTCTCCTGCCCTCAGCCTCCCCCTGCCCCTGCCCACTGCCTCCTCTCCTGCCCTCAGTCCCCCCTCCCCCTGCCCGCTGCCTCCTCTCCTGCCCTCAGCCTCCCCACTCCAGGCCCCACATCAGAACACAGGAGCCTGAGCCCCCCTCTCTCCATCCCTCTCCCCACGCCCTCCCCTCCGCCCTCACTCCTCACCCCTCACCCCGATGCATCTCCCAGGCCACAGAGTCCCATCTGGCTTCACCTCCCCTGAGGGCCACGTTCCCAGATCCGGCCTGGTTGGGCCCCCTCTGATGGCCCATCGCCTGCCCCCTCTGCTGCTGCCGGCATGGCCCTGGCCAGCCCCCCGAGGCCGGCCGCTGCGGAGGAAATGAAGCCCCGGCGGAGCTGTGGAGAAGGTGACTCATGACAGTCTGGGCCCCCCGACTCCCCCCGTCACCCCCCCCCACGCTAGCAGAGCAGCTGGGCCTCTGGGGGCTTCATGCCGCTTGTGGGCTTGAAGGAGAGCTGGGCACCTGCCAGCCAGAGGACAAAGACCTGGTGCCCGTTCCCTGCCCAGCCCTGCGCCCAGGGGTCCGGCCGGGGAGGAGAGGGGAAGGGGCTCTGGGGCACGGGCTGAGGGCGCTGCGGGCCTCAGCTCCCCCTCTGGACTCAGAGGGCCCCTAACGGACTCTGGTATTAAAGGATTCTGGAATAGCCCCCCCGACACACACACATCACCCATCCCCATCACGGCGGGAAGAGGAAAATCACACCACCCCAGTTAATCCTCTCCCGGCCTCTTCCACGCAGCTCAGCTCCCGCGGGCTCCGGGGCTGAGGGAAATGCGAATTTAAATGGAGCCATGTCCAAAGAACATTACCCGCGCCGTCCGGGGGGAGAGGCCACGCGGGAGACGAGAGGCAGCGCGGCCGGCGCGGGCACGAGGGAGGCCAGCACCTCCGGACAATTACAATCAGGCGCTGATGGCCTCCCGCCGCCTGGCCCGCCATGAATCTCCTGACCAGCCAGCTGCCTGCCC
>JAAGEH010000126.1:1412929-1431087 GCA_011751065.1 Lasiurus cinereus | reverse complement strand
CCGTGCACACACACACACACACCGTGCACACACACACCGTGCACACACACACACCGTGCACGCACACACACCGTGCACACACACACACACCGTGCACACACCCTGCAAACGCGCTCCCGCTGGCCCCGGCGCGGGGCACGGAGGCGGGATCCTCTGGCAGGAGGCGCCCCAGCCCGCGCCCACCCCCTCCTTGGCGCCCGCCCGGCAGCCGCTCCGCCCGCCGCCCGCCGCCCGCGTCCTGCCGCGGGGATGGCCCGCGAGCGGTGGAAGACCGCGGGCGGCGCGTCCCAACTTGAGGACCCGCCGCGCGGCGACAAGCCTCAGGTAGGCGCAGGCCAGGGGCGGGGACCAGCGGGGTGATGGTCGCCCAACCCCCCGGGGGGAGTTTGGGGGCCGGGAACCTCCCCGCGAGGCTCGGAGGCCTGGGGAAGGGTGGGCGCCCTCCCCTCCTCCTGCTCCTCCAGAGGAGGATGGAAGTTGGGGCTGGCGGTACCCCTGCAGGAGGGCCCCCTGGTGCCTCCAGCCCAGTCCCCCCGGGCGAGCGCACCTGTGTGTGTCTGGGGACCTTTGAGTTCACGGTGGGACCGGCCCTCTCGCTGAGTCCCCCATCGCCTCGCCAAGGGCGTCCTGACCACGCGCTCCGCCGAGTGCCACCTGTGCCAGGTGCCGGCACAGTACCCCGAGCCTCAGCACCCAGACTTAACTCCCTACCCGTCTCCCTGAATCCTCACCCTGTGGCCCCCTGCCCCGCGCACACACAGCAGAGGGTCAGGAAGGACCCGCCGCCTGCAGGGATGGTGCGGGTGAGCCCCAGCTTTGCAGGCGGAGAGCGAGGCTCAGAGAGGCCCCCCCCCCCGCCTTGCTGTGTCCTCAGGGGGGGCAGTGGAGGTGGGCAGACTGGAGGGGCCGGGGCTGAGCACCCGGAGAGGGTGAGGGCAGAGCTCCAGGCTGGCCAGAGAGGGGCTGGAGACGGAGCTGGGGTGCGGGTGGGGGGCACAGCTCCCCAGGCCAGGCGGCCCCGGCACTGGGGCAGGACAGGGACGGGAAAGCCGCTCACCAAGGAGAGGGATGAATGGGGCCGCCGTTTTATATTTCACATTTCACATTCCTCCCAGACCGGGGTCACTGGGGAAGCGACAGTTCGTGTTTGCGCGGCCGGAGGGGGGCGGCCGGGGCGGCTGGGGACTCGGCATTCCCAGTGACAGAGGGGCTGGTGGCTCTGAGTGACAGAGGCAAGTCACAGAGCCTGTTAGCGGGAGAGCGACGCTTAGAAGCCAGGCCTGACCCGTGGCTCCTGGGTGGTCTGTGCCTCGCCAGGTCAGGTCCGCACCCGGCCACCCCCACCCCCGGATCGTCTTCTCTTATGGAAAGCTGGCTCCCTCCCCTCTCAGCCAGCACAGTCCTCCCCTCTGCACTTGTCAATCAAGGCCACCGCAGCTTGGCCCATTCTGCCTTCGTATTAGCGCCTTTACAGCTATGATGGCCTGTCACTGGCCCGCCCCTGGCCCCACACCAGGCTGCCCATGCCCAAACCTATGTTGTCTCATCTTGTTGGCTGCACCTAGCTCCCCAGCACACACACAAACACACACACACACACACACACACACACAGCCCTTCCCTCAGGGAAAACCTGCCACAGGCCTCCTCCTCCAGGAAGCCCTCCCTGATGCCCAGGGGGTATTTTGCCTGTGCTGCTCAGCTGCCTTTACCTCACCGCCTGGAGCCCTCGCTCTGAGTCTCTGCTCTATCAGGAACTCCCTTAGGACACATGCCCCTTCTGCCCCCCTCCCCCCACCATCCTGGGGTCTCCCCCTGGGCCCCGGCTCCTGCCCTTTTGGGCAGGCAGCTCGGGTTGGGAGCTGAGGGATGTTTGTTGAATTGAACGGCACGAAGGCTCGGCCAGGAGGAGCCGTGGGAGAGGAGCCAGCCAGGGCTGCGGTGTCTCAAAGGGACGTGGCTTCTGAGGGATCGTTTGAAACGTGGCGTCGTGGCCTCTCGGGCCGGCCTCGCCTCCCTCTGCTGTTTGTGGGGACCCCTCCTCTGGCTGCTCCAGGCTGGGGTCCAGCTGCCTGCCTTTGGCCTCTGAGGCAGCCGGGGGCCGAGGCCGGGGGCCTGGGCTGCGCTCACCTCACACACTGCCTGTCCCCGGCTCCTGCGTGCCCCGGTGTAGACGGCGGTACATGGTGCCCGCTCCAGGCTCATCTGAAGCTTCAGAGAAGAGGCAAGAGAGGCCTTTCCTGTGCCCTTCGTCGAAAGGGGGAGCCTGGCCTGGCCAGGGTGGCCCAGTGGTCGAGCTTCGTCCCATGACCCAAGAGGTCACCGGTTCGAATCTCAGTCAGGGCCCAGGCCGGGTTGCGGGCTGGATCCCCAGTAGGGGGCATGCAGGAGGCAGCCGATCGATGTTTCTCTCTCTCCCACTCCCTAAAATCAATTGAAAAAAAAATTTTTTTTAAAGAAAGGGAGACCTTCATGGCCCGCTTCCCTCCAGCCTGTTCCCGGGGCCCTCCTTCCAGCCCCTCTCAGCCCCGGGCCTGCCGTGGGAGCCTGGGTGAGGGACTCCCTCCCCGGTCTGGACTTCGCCATCTGGGAAATGGACCCACAGTCCCTGCGCCCCTGCTTCCTGAGGGCTGCTAGGAGGGGCACGTGAAGGGATGGTGGATGGTGTGTTTTTGCGAACAGCAAAGCATTGTGCCCCTCCAGGAGGCTGGTTCTCAGGCGGCCGGTTGCCTGCGGCAAACTGCCAGCGTCCGGGTTGCCCCTCCGCCACCGGGGAAAGGGGCCTGGCCGCCCAGCTCCCAGCGCAGGGCCTGCCTGCCTGCCGGCGCTTCTGCAACTCGGCCCTGTCCCTGGGAGAACACAGGCCAGTGCCAGGGTCCGAGCACCAGCCTCCCCTCCTCCCCGGCTCTCCTTTCCTAGCCACCGCCACCCTGGCAGGTTGGCAGCGGGGATGATGGACCCATTTGACAGATGAGGAAACTGAGGCCGAGAGAGCTGGAGCCGGGATCCCAACCTGGGTCCTCCCAGGCGCCAGCCCATGAGCCTGGTGGGGGCGGGTGGGCGGAGACAGGCTGGCTGTCCTGTCTCTGCTCCCCCTGCCGGCCGTGTCCCAGAATTCCTGGAGAGCCGGCTCCAGCGTCCCAGCTCTATGGTCCCCAGACTCTCAGGACCGGCTGCCAGCTCGTCCACCCAGCATCTGCCTCAGCTCCAGCTTTGCTGGGTGACCTTGGCCTCAATGTGACTCCATTAGCCTCAGGGCAGGAGGTGATGGCGGAATGTTTGCCAGGAGCTGGGGTGCTCAGATGAAAGGAGGGGGAAGTAGCAAGAATCTTCTCGCGCTGATGTGGGGGGCCAGCAAGTCACCGTGAGCCATCTCCCTGGATGGGGCTTGTTTCTGAGAACCCCCCAGCCAGGCCCCACTCCACGGGGCGACCACCTCTGACCTCCCCAGGCAATTCTCTGAATACAACGTCCACATTTCCTAAAAACACCCCAGAAAGAAAAAGAAACTCTCATGGAGGAGTTCTTCCTGGTGTCTCACCTAAAGCCCACTGCATCCCATCCCCGGGAGAGGCGCCCAGAGCCTGTGCCTCGGGGAGCTCCGTCACTGGGGGAAAAACAAACTCGGGGGGAGGGACAGGTGCCATCACAAGTGGGGTGGGCGGGACCACGAAAAAGACGCCTCTTCCCTCTCAGTCCCTGGGGTTTGGGTTGAGGTCCCAGTGCCACGCGGTTGGGAGGGCAGAGAGGAGGTTGGGGGAGGGGAGAGGAGGTGGGGGAGGGGAGAGAGGAGGTTGGGGGAGGGGGAGAGGAGGTTGGGGGAGGGGGAGAGGAGGTTGGGAGGGGACAGGAGGTTGGGGGAGGGGGAGAGGAGGTTGGGAGGGAGGGAGAGTGAAAGGAAGAAAGAGGTCCCTGGGGCTGCAGTCCAGGCCCCCCCCCGTCCTTTCCTGCACCCCCTCCTCGGCCCCTCCCTCTCAGCCAGCCCCTGTGACTGACCTGGCCGACAGGGGCCGAGCGCATCGCCTGGCTGCAGGGGCCGAGGGCATCCCCGAACAGCCGAAGGCCCTCTACCCGAATTTTTGGGACCCGGATGCAGAGCAGAAGAACCAACCCCTCCCTCTAGGGACCTGAACTCCTTCTCTTCCCCGGGCCAGGGGCTCAGAGGTCAACCCACATCAGGAGCCATTTGCCCAGGGGTGGGCTTCTGGGGGAGGCGAGGGGGACTTCCAGGCCTGGGGCAAAGGGTCCTGCTCTCTGAGCCTCCGTTTTCCCGTCTGCCAAAGGAGCCACCCCCGCGGGGTTATTGGCAGGTGCCCAAGGCGGGACCACGGGACAGACCCCACCTGCCCCCCGGAGAGCCCCTGCTGGGCCCCAGACCCCACAAGGCCCGCCCTGGTTTCCCCGGTGAAGGCCCACAGCGTGTCTCCGTCCTGATCGGCGACCTGCCTGCGGCCGCTGCTCCTGGGCAGCAGGGCTGGGGCACGGGGCCTGGTCTGGGCATCCTCCTCCCTCCCTGGCACTCGGTCCACCAGGCACAGCCGTCGCTGGTCCCCGTAGGTGACAAGGAGGCAGGCGGCGGCGGCTGAACAGGCTCGGGTGCGAGGCCCTTCCTTGGAGCCCTCCCCGCTCTACCGCTCTACCGGACCCCGAGTCTACTTCCGGCGGCTGGAGGAGGAGGCAGGGGGACAGACACCGTGGCAGTTAAGGCACCTCTGGGGCCCGCCGCCGCCCCTGGCAGGAGCCCATCTCGTCCTCGCCTTCCCCGGGGCGCTCTGAGCAGCCTGGCTGTGGGCCGGCTGGCATTGAGGTCACACGGGACCACACCATGTCCCCCCAGTGGGGGCAGCAGGAAGCCTTGAACCCGGAGCGCCTCTCCTGCCCACTTCTGGGGATACCTTCCGGCCTCCGGCTCCTCACTACCGGAAACAGGCACCTGGCAGCCAGCGGGGTGCGTGCCCGCTCCCCCACAGCCCAGGCTGGCTCACGGGCTGCGCCCCGTGGCACACGGGGTGGGGTGCTCAGGCCCAGAGGCCCCACGTTATCGCGGACAGAGTCCTCGGCCCCACGTCAGCGCAGCCGATGAAGGCACGGCACCCCACGTCGGCGGTCATCTCGGGGACATTCTCCCCTGCTGAGTGGCTCGTTTCATCCCCAAGTCCCATTGCTGCCCTGGCCCCGGGGGATCCCCGCCCCCAGCTTTCCCGAGCCCCCCCTCTCCTCATGACCCTGCCAGTGACCGCCAGCTGGGTGTCTGGGGGAGTGAGTGAAGGAAGTCAAAGCGAAGACTCGGGGATCAGATGCGCTGAGGGGGGAGCCAGGGCTGTGGAAGCATGAGGAGGAGCCCCTCAGCTGGGAGGAGCGCTGAGGAAGTGGTCAAGGGTGGCTTCCTGGAAGAGGCGGCACCTTGTGAGGCCAGGGGCCGAGGAGCGGAGCAGTGGGTGCCTCAGGCCCGGCGTGCAGCCGGTGCAGGGCTGCGGGAGGGGAGCCAGCGTGGCAGGTCCAGCTGCAGAAAACTGTCTTCTCTGTGGGGAGCCCGGGAGGGATGGTGCCCCGAGGCCGGGACAGGTGAGGAGAGGGGGGCTGGAGCGAGTTGGGGGGCAGTGTGTCCCCATCCCTGCAGGTTCAGGCTAGGGCAGCGACGTTCAACCTTTCCCATCTCACAGCACACACAAATGATTAAAAGTCCATGGCACCCCCAAATACATTTCCTGCTGATCTGACCAAAAATAGGTATAATTTTGATTGATTCACACACACACACACACACACACACACACACACACACACACACACACAAATACGGTGCAGTAATTACCTATCCTTTTTGCTCCAAAGTGACTTTAAAAAAAAAAATCAGATGCCTATACTCCAGCGGTTCTCAACCTGTTGGTCGCAACCCCTTTGGGGGTGGAACGACCCTTTCACAGGGGTCGCCTAAGACCCTCGGAAAATGCAGATATTGACATCACGATGCATCACAGTAGCAACATTTCATGGTTGGGGGTCACCACCCCATGAGGAGCTGTATGCCAGGGTCGCGGCCTGAGGAAGGTGGAGAACCACTGCTTTACTCGTATAGAAGGACTTCTAGTTCCAAGACTTAACCAGTCGTACACAACCTTGTTATTCGCCGTGACCATTAGACGCAACCCTGTTACATGACCTGCCCACGCGTGGGTCCAGACAGGGCCTTCCCACCGGACAGCCGCTGTCGTGATGGCTGGTGTCGTTTTTCTTTCTTTCTTTTTGGACAATCTAGGGGGGAAGGTCCGTGCCCCTGACTAAACGGCCAGCGATTGCATGTGTTAGGAATTCTGGCGGCACGACGGCTGCACGCCGCTGGGCGGAGGAATTCTCTCCCTCCCTCATCTCGCTCCCTGGGGGTCTGCGGGCCACGGGCCCCTCCCCGGTCCCAGCCTCCTCCTGGGGCCACAGCGCGCCCCGGAGTCTCCGTGCCGCATGTGTGTTTGAGGAGAGGGAGGAGGCGGTTTGCTCTGCCACCTCTTCTCCCGTGCGCTCTGTTGTGCGAAGGGAGAGGACACCCTCCCTTACGTGTCGCTGAGCCAGCCAGCCAGCTGTCGGTTACAGTCGGGAGACGCATCCCAGCGTCAGAGCGGGTAAAGTGGGGAAAACAGAGAGGGTGCGCCCGGCGCCAGCCACACACAGAAACAGCACGGGGGGTGGGAAATGGAAAACCGGGCGCTTCCCTGGCTCTGTGCCCGAGCCACTGCATTGCCTGGGGCCGGCCCAGCGCCCGACCGGGGCACTAACTCGTTTAAAGATGCGCGCGGAGGCCAGAAAGCTGGAAACGAGGGGAAATTTAGTCTTTGGGGGGCCGGCCCTGCTTCTGATTGGCTGTGTGAGCCTGGGCACGCCCTGGCCCTCTCTGGGCCTTGGTTTCCCCACACACCAAATGCTTGGCGGCATCGGCACTGTCCGAGCTCCCTCCGGGCCATGACAGGTTCGGTCCCATGAGTCTGGGTTTGCCTCGGTGCTGCCAGCTGTGCCAGCTGCACCTGGGTCCCGGCCTCCTTTGTGGCCAGCACCCCCATCCCCACCCCCACCCCCCACATCCAGAACCCAGTTCAAGTTCTTACCTGGCCGCCGCCTCCCTGTTCCTGGCCTGGGAGTCACAGCTGCCCTGTCGCCCCAGCCCCGCCTCCTGAGAAGGAGGGAGGCCCTCTCCCACCTTGGTGGCTCTCCGCCCGGGTGTTTATTCTGTTTATTCTCCTGGGGCTGCTCTGTGGAGAGCAGGGAGGAGTTGGGGGTAGGTGGGAAGGGAGGGGGAGAGGGGGTGCTTGGGACTCGTGGCAGCCTCACGGGCCTGTACAGCCTTTGGGACCCGGGGATGTGGGTGCTCCAGGTTGTGGGACCCGGGGATGTGGGTGCTCCAGGTTGTGGGACCCGGGGATGTGGAGCTCCAGGTTGTGGGACCCGGGGGTGTGGCGCTCCAGGTTGTGGGCTGCCACTGTCACAGCTCTCCCTCCCTGCGGGTAGGGCAGGTGCCGGGGGCGAGGCGGGGTGGGGCAAGTCATCATGACCCCCATTTTACAGGAGAGGGCACTGAGGCTCAGGGAGGTGAGGTCATTGTCCAAGGTCACCCCCCGGGAAGTGGCAGTGTGGGGAAGG
Source organism: Lasiurus cinereus (assembly GCA_011751065.1). Taxonomy (NCBI): domain Eukaryota; kingdom Metazoa; phylum Chordata; class Mammalia; order Chiroptera; family Vespertilionidae; genus Lasiurus; species Lasiurus cinereus. The sequence continues at coordinate 1,423,458 of JAAGEH010000126.1, read as the reverse complement.
AGCCCAGCCTGGCTGGTTGCTGAGGAGGACCCCTCACCTCCAGCCCACGCAGACCCCGAGGGCTCCCCGGGGGAGACGGTCCTGCCCTGAGCGGCTGAGTGGGACAGGGCAGGGCCAGCGACCGGGCAGGGTCACCCTCTGCATCGGCTCTGCCTCAGTTCCCCTTTCCACCCTCCCCAGCTCTGGGCCCCGGCCTCTCTCGCTGGTGCTCTGTCTTGGGGTGCCCCTGTCTCTGTCTCTGGGACTCCCTTCCCCAAGAAGGGCACTCCCAGAGCCTTGTCCAGAGACCCCGACCTGGGGCTGCCAGGGGTTCTCCCCACGGGGCGGCGCTACAGGCCCAGGTCTGCTCTGATGCTGCCTCTTCTCTCTCCTGTCCGTCCGTCTGTCCATCTGTCTGTCTGTCCCTGTGTCTGTGTGCCCGCGCAGCGGCCGAGCTGTGGCTATGTGCTGTGCTCGGTGCTGCTCTCCCTGGCCGTGCTGCTGGCCGTGGCGGTCACGGGCGCCGTGCTCTTCCTGAACCACACGCACGCGCCCGGCACGGCCCTCCCGCCCGTGGTCAGCACGGGCCCGGCGGGGGCCAACGGCGCCCTGGTCACGGTGGAGCGAGCGGACAGCTCCCGCCTCAGCATCCTCATCGACCCGCGCTGCCCCGACCTGGCCGACGGCTTCGCCCGCCTGGAGGGCGCCCAGGCCTCGGTGCTGCGGGCGCTGAGCGAGCGCCGGGCCGCGCCGCGGCTGGTGGGCGAGCAGGACCGGGAGCTGCTGGACGCGCTGGCCGACCAGCTGCCGCGGCTGCTGGCCCGGGCGGCCGAGCTGCAGGCGGAGTGCGCGGGGCTGCGGAAGAGCCAGGGCGCGCTGGGCCAGGGCCTCGGCGCCCTGCAGAGCGAGCAGGCCCGCCTCCTGCAGGTAAGCAATAGCCTCCCAGCCGGAGGGCGTGGCGGGAGGACGGGGCTGTGGCTACTGTGTGCCAGCCCTGTGCTGGGCACCGAAAGCCAGGGCCTCACCGATCCCCCCTGGGGCCTGGGGCTGTGGCTCTGCCTGCAGACAAGGCTCAGAAAGGGGTGCCTCCTCTCCAAGACCACACAGCGGCCCCGGATATCCGGGTGGCCCCTGGCCCCCAGCAGTCAGGGCTTGTGGGGCCTCTGAGGGACTCAGGGCAGGTAAGAGGCTGGGGAGGCTGATCATGACCTTCAGTAGCAAATTGAGGTTCAAGGTCAGCGGCCAGCTCTCTCCCGGTGGTGCCACGTGGCCAGAGAGAGCTGCACTCCCTCTCCAGATCTACCCCCTTCACTGCCCAGCTGTCCAGGGAGGGAGGGAGGGACCAGTGAGGGGTCCAGCATCCCCCCAGCCTGCCCACCACACCCCCGGGCCAGGCCAGGCCCCAGCAGCTCCGACCAGGCAGAGGTGGGGAGGGTTCCCAATGCTGACCGCCTGCAGCTCAGCAGAACTTCCCGCCTAGGACCCGGGTTTGGGAGGCTCTCATTGGTCTCCCACCACTTCCACTGAGAAAAGCAGGCCCAGAAGGGGGCAGGGTTCTCCCAGGTCCAGTGGCCAGGTAGTCCTGACCTCTGGCACCTGGCCCAGCCTCCGCCTGCACCCCGTCACCCTGTGACTCGGGTCCTTAGAGACCAGGAGACAAGCCCCCCCCTGACAACAGCCCCTGCCCCGTCCGGTCCGGGTGGAGCAGGCGGGAGGTCACCTCACAGCCTCCCCCCCCCAGCCCCCGAGCAGGGCTGCAGCTGGAACAATGACAGTCCTCGCCACCCTGCCTGGGTGGCCGATGGGGAGATGGGAGACGGCTTCTTCTCCAGGTGAGGGGTGGGGTGCTCAGCTGCCTCGCCACTGCAGCCCTCTGCACCACCCTGCCCCCCCTCAGCAGGGCTCAGGGGACCCCCAGAACTCTGGGTGTTCGGGGTCCTCCACCTTGCTCTCTGCGTGGCTTGGCCCTGGTCAGCCAGGCCTGGCCCACAAACGCCTCACCTTCTGATGGACAGAGTGGAGGATGGGGCGGGGCCTGGGGTGTCCTTTCCACCCGAGAGGCGGAGAGCGCTCTGCCAGACAGGGTTTTCCTGGGCCCAGGACGCTTTGCTCCTTAATGTGACGCATCTCCCAGGATTTGGTGGGTTCAGGTATCGTGTACCCTGGGGAGCACGAGGCCTGGCTCCCAGCTCCTCCCCACGCTCCCAGGACCCCAGCCGGTCAGCCTGCACCCAGGTTTCTCAAAGCGGGGCCCCCGGCCCCTCAGAACTGCCAGAGCCACTTGTGAAAGGCACATCCGGGACTGCACCCCACACTCCCAGGTCCCCACAGTCCAGTCGCACCAGGGGACACGCGCACACCTGGGAAGGTCAGCTCTCCAGGTGAAGACCCAGCTAGGGGGCCTGGGCCTGTCAGGTGCCCGCCCCGGTGGGTCTCCTCACCTGTAAAATGGGGGTAGCGACGGCTCGCCCCCGGCCCCCGGCCCTGGGCATCAGCATCTTTGCGGTCCCGGTGGGAACAGCTGAGGTTGCAGCCACAGGAGCCCCGATGAAAACCCCTTTACACAGTAGTGACGGACCACCACGTGCTACGCCCGCCCGTGTGCCGAGAGGCCGGAGGCAGGGACCGCGGCCCCATTCTAGGGAGCGGCACACTGAGGCCCCGTGTGGCCAGTGCCGTGTCTCAGGGCCGCCAGCAACTGGTTTCACCGCCGCTAAAAGCTACGCGTCCCCCTCAACGCATCCTGCAGCTCAGCCGCAGGGACCGGTTTCCCCCTAATTCGGGGCATGTTCATACGCTCGTTTTAACTTGAGTCCTTTTCTGGTCTCAACCGAGGGCCTCCCTGCCTGTTACAAGAGGGGGTCGTGCCGGAGTCTCTCATGAGTTTGCAGCGTCTGGGAAACGGGCAGAACCCTAGGGAGGTAACCAGTGAGCTGGGTGGTCTCTGCCCCCCACCCTCCCTGCTCTCCACCCCAACCCTTCAGGCTGGCCGCTTCCCTCTGTGGGTTCCGCCAGCTGCCAGCCATCTACACTGCACTAAAGCCTGGGGCCCCGCCTGCCCACCCCATCACTCCCCCAGGCCTCGGCCCTCTCTGAACCTCATCTTCAGAGGAGACACTGACAGCAACTGAAAGCTCTGTAGGCCCCACTCCCGGACAAGCGGGGTCCCGTTCCCTAAACTGCCGGCTGGTGCCTCCAGCTCCTTCCTCAGTGGCTGGGATCTGGCAGGTGGCAGGCCACTCCCCGCTGGCCGCCCTGCCCGGCCCCGCAGCCTCCTGGAGCCGGGAGGGTAGGCGACAGGCCCCACCCCTTGGGCACAGCAGGCCCAGCTGAGGTCAGGGACAGCCTGCCCTGAGCTGCACCCCCAGCCTCGGGGGGGGGGGGTAAGGGGGCGTGGCCAGTGGGAAGCACACGGAGAACCAGCTGAGCCTCAGCCCGGACTCTGGAGACACGGGTTCCCGTTACTCTGGCTTATGGAGGGGGATGCTGAGGTCGGGGAGCCTCAGCTGCACCCCCAGGTCCTGAGCCAAAACCCAGAATCAGCCCTGGTGCCCGGCCCAGCCACTGCCCTCACCCGGGCCCCGCACACAGTGATGGGGACGTGGCCTGAGGTCATGCTCCATCAGGGGCCTCTCCTTCCGGACCTCAGTTTCCCCATTTGTAACAGCTCTAGTCCTCCTCCCAGCAGCACTGCGGCTGAGGGGCATCAGAGAGCCGTGAAGTCAGAGCAAGCTTAGTGGGGGGCGGAGGGGGCGTCCAGGGGCCTCCCCATGGTGTGCAGATCCAGCTCTCTGCCTCCAGGCCTTGTGGAGATCAGAGATGTGGGGTGAGGGAATTCGGGGACCTGGAAGGGGGCTTAAAAGTTCACGTAAGGCGCCCAGTCTTGAGTCCCCTGCTGTGTGTGGGCCCCATTGGGCCGGGCGTTCCCACAGTCACCAGCGGCCCCTCGCGTCTGGGCCAGGGAGGACCTGTTAGCCAGGTTCCAGGTGCAGTGAGCCCCAGTCGCCCAGCAGGGAGGCGGGCTGGTGGGTCTGAGCCCGAGGCCCCCCCAGCTCCCCAGGCTGCGTTCAGCCCTCTCACGGGGGGGTGGGGTAGTCAGGGGGGCCCAGGCAGTGCAGGGCTGGCAGCCCTGCCCCCTCCGGTCACCCCTGTGCCCCACAGCTGCTCTCCGAGAGCCAGGGCCACCTGGCCCACCTGGTGACCTTGGTCAGCGACGTCCTGGACGCCCTGCACCGGGACCGCGGGCTGAGCCGGCCCCGAGTCAAGGCCGACCTCCAGCGGGCACCGGCCCGGGGGTCGCGGCCCCGGGGCTGCCCCAACGGTGAGCGGGGGGAGGGGCTGCCTTCCCTGGGGGACCCGGTGCCCAGCTCTGTCCCCCGCCCCCTGCCCCCACCCCGCACCCACATCTTCCCCCACTGGCCGCTCGGGAAAGGATGCAGGCTCCCTGTGCCCAGGACCTCCTCCTCCGGCAGCACCGGAGCCCCAGCTCCCCCCCCCCCCGGCCCGCTGTGCCCATTCCCAGGTGAGGAAAGCGAGGCCAGAGGCTGCTCACTCACGTGCCGAGCCCAGGCCTGACCCCGAGGTGTCACCAGGGGGACAGACATGTCAGCGGCTCCGGGGACAGAGGGTGGGGGGCCCTGGCGGCGGACAGCCACCGACAACTTCCTGGTCCCAGGCGCCCGGCCCCGCGACTGCCTGGACGTGCTGCTGAGCGGGCGGCAGGAGGACGGCGTGTACTCCGTGTTCCCCACGCACGACCCCGCCGGCTTCCAGGTCTACTGCGACATGCGCACGGACGGCGGCGGCTGGACGGTGAGTGCCCGGCTTCTGACGGGGCCTCGGGGGCGACCAGGAACCCGCACCCCGGGGCTCCGAGAGGCCCCCCAGCCCGGGCCCGGCCCGCCCAGCGCCGGACACCTGCGCGTGGAGGTGGCGAGCTGACCGCGGGCCACTTAGGGCGGACGACAGACCCCTTACCTGCCGCCTGTCCGCGGGGCCGCCCAGAGCGGCGGGTCCTAGCAGGGTGGGCGGGGCTGGGTTCCCGATGAAACCTCGAACCCGGCGCCTGTGGCTGAGTCCGGGGTGGCGTGTGTGGACGCGGACCTTGCTTCGCGTCATCCTCTCGCGTGAAGGAGGTTAAAGGGGACGCGGCCGCTGGGAGAGAGGAGGGACTGGGGTTCCCTGGCGAGGGGCCGTCCTGCCTTCCTCGTGCCTCGGGGTCCTGCCTGGCTGGGATGTGGGAGCGATGAAGGGTCTGCGGTGAGGGAGGGGGGGTCAGGGCCGGGACTGTTGCCAGAGGCGGGGAGCATGGCCCTTGCCCCAGAGCCCCGACATCCATGCCCAGGCCTGGGGGGCTCTGACCTGCTGTGGATCGGTGTGTCTCTGAGCCTCTTGTTTCTTCCGCTGAGAAGTGGGGACCCGCCTGCCTCGCTGTGAGGCCTTCCCCACGAGCAGGAGAGGCTGACGGTGCGGGAAGGGACGCACCGGAGAGAGGCCGGCCCGGCCACCAGCCGGGGCCACCCGGCCAGGAGCAGCCCCGGCCCGGCCAGGCTCAGGGGTGAGAACCCCACTGCCTCAGGTGCCATGTGGGGGGCGTTAGGCACCCGAGGGAGCGCGCTGCGGCTCCCCGGAGGCCCAGAGACGGACAGACAGACGGACAGGCCTCGGCGCCTCCTGGAGCTCCGGGGAGAGGTTTAGTGAACACGCAGGATCCATCGGCGAGAGCGCCTTCGCCGTCCTCACTGGGGCTCTGAGTTACGGCGTTCGCCTCCGGGACCCGCGGCGGGAAGAGCCGGCCGGCTTCAGCCGGAGCCGGAATCAGAGTGAGGGTTCGGACAGACGGAGAGAAAGACCAGGCGCCCGTGTCGTCTGCACTGCCTGACCGGGCCCATCTCCCCGCCGTCACTCAGGAGGGGCGATGGCCACTCGGGAGGGGGCAGGAGGGGGCGGATCCTGGGCGGGAGGGGCAGATCCTGGGCCGAGTTGGGCCTCAGCGGGGAGGGGGCCTCGGAAGGGGAGGGGATGAGGCGGGGAGGGGGGCCTCAGTGGGGAAGGATGAGGCGTCCTCGGCTCCCGCTCAGACACCGATGCTCGCTCTCTCGCGCCATAAACGTTAATATCCATTCGGGCTGCTGTCAAGAGCCCTTTCCCCGGTCCCTCCGGCGGCGATCGGGAAGGCCCCTGCCCCACAGAAGCCTCGAACCCCATTGTTGGGGGGAGGGGAAGGCTGCCGACACCATCCCTCCTCATCAGGCTCCTGTCCGGCACCGGCCCTGAGGCTCCGGGGGGCGGGGCGCTGGGCTGCACACGCCAACCAGGCGTGCCTGTGTGAGCATCCACCCAGCCCTGCCCCAGAGAAAGAGGGGGGAAGGCAGGAAGGACCCCCTCTTCTCCCCCCCCACCTGCTCACCGGGACCCTGGGCTCGGGCCTCCCTCGCTGGACCCAGCTCCGCCACCACATCCTCTGAGAGGCCCCTGACCGCTGGTCCAGCTCCTGCTCCTGGCCACCGTCACAGGGGCTTCCTGTCGGGGCCCCGCCCGGTGTAGGCACCCCGGCAGCTCAGCTCCCGACCCGGGGTCCTTGCCTGCCATCCGCGCGCCCCACGTTCTCGCCAAATGAGCGACGCCTGGCACCTCTCGGCGGGCGGCGTACCTTCACGCGCCACGCCTCGCCGTCCTCGCCTGTTAAAGGGGGATGTGGTAGCGAGGCTCACGGTGGTGGGGGACAGAGTCCTGTGAGGGCGAGGGGTGCCCCGGGACCCGAGGGGACAGTGGAATGAATGACGGCTGAATTTCCTCGCTCGGAGGGTGATGCACCGGACAGAACTGGTTCCCAGCTCCCCCCTCCCCTCGCCGTGGGGGCCCGGAAAGGTCACGCCGCCCTTGGGGCGTCCCCTCCTCCTCGGCCAGCAGCGTGGCCCTCTGGCCTTGCTCAGCCTCCTGCAGGCCCAGGCCCAGGGGCCGTGCTCCAGGCCTGGAGGTTCTGGGGGTTGTGGGTGCCCTCAAGAAGGTCTGCCTGTCTGACGCTGCCACCCGGGTCCAATTGCTATGCCCTCTTCTTTGCAAAATGACCAGCCGGGGGCCCAGAAAATATTCGGGTTCAGCTTAGCATCTCCCACCGCAGACACCTCCCCCCCCTCCCGCGGGGTCCCCAGCGCCGGAGCCCAGCGGCCCAAACCCCGTTCTCTGCCGGCAGCGGGTGCTGTGCGAGGCCATCGCTCAGAGAGCCCCCGAATGGCTCCTTGGAGGGAACCCCCCCTCCTCTCCCACGGCGCCCGGTTCCCTCCTGCCTGAGCGCCCAGGCGAAGGGGGGGATAGGAGAGGGGGAGCGGGGACTGGAGCCAAATCCTTCCCGGCTTAGAGGACATCAAAGGGGCTCAGCCAGCCCAGCTGGCAGCGGATCAGCGGGAGGAGGCGGAGCGGCCGGGCCAGCCTGCGCCCCCAGATCTGCGGCTGCGGCTGCAGCCAGACCTCCTTGTCTGGGGGGCTGTGGCCCAGGGGACCCGCTGTGACATCCGGGGGGGGGGCCCTATATCCCCCGGAGGCCCCCCGCCCCTTGCTCCCAGGAGTCCCGGAGCCTGACCATGGCCGTGACCACACCCCCACCCACCTGCCCTCGAGCGACCTGCCTCCTCCGCCCAGGGCAGCTGGGTATTCTCCGACGTTTCAGGTAGGGGGGCGGGGGGCGCCCGGTAAGTGGCGGCGGAGTGGAGCGTGCCAGGCGCCGGCTGCCAAGCCTGGGGAGCCTGGAGAGGAGCCCAGCCCGGGGGACCACTTCCAGCCAAACACGAGGCGGCGGCCTCCGCTGGGCGGCTGGTCCTGCAGGGGAGGGAGGAGATGCGAGTGAGACCTACTGTGCGCCGCCTGCTTCCCTGCCTCCTTAGAGAGCGGGACGCGGAGGCTCAGAGGGGGGTGGTGGCTTCTCTGAGGTCACACGTCCCCGGAGAGGCGGAGCCGGGGTTTGGGGAACCGCCGCTCTGGCCGGCGAGACCCATGGGGGTTCAGAGGGACAGAGGCTGCAGCTGTGCCCAGGAAGGCGGGCAGAGCCTCCCCCTTCCCCGGGGGCCGCCTCTGAGGTCTTTGTTCTTTAGAAACGAGAGCCCGCTCCCCACGGCCTCCCCTCCCGCCCCCCGGAATCAGAGGCCGGTGGCCGCCATAGCGACACCAGCTCAGGAAAACCCTGGATGGTGCCTCCTGCAGACCGCCCCCCAAGTCTTCTAGGGTTTGGACCCACCCAGGGCCCACCCACGGGGCCTCAGCAACTCTGACCACCCGCCCAGACCTGCTCCTCAGCCTTTCAGCTGAGCCCTCCTCCTCCAGGAAGCCCACCTGGGCCCCTCCCAGCCTCAGCCGGGGCTCGCCCTCCTCCCCCCTCCCAGCAGATTCAGCCGCCGTTGTGGCCGTGATGGGGCACCGGGCCTCAGCCATCACCACGTGACAGGGGAGGGAGGGGAGGGAGGCACAGAGATGGAGGGAGCCTGCCAGGTGCCAGCAGGGAAACTGAGTCAGGGCCCTGAGGGCAGAGGAACAGAGGAGGAGCCCAGGCTCTGGGGACCCCGCTGCCACCCGGGCGGCTGTCCCTGAGCCACTGGCCTGTGTGTCCCTGTCTCCGAGCCGTCCAGGGCCAGGGCCACCCGCGAGCCCAGGGACACGGCCCCGGGATGGGACAGCAGCCCTCCCACAAGCCGGGACTTAGGTGGCCGCACTGCGCGCCCCGTAACCGGAGTCCGGATAGACATGGGGCCTCCCGGGCCAGCCCAGGTCGGGGAGGGCGCAGGCTAGACGTGGAACCGGGCTGGCCCGGTTCTGCGATGAGAGCCAGGTGGGCTCACAGGTCCCACCCCCTCGACCGCAGGGCACCCCTCGGTCTGTATTTGCGCCCCGTCAGCCCCCTCTTCCGGCCTCACTCCCCTCCCCTGTCACGTGGGCGTGGGGCAGCCCCCGCTCACGGGTTTGGCCGTGGGTGGCTGTGCTGGCTGAGGCCCGGTGCCCCATCACAGCCACAGCAACTGCGGCTGAATCAGCTGGGGGCGCGGAGGAGGACGAGCCCCAGCTGCAGCTGGGAGGGGCCCAGGAGGGCTTCCTGGAGGAGGAGGGCTCAGCTGAAAGGCTGATGAGCAGGTCTGGGCGGGTGGTCAGAGTTGCTGAGGCCTCCTGGGTGGACCCTGGACCGGTCCAAACAGAGATGGAGGGAACCTGCCAGGACGGGACGCCGCCACCACCAGGCGGCTGTCTCTGAGCCGCTGGCCTGTGCGTCCCTGTCTCCTGGGCTCTGAGCTGTCCCAGGCCAGGGTCACCCGTGAGCCCAGGGACACCATCCAGGGCCGGGACAGCAGCCCCCCCACAAGCCGGGACTTAGGTGGGCGTTTGGACCCGTCCAGGGCCCACCCATGAGGCCTCAGCAACCCTTACCACCCGCCCAGACCTGCTCATCAGCCTTTCGGCTGAGCCCCTCCTCCTCCAGGAAGCCCTCCTGGGCCCCTCCCAACCGCAGCTGGGGCTCGTCCTCCTCAGCCTTGAGGCACCCCCAACTCTACAGAGGTCACCCCCCTTCTCCAAACCTTCGTTTTCTTGTCTGCCTGATGGGACACGGGGGCACGAACCCCCTCCCGCCTGAGGTGAGGGGGGCCCTGGGCTCTGCCCAGCGTGCGGGGTGACCACAGAGCCAGGCCCCAGCGCTCCGGCCGCCGCCACCCGGCTCTGGCACCCAGGAAAACCGGCCGGTGCCGGAGGAGGGACCCGGCAGGAACTGGGGAGCGAGGGCCGGATCCCCGAGCCTCTGATCAGCAGGGCAGCCAGCCCGTCCCCCTCCTCCCACCCAGTGCTCCCTTTGAGAGCGGCCGCGCCATCTGCAGGAGCACGTGCCGCCCCCTTGGCTGCGTCCCCTCGCGGTGGCGGCGCTTGGAAGGCTCCGGCGGCGGCTTCAGAGGCTGCGCACCCAGGAAACGCGCTGTCTGTCTGCCCACGGGTGGCATCTGCCCAGGGGACCCCCTCCCCCCCACCCTCTGCCGCCAGCGGCTCTCCAGCCCTCGCCACCGAGCTGCCCAGGAGCCGGGCCTGGGGATGTTTCGCCTCAAAATGAATCATCATCCTGTTTCCCTGCGTCTCCCCCTCTTTTTCCTTAAGCAGCACCCAGGTCGGGGGAGGGGGGGCGGCAGAGGCGGGGGAGGGGCCAATGCTTTGCCCGCCTCCCTCTCTGTGCGGCCTGGGTGGCTGGCCGGGCTCTGCCGGAGGCCTGGGGCCTGGTGGCGTCCTGCCATCCGTGTCCCTGACACTGAAGCCCCAGTCACAGCCCGCCCGGAGCTTGGAGGAAATCCCCCCTCCCCCCCCCCACCCGGCACACCCAGAACCGGGGCGACTGGCAGACAGCATGATGCGCTGGAATCGGCTCCAGAGCGAGGCTGGTCCCTGCGGCAGAGCCCGGCCCGGTCTGGCCCAGCCGGCCCGACGCGCTCGGCCCTGTGACCGCATCGAGGGACGAGGACACCCTTGGAGCAGCGGCCACGGGTCGGGAGGTGTTGGCCGGCGGTGACAGGCACCACTTTTTCTGC
>JAAGEH010000126.1:1380343-1412919 GCA_011751065.1 Lasiurus cinereus | reverse complement strand
CACACACACAGAGACACACACACATAGAAACACACACACACACACAGAAGCAGGCCGCCTTCTCCTCCTGGGGGGACGGGAAGGGGAGGGAGCCCCGAGCTGAGCCGGGATGAGGCCTTTGGGTGCGGGGCGAGCTCAGGGTTGCAATGTCAGCTGTCAGTCAATAGCCGCTGCTCAGATCCCTCCTGCAGAGCCGGCTCCTCTGGGGGCCCCGGTTTCAGGTCCTGGAGCAAGAAAAAGGGGTCCCCTCTCTCCCGCTGCCTGACATCAGAGCTGCCCGAGTGCCGGGATGGAGGGGTCCCCGGACGGACAGGAGCGCCGGCAGGCACTGGCCCCCCGCAGGTCCACTCGGAGGCTGAGAGCGGGCTGCTTGGTGATGGAACCTGCAGGTCGCTGCTCTGCGGCCAAACTCGCCCCCAGATGGAGGGTCGGTGGCCAGACCTCGCCCCCAGATGGAGGGTCCGCGGCCAGACCTCGCCCCCAGATGGAGGGTCGGTGGCCAGGCCGTGGCCTCGCAAACGAGGAGCAAAAGGCTTGTTAGACACGTGGACGGGGTGGAGGAGGGGGTGCGGGAAGGGGCTGCGGGTGGGTCTGTGCGCACTCGGCGGCTCTGGCCGGGACCAGCCTGGTGCTTATTTCAAAGCAATTTAACCGATGGGACTCGCGACTCCCAGACCAGGAATGTCATTACGCGAGGAACAGACGCCGCCGGCTGCTCGTGGGGCACCGAGTCACAGCCCAGCGGCTCGCACCCCCTCCTCCCGAGGTGCTGGGCTCGCTCCGGGTCCCCAGGCCCCCGCTGACCCCGCCCTGCCTGGGGCCGGGGCGGGGGGGCGGCCGGGACCGGCAGAGGTTTAAGAGCGGGGGCTCTGGAGGCCCAGCCTGTGTGTGTGTGTGTGTGTGTGTGTGTGTGTGTGTGTGTACACGCAGACGGACGGGAGGAGGAGGACGGCGGGGGCAGGGGACCCGGCCGGGGACAGACCTGGGGGCCGGGGTGGATGTCACCAGGGCTCCATCCCCGCCTCCCGTTGCAGGTGTTCCAGCGGCGCGAGGACGGCTCGGTGAACTTCTTCCGCGGCTGGGAGGCCTACCGCGCCGGCTTCGGCAGGCTCACCGGGGAGCACTGGCTGGGTGAGCCCCTGCCCCCCCCCAGCGGCCTCCCCCAGAGCAGCCAGCTGGGGGTGCTCCAGGCCTGGCTCCCCCTGCCCCCCATGGGAGCCACCTGCCGCCCACCGCCGGCTCCAAAAGCTTAGCTTCCCATTACAACCACTATTACTTACTCTTCACCTTCAAACCCAGTACAGTGGTACCTCGAGATACGAGTTTAATTCGTTCCGTCACCTTGAGGCTGGGAAACTATGAGACGCTCGAGTCGCGGTAAACGGGTGGGTCGTGTGCAGCCGGCCAATCCGCGCGATGACTCCTATCTCAAATGCTGCTCCTATTTCAAAGCAAAAATCGCTCGCTCGACGGCTCGTATCTCAAAAATCTCGTATGTTAGGGCACTCGAATCTCGAGGTACCCCTGTACTTTAAATACTGAATAGCTAACATGTTTGAATTCTGAAGAGTCACCTCCATGTAAGTCACAGAACTGAGGCCCTAGATATCTGGGGGTGAGAGTTTTAAAAAAGTCCTTACATGTGTTTTTGGTTCTAGAGAGAGAGGAAGGGAGAGGGGGAGAGAGAAACGTGGATGGGCTGCCTCCTGCGTGCCCCCTCCTAGGGACCAACCCCGAAACCAGGCATGTGCCCTGATCAGGAATCGAACCCCTGACCCTTCGGTGCAGGACTCCCACCGGCAGGAGGTTCGGGTGTTTTGAGATACAATTCACGGGGTCAGGGGCACCCCGTGTTGCGAGCTGTCACCACCATGGGGCCTGGGACATGCAACATGCCCACGGCACGGGAACAGCACGCTCCATCCTTGCCGTGACCGCGCTCACACCTCCCCCAGCACCCCTGCCCCCTCCGCCTCCCGCAGGCCCCTGGGAGCCCTCCCCAGCGAGGCGGGGCAGCCGGGAGGAGGGGAAGAGTAGCAGCCAAGGGGTGCGGCAGGGTGAGGGGTGGCTGGCCGTGGGGAGCACCATGGCTTGGCCCCTCCCCTGCGTGCTGGGTGGCGACTTAAGCCGCCATCTGCTCAAGGTCTGTCTCCTTTGGCCTGGGGTCTACGCGGGCAGGCCCTCGCTGCCCCGCCCCAGCTGCGCCCCTGGCGGCACACGGGCACCCGCACAGGGCCAGTCCCCGTCGTGGCGCACCTCCTCCGTGCCCGGCCTGGCACCTCCCCCGCCTCGGAGGGGATGAGGAAACCGGGGCTCAGCGACACGGAGTGTGTGTTTGGGGGGGCTTGAGGGCCTGGACAGGATTCACGTGCTGGAGCCCCCAAGCTCTGAACTGTACCCTGAACTGAAGGAATGAAAGCAGGGGTGCAGCGGGGGGAGCTTCTAGGTGGGGAGGCCTCCCCCTGCCCCCCTCTAGGTGGGTGTGAAGGCGGGGAGAGGTGGCCAGGTGTAGCCACATCACTGCCCGCCCCCTGGGGAGGGTGGCAGGAGGGTGACGGTCACTGGGTGCTGAGCTGGCGGGGTGCTGCGGTGATCAGATGGCAGCGGAGCACCTGAGTGCGGATGGGGGGAGAGGGTGGGGCGGCCTGAGTGCAGGGCGGGCACCGGAGAGCCGGGCCGGGGGGACAGAGGCAGGAGGAGGGGGGCCAGGGGGTGTGAGTGTGGGCGGGGGGAAGGACGGGGGTACAAAGCCAGGCTTGGAGGCAGCAGGAGACACAGACACCCCTCCTGCCTCTCACCCCCTCACCGAGCACCTGCTGGGTCCGAGCCCCAGCTCCGAGGGTGACCCTTCCTGTCAGCTGCCCGAGCTGCGCTCCTGTTTCTCCCTCGTTCCCGCGGGGTCACCTCCTGAGCCCCCCCCCCCGCCCTCTCCCCCTCCAGGGCTCAGGCGGCTGCACGCGCTGACGGCCCAGGCGGCCTACGAGCTGCGCGTGGACCTGGAGGACTTCGACAACGTCACGGCCTACGCCCGCTACCGGCGCTTCGGCGTGGGGCTGCTGTCCGTGGACCCCGAGGAGGACGGCTTCCCGCTCACCGTGGCCGACTACTCGGGCACCGCAGGTAGGCGCCAGGCTGCGGGGCGCCGGTCTCCCCGCGGGAGGACGAGGAGGGGCTGCAGGCGAAGCTTCTCCCCTCCCCACCCCTTCCTTCCTCTTCATTCCCCTCCTCTCCCCTCCCCTCCCTGCATCCCACCGGGTCCGCACTGGAGGCGGGAGTGCTCCCTGTGCAGACAAGAGGCATCTGGGGTGCGGCCCCCTGGCCCCCAGAGAGAGGAGAGAGGCGTGCGAGGAGGGAGAGGCTGCCCCGACCCCGGGCGGGCGCCAGGCTCCTGGGAGCTGCCCGGGCACCGCGTGTAAACGGGGGGCACGCCCTCCCCGCCCTGAGCGCCCCATGCGCCCCGCGCAGGCGACTCCCTCCTGAAGCACAGTGGCATGCGCTTCACCACCAAGGACCGCGACGGCGACCACTCGGACAACAACTGCGCCGCCTTCTACCGCGGCGCCTGGTGGTACCGCAACTGCCACACGTCCAACCTCAACGGCCAGTACCTGCGCGGCGCGCACACCTCCTATGCCGACGGCGTCGAGTGGTCCTCCTGGACCGGCTGGCAGTACTCGCTCAAGTTCGCCGAGATGAAGATCCGGCCCGTCCGGGACGACCGCTAGCCGCCCCTCCACCCCGCCCTCCCCGCCCTCCCCGTCCCGGGGGGGACCGGGCCAACCCCCCACAAAGCACCCGGGAGGTGAGACGGCACCTCATCTGCACCCCCTCCCTGCACCCCCGTTTGCCTGGGATGCAAACGGCCCCCAATTCCACCACCCCGACTCTGGCTGCTGGGTGGTCTGTCCTCCCCGGGCCAGGAGTCCCCACGCGCTCCCAGCAGCCCCTCCACGTTGCCAGTCCGAACACCCAGCGTGTGGGGGCACAGGGAGGAGGGAACAGCACCCCTGGAGCCGTGCCCCCAAGCAGACAGAGGAATGCTCAATCTGACTGGAGCTCAGAGCCAGCCTCCGCTGATCCCCCCACCTCCTCCCTCGTTCCCATGGTACCCGGAGGTCCCCCCTCTCCCCCGGGACCCCTGGGGAGCAGCTGGCGCTGAGGGAGCCCATGGCCACGTGCTGGCGGCCACCCACTGTGCCCCAGGCCAGGCCCTGGCTCAGTGCCAGCCAGAACTCATGCCCCGCGATGGTTGAGGCCGGCGCCCTGAAGTCCCCACCCCACCACCCATGTCCCTGCCGGCCTGGGGGACAGATCCCCATGCCCTTCGCTGCTGTGCCCGGCCTCTTGCCTTTCTGGGGAATCGGGAGCCCTGCCCCCACTCCCTTCTCCTACTGGGGGGAGGAGGGCGCAGGTCCCAAACCACTGGACGGGCATGGACGGGGGAGGGGCGGTGCCACCCCAACCTCCAGGGACCCCTGGATTCCGGCTCTGGAGGCCACACCTGGACTTGGAGGCGTTGGGTGGCTGTTTCCCCATCTGCCCGGAGGCGCCATGGTGGGGGGAGCCCGCCCTCTGCTGGTGGCCATTGGCGCTGCCACTCGGGTCAGACAAGTTGGTGGACAGCTGCTGGGCCAGGGCCCCCTGTGCTGGCCCAGACCAAGCCCCGCCTCTGGGCTCAGAGCAGAGCCGAGATGTGACCAATGACAGAGCAGCTCAGAGACAGGCGAGACCAGGGATGGAGGATGCGAGGACCACACTCGACTCGAAGCGAACCCTCTGCTGGTCCCCTTTCCCATCCTCTGGATATAGGGAGCCCCCCACCTCACACACCACACACCACCACCACCACCACCACCCCGGGCTGTGGGGCCTCCAGCTAAGGAGCGGAGTTGGGGTGCTGGAGCCGGAGCCCCTCCCCAGCAGCCCCCCCTGGAAACGCCCCGCAGCCCTCCTCACCGAGTCAGACGCTGCGGAGAAAGTGCCGGGTGCTTTCCGATCTGTCACCAACCCACGCCTGGGGGTGATGTTCAGGGATCTCAGGGGCTCGCGGGGGGCTGGCGGAGGAGCGGACGGGCCACAGCTCGGGCCTGGAAGAGGGACGGGTGAGGGCAACCTGGCTGGGGACTCCCTCACCCCCACCCCCAGCTCCAGAGCACCGGCCCCACTCCCAGCCCAGGCCTGGCCAAACGCTGGCTGAACGGGCGTGAAGCCCATCATGGTGGGGACAGCAGGTCAGCGCCCCCGCCCCAGAGGGCACCCCTTCAAGGCGGAACTGAAGGCCGGTGGGCCCCGCACACCCCCTTGGCCAGGAGGCCGCCGTGGGCGAGGCAGGCAGGGCCCGGGCCTCAGCCTGGAGGAGTCGGCGCTGTGGCGGCAGCAGGTGGCCAAGGAGTGACCGCAGGAGGACAGGCGCGGTGAGAACCGATGGAGGGGGAGCTCTGCCAGGACCTGAGGATGACAGACAGACAGACAGACAGACGTGTGCAGGGCGCCCGGGACTGTGGTCGCTGTGGGAGAACCCTAGTCCGATGGTCACCTGCCCCGTCCTTCCTCCTCCTCCGAGAGGGGCTCACAGGAAAGGGGTGTCCACGCTGGGACCGGAGGCCGGGCGCACAAGCCCCCCCACCCCAGGTTCTGCCTGTTCCTCCGTGAGCACAGACAGGCTCTGGGGAGTGGCCAGCGGACTCTGGGTGCCCCGGGTTAAGCAGAGCCACCGGTGGCCTGAGCTCTGCGTCCCGAGGTGGATGGACCTGGTTCCACGCTGGCGACCTGGGCGGTCAGCCGGCGACAAGGACGGCGCTGGGAGTGGTTCTCCCGCTGCATCTGCCCCTGCGGCTGCGTGTCAATGGGTCTTACGTTCGTCCTGGGAGGAAGTGGCATCACAGCGCCCACCACCTCCTGGACACCCCCCATGCGCCCCGCACGGCCTCCTCTGTGCCCAGGCCCCTGGAGGCCTGCCCACCCTCACCCCCAGGGTTCAGAGACCGCCGAGGAGTGTCAACAGGAACTGCCGTTCGCACCTGCTGTGCCCGGGGAACGAGCGGGACCCGCACACGGTCCTGTGGCGTGTGAGGAGCGACGCGCTGGCAGGAGGACACGTCCGTGGACGCACTGACCCCCGGACAAAGGGGGCCGCTCCCACCTCCGTGGGCCCGGCAGCTGGCAGGGCTGCAAACCTGGGGCTGAGCTCGGACTCGGGGGAACTGGGGGGTGGGCAGTGGGGGGCTGGCCCTGACCTGCTCCTGACCACCGGTGGCTGGCTGGGTGGGAGGGGGCCTGGGGCCGGCAGAGCTGCCCACGGACGCAGCCGAGCGCGCTGGGTGTCGTGGTGTCCCCGTCCCCAATAAAGTCTGTGGTGACCTGGCTCGGCCTCGCCTCTGAGCCTGCTCAGCGCCCACTCGGGAGCGAGGGGTGGGCCCCGGGGGCTGGGCTCCAGGGTGAACCCGGGCTGCTCTCCCTGGGCGGCCCAGCGGGGTCCCCAGGGTGACAGGTGATCCCTGTGGGTCCCTGGGGGCTGGGCCTGGAGTCCTGAGGGGTTGCGAGTCTTTGTGAAGAACAGCCTCCCATGGCTGTTTATTATACAGCGGTACCTCGAGATACGAGTGCCCTAACCTATGAGATTTTTGAGATACGAGCCGTCGAGCGAGCCATTTTTGCTTTGAAATACGAGCAACATTTGAGATAGGAGTCATCGCGCGGATCGGCCGGCTGCACACGACCCACCAGTTTACCGAGACTCGAGCGTCTCATAGCTTCCCAGGCCTCAAGGTTACGGAACGAATTAAACTCGTATCTCGAGGCGCCACTGTAAATCAATCTGAGGCTCAAAGACAGAGCGGTCCCCCGAGCGTATTCAATAAGAGCCGGGACTTGCCGCCAGCCTGCGGGGGAGGCCCGGGTGGGTCCGGCCCGGGCTGAGCGCACCCAGTGTGTCTGCTTGTCCCCATGTGGCAGGAGCACTAGGCCCCTCTGGGGTCCTCGCTCCGGCGGCTCTGTGTCGGGCCCACAGGACACCTGGGACTGAGCCAGCCCTGGCGGTGCCTGCGGTGACCGTGGCCACCTGCCTCTCCACCGGCCGCACGGGCCGGGTCCCAGGCTGGCCCAGCTCGGTCCCTTCCCGGGGCCGTTCCGCCGTCAGGATGCGGCTCTGGTCGGTTCCCGGGCCACCGGGAAGCTTCGGTGAGGCGGGCACGGGCTCTCTGGCTGACGGGGGCGGTGGTTCAGCCACACGCAGTGCCAGACACGGATGGATGCAGGGGTGCCTGTGCCAGGGGAAGCCAGCACCCCAAGGAGACCGGGCCACAGGGAGGGCACCGTCCCGGCTCCTGGACACCAGCAGCCGCCGCCTCCCCTGCCTCCTGAGCTCACGACCCTCGGGAGGCGGGCATCACTGTTAGTTACCGCGTCAGAGAGAAGCGGGGGCTCAAAAGGTGACGGGGTGCGGAGGCCACGGCTGTGCCTGGCTGGGCAGGCATGGGTGGACCCAGTTCTTGGCGCTCATGTAGGCTGAGCGGGGGGCGATCTGAGAGCCGAGCGGGGCCTGGGTTGGTAGCGCCGGGCTGTCACAGCCAGGCCCTGACCTGGCCCCGTCCCGGCCACACTGGGTGAGCGAGGGCGGCTGTGGTCAGGGTGGGCCTCCTCGACATGCCGCTCTCCTCCGATGGCTTCCCGGGAGCCCCCTCCCCGGTGCTGCAGGGCCCCTTAGCCTGAGCCCGGAAGCGCCTTGGCTGTGGGAAGCCGGCCTGAGAGGCCACGGCCTGAGACCCCACTGCCGGCCACCGCCCCCTGCCCCCCGACCCCTGCCCCCTGCCTTCTGCTGGAGGCCCTGTCTCAGGTGGTAGAAGGTGTCACAGTTGTCACCCCCCAGCTGCTGGAGTGGGGGGCTAATTCCCAGGGGGGGACCCTGAGGCTGTGAGGACCGGGAGGAGCAGCGGAAACCCTCCCTGGGCCGGTGCTGGGGTCCCCGCAAACCCTGGAGCGCGAGGTGTGGCACCAGCTCCGGCATCAGGCCCGCCTCCCGCACCTCCGCCGGGTGGAGGCCGAGGCCGAGGCTGAGGCTGGGGCTGGGCTGAGGGGTCAGTGGGCCACATGGGGGTCTCCTCATGTCTCCCCCAAACTGGACCCCCCAAACCTGTGCCCAACACGCTGACTTCCGGAGGCCCTATCCCGGAGCTCCCGTCCAGTCCCCGGCCTGAGGGGACCCCCGAGAGTGGCCGTTCTCACGCAGAACTGCGCCCTGAGCCCCTGGTTTCACAACCCAGGAGCTTTCCTCCTGACCCCCCCTCCCCCCGCCTCCCCACTCAGCTGTCCGGGGACTCTGCAGAGCTCAACGGGGGACTGAGGCCCCGAGAGGGCAAGTGTCTGGCCCAAGGCCTCACAGGGAGTTAGGGACTCACCCCAGGCTGCACCCCACCTTTAACCAGCACCCAGTGCCATGACAACCAGCGCTAACGAGGGAGATCAATTGAGGGCACTGCGCTACCCGCTCCGTGCACACACACATGCACACACGCACACACACACACGCACACACACATGGATGCACACACCTGGGCCAGCCCCTCCGAGCGGCCCCTCCGGCGCTGAGCCAGGCACTGGGCCCGGGAGGGCTCCCTGGGCTGGGGCTGGGGCTGGGGCTCCAGGCGCTCCCTCTCAGGGGGCCCCCCTCCTGCTCAGCCTCAGCACCGACTTCTCGGGCTCTGAGCAGGTGACCTGGCACCGAGCCGCCCTCACCTCCGGAGTGAGACCACCGGGTTCCCGCACCCGCGTCCCCGGAGCGGGGCGGCCGGGCAGAGGCGGGTGGCCGGGTCCTTAGGGGGCAGACGCCTCCGGCAGGGAACGCGAGGGCCGGTGCCCTCGCTCAGTCCATGCTGTGCCCGCTCTCCGCATCGAGGGGCTCATCACACATCCGGCCGGGTCTGCCGTCGCCCCGTGGACACGGCCCCTCCTCCCCGCCAGCGTCCCTGGTGGATCCCAGGGCCAGGAATGTGCGCCAGCAGCAGCGGGCGGCGGCGGAGCTACATAAGGCGGGGCCGGCTCTCCGCGCCAGAGCCCGCAGCCTCCGGAGAGCCGCAGCGGTGAGTACAGCCGCTCCCCCAGGACCCACAGGCAGGCAGGGGGGACGGCCCGCATCCCGAACCCTGAACCCCGCACCCCGCACCCCGCAGCCAGAGAGCCGGAGAGCCGGAACACACTTGCCCGGGGCTCCCCCCCAGCCTCTCCTGCCACACCTGGAAGTTGGGGCCCGGTTTTCGGTGGCGACTGTCCCAACCCGCCAGCAGGTTCTTGAAAGGGCCCAGGACCCCCAAAGCGGAGAAGGGCCTCTCGCTTCCTTCTGTGCCTCGAGACGTCCCCCTCCCTGAGGCCCAGGCCATCCCCTGGGGACCCCTCCTCCGGTTCAAGCAGAGGTAGCAGCTTCCTGCGGGAGGGGCACCCGTGGGAAGCGGGGGTCCACCCGGGCGCCAGGGAGGGGCCCCCAGCGGGCAGGGAGAAGCCGAGGAAGGCTGGCTCCGGTGGAGGAGGGCGGCTTTGTGGCTTCCGCCAGGGTTGTCCCCGAGTTCCCTCTGAGCATCTCGGAGCGCACGCTGGGAGCCGGGGTGTCCTCTCCCCTCCGGCTCTTCAGCCTCGGCTCTCAGAGGGCCAGTGACCTGACTCACATGGTCATTACCAAAAAGGCTTCCTTTGCGAGGGAACCAGCCATCTCGGCCGAGGCAGGGGCATGTCGGGAAGTTCTAATGGGGGTTCCAACCCATCCTGGTATCACCACCCTCCGCCCCGCCCCGCTGTCACAGGCAGACGCTGTGGGAGTAGGACCAGTCCCCGCTGGGGGCCTGCTGCTTCCTTCTGGGCAAGGGGGAAGGAAAACCAGGATGGGGAGGCAGTCAGGCCAGTCTCAGCCGTGGACAGCAAGCATTGCCCACAGGCCACAGGCCACAGGCCACAGGCCACAGCCCACAGCCCACAGGCAGAGCCTGCACGTTCGGGCTGGGACCTGACACGGTCTCCCAGCCTTTCTGACCATCTTCTTGGCGGGAAATGGAAATGACGGTGCCCAAAAGTGAGGTTTACCGGGAAGACGGAGTGGGGACTACGGGCGCCTCCCCCCTCTGCGGGTGGGTGTCTGAGCTGGACCAGTTCCTCCAATCCGCTTCCTGCTTTGGGGGAGCAAGTGGCTTCTGAGTCGGAGACGTTAGCCGTGTCCCAGCTGCCCGGGTCGCTGGCGCCATCCATCCATCACCGGCTGACGCGGAGAGACGGTGCCATAAATTTCCCGCTCCGGGGCCGAGAGGATGTGGCCTGAGAGCCAGTAATTATTGGAAGAGAAAAATGAACCCAGATTTGCGCCGCTCTCTGGGGGCGGCCTGGGAGCCCCCCAGCGGCGGGGATGTTAGATCCTCGCTGTGACTGCCCTCAACCCCGGAGAGGGCGAGAGGGCGCCCAGCTAATGGTGCACCAGCGCCTACACCTGCTGTGGCGTACCAGCCAGGTCTTCCCGCAGCTGCTCACGGGCTGGGCCCAGCCGAGCCCCCGCCGACGCCTCCGCGGGCTGCCCGGGGCCTGGGAAGCAGCTGATCGCTGCTGAGCGGGGTCCCCTCGAGCTGCCTGTAACTTCCCCTCTTTCCTCTGGGCCAGATGGTGCGCCCCCACTTCCTGTCCTGCCTGCTGCTCCTGCCGCTGGGCGCCTGCGTTCCTCCCTGGGACGGAGACGTGCCCGTGGACGCCC
Source organism: Lasiurus cinereus (assembly GCA_011751065.1). Classification (NCBI taxonomy): domain Eukaryota; kingdom Metazoa; phylum Chordata; class Mammalia; order Chiroptera; family Vespertilionidae; genus Lasiurus; species Lasiurus cinereus. Next base: position 1,402,196 of record JAAGEH010000126.1, on the reverse strand, counting down.
CGGGAGGCACTGGAGGCGAGAGGAGCTGGGCCGACCCGGCCGTCGGGGGACGCGCCGTCCACGTCCCGCGGGGCCCCTCTCTGTGGCTGAGCGCGCCCTGCCCGCGCACCCCGCTGGTCCCGGCCCGGGAGCTGCAGATGTCGGGCAGTGCGCGCGCCGCCGGCTTCAGGCTCCGGTTCGGGAGGCAGGACGAGGGCCGAGGGGCGGCCGGCTCCCTCCCGGCGGCCAGCGAGAAGGCCCGTGGCCCGTTAGGGACGCTGGCCGAGGAGCTCGGTGGCTACAGCAGGAAGAAAGGCGGCTTCCGCTTCCGTTTTGGCCGGCGGTGAAGGGCCCAGGGCAGCCTGTCCCCCCACCTACCCCCACCCCCGTCCCCCCAAACCCCCCACCTCCGAGACCCTGAAATCATGAGCCATTAGCCGTAGGACTGTTAGGCGGTGGTTTCATTTCCAGCTTTGCTGAAGCAAAAACCTGCGTCGTGTCCGAAAGGAGGTGACCCACAGCAAGCTGCCCCTGTGGCCGCTGCCGGGGGGTGGGGTGGGGGGGTCTGTCTCGGTGCCTCCCTGCGGCGGTTCTGAGGGGCCCCGGGCCCTGGAGGTCGGGGACATGAACAGCCGCGCAGGCCGAGCCGCAGGTTGGAAACCGATCACAGAGGGCAGCCAGCGTGGTGACCGTCCCCACCGTGACGTCTGCAGGTGACAGACACGGGTCGAATGTGGCCCTGCAAGTTCCCGGTGAGAATCTCGGTCCTCCCCCATCCACACACGTTCCCTCCGGCCAGAACCTGCCGCGCCAGCCACCCGCCCTCGGGGGACCGTCCTGCTCGGCGGCACCGTCTCCGTCCAGTGTCTCTCGGGAGAGGAACGGGAGATGCGTTTCTGCCACAGCCAGGCTGCACGGCCGTGGGCCGACCCCGCCGTGCGGCGTGCCGTCCTTTTCAATAAAAGCTGTAACCACTGCAGACCGGCCTCCCGCCTCCGTCCTCCGGGCCCCGGGAGCTGGGCTTTCCTGGGCGGCCAGTGCCTGCACTTGGGGGAGACAGAAACGGCACCCCCCTCAGCCCAGCACCCCTCCATTGGCCATTGGTCAGATGGCCGTGGTCAGAGGGGGAGGGAAACACATGCGGGGGGCGTGTCCTCCCGCCCGTGGCCGCCCGCCCCTCCCCGGTCTCCTCCAAGCGAGGAGTGCTCTGTAACCAGCTCTCTGACAGGGAGGAAGCCTGGGGGGGCGGCAGGCCTGGGGCGAGGTGGAGCACCCCCACTAACACTGCTCTGGGGTGTCACCTCCCCGCCCCCCGCCCCCACCCACCCACACACCTGTCGGGTGTCAGACTCCGCAGTCTGATGCTTCTCACTCCCCGGCTGCTTCCACTGCTGGGAAGACCTGCATTGATGTTACCATGGCAACGCCTCCCTTCCTCCTCGGGAGCAGCCGCTTGCCCCTGTTCGCCACTGAGTAATTTTCCACGGGGCTGTCACCACTAATGGGGGGGTTTTATCAGCCTTCTGGGACCACGCTGGGCCGGGCCAGCTCGGCGTTCCGCGGCGTTTCCCGGTCTATTAGTGGCTCGCACTCGGCCGCAGCAGCCGGAGAGCCACCTCCCCGAGGGGGCGCCGCTCTGAGCCACCCGCGCCGAGCGGGGCGAACTGGGTGGTGGATGGGACAGGCACGCGGCCGCCAGACATCACCGCCGGCCGCAGCGGGGGGCCTCCCCTGGCGCTCCTCGTGCCTCTCCCCGCTGCCCTGGCACAGGTGCCCGGGGCTGGGGCGGCTGAGAGGGACCAGACCCAGCGGGGGAGGCACAGGGGCCTCAGCTCCACCGTGTCCTCGAAGGGGCGATCCAGGGTTCCTCCTGCGCATGCCGTGGTACGATGGGGATGGCGCACGCATACACACACACACACACACACACACACACACACACACACGGTCTGTGTCTGTTGGTAACAGAGGTAACACTCAGCCCCCAAGCCACGGGGGACAAACCTCGAGACCAGCCGTCCACAGAGGCCACACGGGCGCTCAGGCCCTGTCACAGGGCGGCAGATGCCCCGCCATCTCCCTGGGGTGCGCGTGCCCACTGGCCCGGGCGGGTGGGAGACGGCACCCTGGCTCAGCATCGGCCCATTCACCCACACGGGACCCAGGCGCGTGCTCCCGAGCCCCGGTGAGGCAGACCGGAGGCCGGCAAGGTCGCGGCTGGCCCTCGCTTGCTAACGCCCGCCCCGAGGATCTGCAAATGCACACCTTCCGAGAACCAGCCCCGGGGTCACTAATGACCAGCCTTGGGGGTCGCCAAGACCGCGACACTCCGGCGGGGTCAGATTAGAGGGACCTCGATGGGGAGAGCAGAGGTGAGGGGCGAGGTAGCCCTTCAAAGGTAGGGGTGTCCTGTCACTAGGCTCTCATCCTACACAGACATCAACAACGGGGCTACCCTTCCAGCCTGGGGGAACCCCGTGCACCCCTTAACCCTGAAGATCAGCACAGCCCGGCTCGCTGACACCCACTCCCCATCCACTTGGCTAAACCTCCTCTAATCCGGCCCCCTGACCCCACGGGCTCCATCGAGATGGGGGCCTCCCACGTGACCACCGAGCCTGCCGCGCTCTCCTGGGCCGGGAAGGGTCCTCCCCAGACGGGCGAGCGCCGGGCCGGCTCTCGGCAAACAGCTTTGGAGGCAGAAGGAGGTCCCGGGCAGCCGGCGGCGGCCTGCCCCCCAGCGCAGGCCCCCCGAGCAGGGGGCACCGCTCCCCACGTTCACTTAAAACACAAAAAGATCTTCTTGGGCGCAGACCTGAAGGGATTTCTCTAGCTGCCGCCTGCGTGGGGAATATTCCCGTCTAGATTTCCTGCGTGTTGGAAATGGTCATTGAAATGCTTCACAGAAGCAGAGGCTTGTGGGGCAGGAAGTCCCAACTGGCCCCGGCGACAGAGACGCCGCGTGACATTTTCCACTGAGGACCCAACCCTGATGGGGCGCCGTGATCCTCCTCGCGGGGCGCCGGAGCCCGGGATGCTGGGTGAGCACCGGGCTGAGGGCGGCTCGGCCAGGGCCACGGTGGGTGGCCAGGCCTGTCCCCTAGTGTCTTCTGCGCAAGACACCTGGACACTGACCTCCCAGGGCACCCCGTGTGGGCACACCTCCTACAAAATACCTGAAACGCAAGGACGGGGTGAGCTAATTCTGACTACGGAACCTCCCCATGGGAGGGAAGGAGGGAGGACGGGGGGGAGCACGGGTCTCGGCGAGGCGTGCTGCGGCCATCTGCTGTCAGAACGTGAGTCCTGGCCCAGCAGCCTACGCCGCCACGCTGTGTGACCTTGGGCGAGCTGTGCGCAGCTCTGGGCTCAGCTCCCGCGCCATCGAAGGAGCAGCGACAGCATGTCCCCCACAGGAAAAGGGGGTGAGGGGTACACCACGTGGGAGCGAAGGCACCGCTGTGAGCAGTTGCAGTGCTCACATGGCGAGTGGCCCAGCTGGCAGCGTCCAGCCTGCGGGATCGCCACCAAGGACACCCGTAGCCAGCGCCTCGCCAAGCGGCGCACCACCTGCTCCCGGACGGCCTGCGCTCCAGCCTGGCACGACCCCTCCCCCAAGTCACCCCTCCCTTCCTCCCGACACCCAACACCAAACACCGCCCACAGGGAGCCGCGCCCGTTTCCCAGATGAAAGCCCCGGCATCGCCAGTCTGGGTGCTGCCTCTGCTCAGCGTCCCGTTTGTGGCGTGGCAGCGCGGAGTTCTTCCTCGTGGCTCCAGAACATTCCACGACGGGAACCCACCGCGACGTGCCCACCCTGAAACTGACGCTCTCGGCTCCTACTCTGTTGTTACAACAGCAGCAGCGCGGGCCCCACGGGCAGGGCTGGCCTCTGGGTCCTGCCTGGCTCTGACTCGCCGTTGCCTGTGCGCACACAGGTGCGTGCCCATTTCTCTGGGGCTGGAGTCGGGGTGCATTAAGCTCTCGGGGGGTTCTGTGGCACCGACAAGCTCGGACCCAGGTTTAAGCTCAGGTGCTGCACAAGAAGAACACTATTGGGGGAAGGTCTCACGACACACCGCCGAAGAGGCTGCTGTGTCAACTCTGCAACCGGTCCACGACGCGGATGCTGTCATAAACACCCCCCTCTTCCAGACCCGAGAGCTGTCACTCAGTCCTGTGGACTGGACGAGCCGGGCCCAGTGACGGTGCAGCCCTCACCGGCCCTGCAGCCGGGACCAGCCTTTGCCTCGGGGAAGGAGAGACTGACCTCGGCGTGCGCATGCGCGGTGGCTCCCAGGCAGCATCTTCACCTGCACCATGTGGCGCGCTGCCCGTCCTGCGCCCCAGGCCGCGGGGAACCGTCACTCGTCACTGTGCCTGGGGAGCAGGATCCGCACCCCCGACAAGCCCGCTGGCTATTGAGTGTCATTACCACAGGGTGCCACCACTTCCCGGCTGCCAGCGGGTGTCGGTGGAGACCCAATGAGAAAGGCCAGCGCCGCCCCCCACGATCTCTGGCTAGGGGTGGGAGAGGCCAAAGCAGGGCTCCGGGTGGTACTTCCCTGCCCTCGCAGGCCTCGTAATGACCCTCAGCCACCCAGAGCCAGGGCCCCTGGCGTGGTGAACACAGCCAGGGCTGTTGCGGGGCTGAGGGCAGTGGCAGGGGGCGAGTTCAAAGGCGAAGGGAGAGCGCCAGCGGAGGAATGAGCCCTGAGGCCAGCGAGGAATCGAGACACCACACCCTCCCACGTTCGTGACCCTCGGGCTGCTCTTCTTGGCCCGTGCCCGTCGGCAGTGGCCGTACTGAGAGTGCCAGCGACGAGAGCCGGGCTGCTGGCGAGGAAGGATGGAGGGCGCAGGAAGGGCTCGAGGCGAGGGCAGGGCAAGTGCCTGAGAGCGGCTGAGGGGGACGCCAGCTGCAGATCCCATGACCCTGCCATTATTCTGCTCCCTAAAGCCCAGCACGGAGCCTCCAGCCCTCGCCCCGACACACCACAGACCCGGAAACAGGGCAGAGCGACAGACCAAAGCCATCCACGCAGACTCTAATGTAAACATTTATTTAAAAAATACTACGGAGGAGAGATGTGGATTCAAAAAAAACAGAGTCATATACAGAAACAAAATGTACTGGACCGAAAACGAGAGAGAGAGAGAACCCATAGGCGCTGGAGGAGGGAGGGGAGTGGAAAACTATTTACACGTCATTTATAAAAGAGCAAGTCTACAAGAGTGTATACCAAAGTATAAATGCAAAATATAGTGGCACGTCACGTGAAGAGAGGAGGCCAGGACCTCACGGAGACGGGAGCGAGGGAGCTGGTGGGGGGGTGGCGTGGTCTGCAAGGCCGCTGGCGGTATGTGCGCACCCTCGGTCCGTGTAGACAGCGGTCTGAGGGGCAGAGGTGATGCGTGGTGTATCGACAACCCGGAGGAATAAAACACAGTCGGGGTGAGCAGTGTGAAAACAGGCCTGGGTGAGGTCCCGGGCAGAGGTGCGGGGAGCAGACGGTGGGTTTCCCCTGCTTTCTCCAAGGGCTGCTTCTGGCCCGGAATACGCCCCACGCAGGTGCCTGCCCACTCCTCGGAAGCTGCTCTAGGTCACGGTCAGGGAGACCTGGGCCCCCACTCGAGCCTGGTCCCGGACAGCCCCAGAGGAGGTGACAGCACACCGCTCTTCGAGACGCTCCAGGGCGTCGTTTCTTCGTGGCTCCCGTCCTCCCCGGTGGCTGAGCGCTGCTCGTGGTCATTAAATAAGTCGTTTGCCAGGCGGGTGCCGCCAACCCTGCGGGGCTTTGGGGCCGGGCCTGCTCCTCCCGTCTGTGCGCCGGGCCCACGTCTGTATGTGAGCTGAGCGCAGAGCTCTGGAAGCTTCAAGAACTCCGGACACTGAAGACTGGCTGGTCACAGAGGAGAAAGTCCTGCAAGAATCTACTTTGTCTTCAGGGAGTACAAGGGGGGAATGGAGATCAGTCAGAAATCAAGCTCAAGTGCCTTTTCGGGCACCTGCCAGTCCAAAAGGAAGGTCACACCGGGCCACCGAAGACCGGCCTGGGCCGGGGCCCGGGCCATCTCAGCACCAGCGCTCGCACGCCACCCCTCTGCCCTGCCCCTGCCCCTGCATGCTGGGCAGCGACCCTGCTCCCCTTCAGAACTGGCAGTGCCCGTCACAGAGCGCCGGGACTGGGCTCGAGGGCACGCAGCAGGATGACAGGACAGTCCCCCTCCTTCCTGCGACTCAAAACGTTAGCACCTGTTGTCCCCCCCAATAAGACCTGTCCTGCACGTGAGGAAATGGCGAGGCCCAGCCCGGCAGCAGCGGAGGCCGGGTGGCCGCTGGCGGAGCTTCCCGGGATGCAGTGCTGGAACCGTGTCGTGAGCCCGAGAGGTACGAGGAGGGCGAGGGCCAGGCTGCCTCCCCCGGGCGAGGGAAGGCCCCGGTCCTGGCGGCAGACTCCCGTTCAGGGCCCTTCTTTTGGGGAAAGTGGAGGCGAAGGCACAGCCAGAGGGCATCCCCCAGAAGGAAAACCAGGAAGCGCTCACCCACCTTCACAGCTGGCCGAAGGGCAGTCCCGAAGCCCCTCGGGCCGGCGTGTCCACCAGGCGGGACCCACAGACAGAACTCTGATGGAGGCTCAGGCGCGGGCCGAGGGGGAGGAGGGCGGGAGGACAGTGGGTGCGCAAGGTAGGTAGCGGGGCGGTGCTCCCCGGCGGCCCGCAGCTCCGGGCCCAGGTCCCAGCCCCCAGTCCTGTGTCAGCCGCCGGCGCGGGCGGCTCTGGCCGGCCTGGCGCGGGCTCTGCTACCTCTGCACGATGTCGCTGATCTCCTTCACGGAGCTGAGGAGTTTGCTGAAGTCCTGAGTGGCCGCCGGGCCGCTGGCCGCGGTGGCCGGGCAGATCTGCAGCTCGCGGAGGTTGTTCTCCAGTTTGTTGATGGCCTCGCGGAAGGCGAATTTGTTCCTCATCTGCTGGATGGAGTCCACGTAGCTCACGCAGAACGTGTAGAGGTTCTTGCCGGCTTCCAGCACGGCGCTGTGGCTGGCCATCTGCTCGGAGTTCCTGGAGATGGCGAGGCACAGGGCCTCGGTGCTGTCCAGGACCACGCCCTTGGTGATGGCGCCGCTGGCGATGCGCTCGGGGGGCTGGCGGGTTTTCCGCAGAGACACGCGGGTGGAGATGAGGGGGATGAAGGCGGTGGAGGACAGCTGGTCGCCGGCCAGGGCGGCAGATGCCGATGGCGCAGTGGAGGGGGCGGGGCCGGGGCTGGTCGGGGTGCCCGCGGGCTTGGTGGACGACGACGGGGGCTTTGGCATGGACAGGAGCCCGGGCTTCTTGGCGCCCTCTCCCAGCTGGCTGGGTTTGGCGGCGTCGCTGTTGGCCACGTCGGCAGCCGTGGACTTGGCCTTCCCGCCGGCGCCGGCCTCCCCGGCTGCTTCCTGGCTCGGGCTGGGGGCGGGCCTCCCGGCCTTCCCCGCAGAGGCTGGCAGCGGCGGCGGCGGGGCCGGCTTGAGCTTGGACAACTTGCCCTTGTCTCTCCCCGGGGACTCGGAGGCGGGCTTGTGCCGCCTCAGGCGGGGCTCCTCGGCGGGGGCCCTGCTGGCTCCCCCGGACAGGCCTGGCCCTGCTCTGCCTGCGGCGGGCGCTGGCTCAGCTGCGCCCGACTTCGCGGCCTCTTCCTTGTGGGGCAGCCCCGAGGCAGGAGCCAGCGCCCCCTGCCGGCGGAGCAGCTTCGGGGTCAGGCTGGGCGGGCTGGAGCCGGGGCTGGCCTCCGCCGCGTCTTTGAACACCTCGTCGGCCAGCTCCTCCATCTTTTTCACCAGCCGCGGCGGGGGCGTCACCGTGCCTCTGGTCACCTGGTCAGCCCGGGTCTCGCTTGCCCGCTTCCGAGGCAGCGCCGGCTTCTCGCTCTTGTGCCCGCCGAACGTGGACGAGTCAAACTGTCTCCCCGTGGACTGCAGGTCCCGAGGCAGCGTGACGGACCTCCACTCGGTGTCCTTGGCCCCGTGGGGCACGCAGGAGGCGGAGCAGGACCGCAAGAAGCGCTTGCTGGCGCTGCTGCCGCTCTCCTCTTCGCCGGCGGCTAGGCGGCTGCTGGTCAGCGTGCTGGCCTTCCACGGGTGGGGGGACCGGAAGCCGGCGCCTCCCGACTCCCGGAAGGCTCCATTGGGGACGCCAGCCCCACAGCCGGGCTTTGGGGCCTTGGCTGGCTCGGCCGCGTCTGCGGGCGCGAGAGCAGGCGCCCCGTTGCTGACCTCCCGGCCCTCGTCCTCGCCGGCCCCCCGGCGCTCCGGCTGGCCGTCCATCTCCCGGAAGGAGCTGCTGCGCTTGGGAGGGGTGGGGGCCGTCTTCTTCTTCTTCTTGATCAGGGCGCTGAACAGATTGGTCTTTCTGTCTTTGGGGAGAAGGCGCTCGTCCTCATTGAGGCAGCCATCCTGGGGCCCTCGTTCTTTTCGGGGGAGCAACGGAGACACAGCAGGCTCGTGGTCCAGAGGGTCTGAAACACAGGGAGGGGGTCAACGAGTCCACACTAGACTCCCGAGCGGGCACGGAACCTCGAGCTCGCCTCCTGCTCTCAGGGTCTGGCTCTGGGCTCAGGGAGGCCTCGGCAGGTGACTTCCTTTTGCTCATCCTTAGCTCTCTTGTCTGTGGGACAGAGGACACGCCCTGGCGGGCATTCGCAGGGGTTAGGGCATCAGCCTGAGCACCGAAGGGTTGCAGGCTCGATTCCGGTCAAGGGCACGTACCTGCGTCGCAGGTTTGATCCCCGGCCCTAGTAGGGGTGCAGGCGAGAGGCAACCAATCGATGTGTCTCTCTCATATAGATGTTTCTCTTTCCCTCTCATTTCCTCTCTCTCTAGAATAAATAAAAACACTAAAAAAAACACAAAAACAACACACAAAAACTTGGGAATCGTGGTTTTATAGGTCGGGCTGTGGCAAAACATCCCATATTGTCAGCTTGCCCGTCTCTTCCCACTTAGTCTGTGACCCATCAGAGCATCCCTCACAAAGGAGACGCTGGCCCACCTCCGGCACTTTTGCTCGCTGGTCTGCAGGAGGACCAGACTCCAGGAAGGGGACAGAGGGACATCAGAGCAGCCTGGCAGATCAGTCCGCAACAATACTGAGAGTCCCCTGAACCTCTCGCCTCTGAGTCCAGACAAGACACTGGCTCTGGGCCCAGCTGTGAGGGACACAGGAACAGGCCGGCTTCTTCCTCAGGGTTCACAGCGCCTCTGCCTCTCTGACCGGACTAACTGCTGAAGCCATGGCTGCTGCTGGCTCGGGGGCTGGGGTAGGGGTGCTCCGGGAGAGGAGACCCCGCCTTTCCAGCCCGATTACTAACTAACGGGGTCTGCCTGCCTTCTGTGCAGCTTCCACTCGCTGCCCGGGCCTCCAGTGGGCATGGGGCAGGGACCACATACCAGGCTCTCCCGGGCCCTTGGAGTGGGGCGCCTCGGGCAGGTCGGCGGCGTCTTTGTGTTCGGCGGCTCGCCTGGAGGTTCTCGTCTTGGTGGGCAGCTCGGGGGCCTGCAGCAAAGTGCCCGCAACCCCTCGCAGGCCCTTCTTCCCCAGTTCCTTTTCCACCTCTAAGAACCGCCAAAAACAACACACACACACACACACACACACACACACACACAGACCAGCAGCCGTTAGTACGGTGTCGTTTTTGGTGTCGGTTTTCTTTTTCTTTGTAAAGTAACAGTGGTCATCTACACACATTTACAGAAAAGACATAACAACGATAAGGAAGCGACACTTAGTTCTCAGAATTCTGCATGGCTACGAAGGACAGAGCTCCACGCTCAACACCCGTGTCCAGCTTTCTGGTGTCAGATAGCGTGTTGGCCCGCGCACTTCTCCCTGGAAGTGAACTAAAGGACCAGGGCTGGAGTCCCTACAGCCACCCTCCTGCCCCCCCTTTCCCACGCAGGCACCCCACGGCCGGGCACGTTACCATCAGAGATGCTGGACTCCTGGAACATTGTCTCAAAGGCGTGGTGGATTTCCGCGAAGGAGGGCCGGTCAGAGGGGTTCCACTGCCAACCTGGACAGATGACACCGAGTCAGACACGCAGGAGGCCTTGCGAACGGGAACAGCGTGTGGCCAGCAATTCACGAGGGAAAGTCTAGCTCTGAAAGAAGCGTTTCACCCCCGCCCCCCGTCTTTTGGTGTGACAAGTGAAGTGACGAAGGCCACTGTGTCCTATCAGACATTAAGGATTTAAAAGGACTGTGGAATCTGGCAAGTATACGGACTGTAAAGCCCCAGAGAGAAGTTGACAGCCGGAACTGCAGTTACAGATATTTCTCTCTCAACCCCACTCTAGCAAGTGCACAGAACGACTAAACCAGATGTTTACCCTTACTTCGCATTATCGAAGTCCAAAACCTCACTGGTCAAGAAATGCCAGTCGACGAGATTAAAATGAGGATGAAGGACGGATCAGGTGAGGATGTAGTCACTCACACACACACCTGGTGGGAGTGTAAGTCGGGACAACTTTTTTTGAAAAACCATTTGGCAAAATCTATCAAAACTTAAAATGCACACAGCTCTCTGAGCCAGCATATCCAGTACAATGCAGAGGTGTGTGTGTGTGTGTGTGTGTGTATGCTCACTCCCGCCTTGCTTATGGCACAATCCCAAACAAATGTGTAAAACAACCACATGTTCAAGAAAAGAGGACTTTATAAGTCACCTAATGCGATGCTAAATAGCTAGATACCAAGAAGTGGGGGGAGGAGGAGAGGAGAGACATCTCCAGATGATGGACACGGAAAGATGTCTGCTCCACTAAGTGCAAAGGAAGTTGCAGCACTGGTTTTACAGATCATAAAACCGACCAGGGAAATGTCCCTGGGAGTGTCTACCCTCTACAGCAGCTGTGTGAAGGTGGCCCAGGAGTCGGTATTTATTGAAAAGAAATCCGAGTTTGGTCTGCATCAATCCCAATTTTGTATTAAAACAAGAACAAAAATCCTCACACACAAAGGGATCGAGAAAAACGGAAAAGAAAAAAAAATAAGTCTGCAAAAATATGTATCAAATTAGTTCAATCGTTGCTCTGCACGCATGCTCCACAGCGGGACGCTTTGCAAAGCCCAGGGTGGTTTCTGGAACTGGCGGGGAAGGCTCACATGCTCGCATGAGTTCATAGACCTTCTCGGGGCAGCCTTCGGGGCGCTCCATGCGGTAGTCCTTCTCCAGCAGCTCGTACACCTGCGACAGGTCGATCCCCGGGTAGGGCGACATGCCGTAGGTGGCAATCTCCCACAGCAGCACTCCGAACGCTGGGGGCAGAGAAGAGGGTTATTTGAAACGTGCACAACGGAAGTCGTCTCCTTTTCAAACGGACACTGACATTTACCAGGCTCGTTACTAACTGCCCAGGACAGAGGCAGCTTTCAGGTCGCTCACCCCCAGACCCGAACCCGCTGAAGGAGAGAAGCCCCTCCAGGGTCTTGTAGGTCACGTGACCAACTTGTAGGTCACATGACCGTCTGGCGGGGATGCGTGTGGAAGGAATCTAGGGCTAGATGTCAGGAGGCCATTTCTACGCCTAGCTCTGTGACAACTAGCTGTGCCTAAGACAGGCCGCTCCCCTTTCTGGAGTGTGAGATATCGCTAAGGTCCCTTCCAACTCTTCACAACAATCTTACAAAATCTTTGCCCGGCCAGCATGGCTCAGTGGTTGAGTATCGACCTATGAACCAGGAGGTCAAGATTCAATTCCCAGACAGGGCACATGCCCGGGTCATGAGCTCGACCCCTAGTGTGGGGCATGCGGGAGGCAGCCGATCAATGATTCTCTCCCATCATTGACGTCTCTATCTTCCTCTCGGAAACCAATAAAAAATATATTCAAAATCTTTGAAAGTTTTGCAGGCCCCGAGTACAGCCTTGACATTCCCAATCCCATTGAAAACGTAGAACTGACTCCTCCCGAGAGAAATGGGCGGTGACTCAGGTCAAGGGCAGGGAATGAAGTGGAAACATCACCGGCGCTATCGAAAGCTACAAGGGTCTTGTCAAAGGGACTGGGAACACTGTGAAGCTCCCACCAGCCAAAGATGAGAGCCTGAGTATCAATAAGGAAAATCACTGCCAACGTGCAACCCAGGCACTTGCCCTTGACCGGGAATCGAACCCGAGACTTTTGGTGCACAGGCCAACGCTCTAACTACTGAGGAACACTGGCCAGGGCAAAAAGTCTGACTTTTATGATTTAATGGGAAAGTTGTATACTAACTGGATACTTGATAGTATTTGGAAATTGCTGTCCATTTCTGGAGGCAGACACTGTAGTTATGAGAACAAAATGCCATCTTTAAGAGGCTCATACTGAAACACTTATGGACATAGTAATATGGGTCGATGGAGTGGGCAGGGCACAGAGGATGCAGGACCACCATGAGGAGGTGACCAGTAAGCTGGGGGATGGGGCAACGGCGCTCATTGGGCCACTCTGTCTTCTCCAGGGCATGCTTACAGTTTGCCACTATGAGCTCTTTAAAAAGTAAAAGTGCAATGCAGTGGTACCTCAAGATACGAGTGTCCTAACATACGAGATTTTTGAGATACGAGCCGTCGAGCGAGCGATTTTTGCTTTGAAATACGAGCAACAGTTGAGATAGGAGTCATCGCGCGGATCGGCCGGCTGCACACGACCCACCAGTTTACCGCGACTCGAGATTCTCATAGTTTCCCACGCCTCAAGGTTATGGAACGAATTAAACTCGTAACTCGAGGTACCACTGTACTGTCACATGGGGCTCCAGAGGGTCAGAGCATCGCCTGGAGGCTGGCTAGGAGCCCCCAAAAGAGAAAGGGTAAGTTAACCTCAATTATTTGGGAAGAAAAAGCTCATTTTTACTTCATTTTGAAGCGAGAACAGGGAAAAAAAACGACTTTCAAATGAAAAGAAACAAGCAAAATAAAGAGAACTGAATAATGGGGGGAGGAGCAAAAGAGCAAGAAAGAGGCAGAGAAAAGCCAGAGGGGAAAACCAAACTAACAGACAATGAGAACAGGAAAAGCCACCCCCTGGGCGGGGCTGGGGGAGGGAGCGGGCCCTTACCCCAGACGTCGGACTTGATGGAGAACTTGTTGTAGGCCAGGCTTTCAGGCGCCGTCCACTTGATGGGGAATTTGGCCCCGGCGTGGGCTGTGTACGTGTCGCCCGTCATTAAGCGGCTCAGGCCGAAATCCGCCACCTTCACCAAGTGGTTCTCCCCTACCAGGCAGTTCCGGGCGGCAAGATCCCTGGCAAAGGAGAGATTTCACCCGTGAGAAGTCCCGCTGGCTTTCCAGCCTCACAAACCCACCCCGACCATGGAAAAGGGGAGCCTGGCCCCCCGGAAACTTACATTAACTCGCCCCGGGAGCAGTGCCCGGCCTCAGCACCACCTGGGCCCCCACCGTGGTGAGAGGCAGCGGGGGGCGCTGGAGCGGGCCCCTGGCCCTGTGCCTGGCGCAAGGCCATCATCACGCTGGGACTCAGTTACCTCATTCATAAGTGAAAAGGGAATCGCAGTGCCTACTTCTCCGGGCTGTTGTGGTCATTCGTTACCATGTGAAGTGCTTCACCTGGCGCCTAGAGACAGTCAGTGTCACCTAAGTGTGTCTGGTGGTCACTGCTCTATGCCAGCACAAAAACAGGCCAGTCCTCGAGAAACTAACAGCAGAGCGAGTCTCCTCTGCACTATCCAGCCTTGTGAGACAAAATACAGGGGTACCTCGAGATACGAGTGCCCTTACATACGAGATTTTTGAGATACGAACCGTCGGGCGAGCGATTTTTGCTTTGAAATACGAGCAACAGTTGAGATAGGAGTCATCGCGCGGATCGGCCGGCTGCACACGACCCACCCGTTTACCGCGACTCGAGCGTCTCATCGTTTCCCACGCCTCAAGGTGACGGAAGGAATTAAACTCGTAGCTCGAGGTGCCACTGTAAAATAAAGCCCATGGCATCCTTTGCCCGGACTGCGTTTCCTGCTCTCCTCTTTCTTCCTGGTGCTTATCCAAATGTACCCCGAAACTTCTCTCCGTGTCATTGGCCTCCTCTTGGCTTCTGATCCTCCGAGGGAGTGGGATCTAATCTTTGGTTCAGGGACATGAGCCATGAAGTCACAAGGCAAACAGGAATGGAGCCATGAGCCGAGGCGGCAGCTAACGCCATGGCTGCGCAGGACAGCCTCATCAGCAGCAAGCAGAGGGACACTAAACACCAAGCTGTGCCTGGCAGGGTTCTGGTAAAGGGTTGAAGTGGGTTTGAATGAAGAAGAGAGAATGGACCTTGCTGGGCAAGGCGACCCAGCAGTCAGGAAATCTCAATTTGCAGCCGCAGAGGGTTCACGCGCCTCTGAATCGGGGTCTCACAGAAAACCTGTCTACAAGGAAGCACAGCACTTCCCACGTGTTGCCCTGGTTCCTCGCGGTGCAGTCTCATGCGCGGGGTTCAGGCTCCCGTTAATTATGTGGGAAAGGTCACCACGGAGGCGTGGGGCGCCTCCTGCATAAAGGACTCCAGCGAAGCCTATCAGGCTCTGTCCGGCGCTGGCTGTCACTCCGCTCGGGAGCCATCTCCACCCCCGAAGAATGCGAAGACCGAGATAATTGCGGCTCCCCAGAAGGTCAAAACACTCCAGGCTTTAAAGCGGCCAGGGCGCTTCATTTAGGACCACGGACGTGCCATTCTGACAAGGTGGGAACATCGCTGACCCGGATGACAGCGGCGTAAGTGGAGAATCAAATGGTGATGAAGAGAAGGGAGGGGGAGCCACTCCATGCAGAACCAACCCAGGCGCTGGCTATTACCGCAAACGTGGAAAAGCAAGGCCGCTGCCTCAGGGACAGGTCGCGAGGACGCACGTTACCAGGAAGGACGCCTTTCATGAGCCACTTAACATTCTATTTAGCTCAAAACGGTTCCAAAGTGGGGTGCTGCTTAGGCCTGGCCTCCGCACCCCGAAGCCGGCAGGGTCAGGACTCAGTGTTCCCCTTGTTCAGGGGCTGCTGTGTTGACGGCACTGACATCAGAGGCCTCAGAGGCTGGGCTTTTCTAGAAGGAGGCCCCCCCCGGCCCGCGCCTGCTCGGTGGGAGGCTGCGGGCCAGGCCCTACCTGTGGATGAAGTTCTTCTTCTCCAGGTACTCCATGGCCGAGGAGATCTGCGTGGCCATGTACAGCAGCACCACGGCGTTCACCTCCTGCCGGTTACACTCCCGCAGGTAGTCCAACAGGTTCCCGTAGGTCATGAACTCAGTGATGATGTAGAACGGGGGCTCCCGGGTGCAGACCCCTGCCAACGAGACACGGAGGCCCTGAGGATGCTGCTCCGCCCCCCACGGAACCAATGCCAGGAAGCACTGGCACGGAGGGAAAAGGCTCCTGACACGCATGCCCACGCTGCCCCCCACTTCTCAGAGGGCCCCGAGCCCCGGCGACTTGAGGTTGGGCTCCTGTAGGAGGGACACGTCCACGCTCTTGTCTTACTCTCAGGCAAGGAACTTCCTGGAGGAGGCGAGCGGTGAGCGCAGAAGCAAAGGCCAGGTTAAATGGCCTAAAAACCCCGTTAGTTTACCCTCAATGGTTATGTCTGATGGCTATGCCTACTTACAGAACCACTTCAGTGAAGAAACACGTTAAAAATTCTTAAGTTTGGCCAGACCAGTGAGGCTCGGTGGTTGAGCACCAACCTATGAACCAGGAGGTCACAGTTTGATTCCCGGTCAGGGCACATGCCGGGGTTTCAGGCTAGATCCCCAACAGGGGGCATGCAGGAGGCAGCTGAGCAATGATTCTCATTATTGATGATTCTATCTCTCTCTTCTTCTCCATTCCTCTCTGAAATCAATAAAAATTAAAAAAAAAATTCTTAAGTTTCAGAAGCCAATCTGAGATTTGCAAGCTTTTAGGTATCAATGTAAAGCAGTGACATTCTCTCTCTCACACAGTCCCCCAGAGGGCTGGCTCCTTTGCCGGCGGCTGAAGCTGGCAGGGCAGATGTCCAGATCAAACTCTCGCCGTTGGTTCACCTCTGAGCCAGCAGCGCCGCACCCCCCCCCCCCCCCGGGTTCCTGCACACGCTCACCAAGTAGCTGGACCAGGTTAGGGTGCTTGATCTCTTTCATGACCGCGGCTTCTTTGAGGAACTCTTCCACCTCCATGGTGTCCTCCTGCCGGGAGAAAAGGGGTGAAAAGGGGTGAAATGATTTCAGCGAGGAATGTGCCTGCGTGGAAAAGTGCGACGTAAATGCTCAGTGCGAGCTGGAGCTTCGATGACCATCCTCGGGCCGGCCAGTTTGACCCGCACCGCTCTGGACAGGTCCCAGCGCTGCTGCTGATCACAACAGCACCCGCTCGGGGCTGAACTTTTGGATCCTTCCCCCCTCACTGGGCGACACATCTGGCCGGCCTGTGTATGCTGGTGACTGGCTTCTGGTGGCACAGACCGTATCGGTTCCCATCACCTAGTGGCGGGGGCGGGAGACGCGTACAGGCAAATGCCACAACATGGTACTAGCTCCCTCAGGAACAGCGAGTTTTCAACGGGTCCTAAAATGCATCATGTAAAAAATGAAATAAAGTAAGAAGAATGTGAAATGAGGCCTTGATTTACTGAAGAACGATGTCTCAAACACAGCAGAAACAGAGCACGTGACACTTAAAGAATGTGGTGTCGTGGCTCTTAACGAAGCGGCCACCGCTCTGCCAGTCATCACTCAGCTTCTAAAACCATCCTCAGGGCAGTGAGTTCGCAGCACGCGAAGGCAGAGGGAGACAAAGATCTCAGCAAACGCCCAGAGCAGATGTGAGAGACACTCCCGCATCCCTCACCCATCCTGAGTCCAGGCCGGCGATTTCAACCCGGTGCTGCAAGACTTCTTAAAGCACGCAGCACCTGGCTGTTTAGTCAAGGGAATCACAGATTTCGTTTCCCGTAGTCCAATAAGAAAATGACAGCCACCAATACAAAAATAGCTGTCTGGTGTGACTGAATCAAAAGTATAGCTTTTTTGGGGTCAGGCTGGCAGAAACATATGCTTTTTGGTGTGCCGAATTTATTTATTTTTTAAAATATATTTTATTGATTTTTACAGAGAGGAAGGGAGAAGGATAGAGAGTAAGAAACATCGATGAGAGAGAGACATCGATCAGCTGCCTCCTGCACACCTCCCACTGGGGATGTGCCTGCAACCAAGGTCCATGCCCTTGACCGGAATCGAACCTGGGACCCTTCAGTCCGCAGGCCGATGCTCTATCCACTGAGCCACACCAGTTAGGGCTGGTGTACACCGACTTTAGGAATTAGTTTATGTGTGAGATGAACTCTGGGCGCCAGTGCGGAGCGCTGCGGGGCTGGCCCTGCGGTAGACCCTGTTATATAAGAGCCTTCTTGGGGCTTCTGTTGGGGAACCCTCTTTTCGACTTCAAGAACCCACCGTCCAAGAAACAGGAAGCAGGTGGCGCCAAATGGCATGCTGCCTGCTGTGAGACCCGGGCTCTAAGGGCCAGTGACGCCACCCCCCACGTGTCAACACGGACTTTGAGTTTTGCCGAGGAGAAAGCGTGCCTGGGGGATGGGGGCGACTTCTTGAGAACCAGGCGCCCCCTGCCCCTGGGAGACGAGGATCTGAGTGCCGTCCTCACGGGCCGCACCATTCCTAGGGGAGGGCTGGCAGAGGACGGGCAACTTCTCCGGGCGCCTCCTTGCTTTGATCGGCTGTGCCGACGAGCGAAGCGTGACCCAGGAGTTATGTGTCGGCCATTATCACTCTGCTAGTTAGGGCTCTGCCAGACCGGAATTCCAACCCATTTATTTCTCTTTAAAAACGGCGAGCTGCTCTAAGTGTCAGTTAAGCGTGGCTGGCAGTCTCCGTGTCAAGCTATCGGGGAAAGGGATTCATCCCTGCCGCCCCCATTAGCTGCTGAATTCTTCTGAGGCCTCTCTGCTCCTTAACATGCTCAGCGGCCATGCCGTCGGGGCGTGCAGTGCTCCGACTGGCCAGCGGCCATGCTAATGTCCAGAGCGGCCGCGGCCCGCGCCGGGGCCTCATGCTGCTCAGGCAGGGCCAGGGGCTTTAAGGATCGGGCTTGGCCAACAACATGTTCAAAGAGCAGTTCTCCCATGACGCAGAGTTTTATTTATGTTTTTTATTTTAAAGTGCCATGCAAAAATCCACGCACAGTGAAATAATTTCAGAAACATCCCTTGCTCTGACAGCTACTGGCTCTTCTCTAAAAGAACCGTGTTATTTATATATATATATACATATATTTTATGGGTTTTTTACAGAGAGGAAGGGAGAGGGATAGAGTTAGAAACATCGATGAGAGAGAGACATGGATCAGCTGCCTCCTGCACAGCCCCTACTAGGGATATGCCCTTGACTAGAATCGAACCTGAGACCTTTCAATCTGCAGGCTGACGCCCTATCCACAGAGCCAAACCAGCTAAGGCGGAACCGTGTTCTAGATCCTGAGACGTGGACATGCACAAAGGCACCCTCCTCTCTTTCTGTCTGTCTTTCTGTCTTCACTCATTCAAGCGCAGGCTTGCACCTGTGCGGACAGTATAAACAAATCCGGGTTGTTTTTCCTCTGAGGCTGGTCAGTGTGAACTTGTCTCCCTCTGCTGGCACAGACCTGCGTCAGCTGATCATGGAAACTGCTTAGGGCATCCTGCATGTCGCTGTTAAACTAGAACTGTCCCTGATGCTGTCCGGCTACATTTACATCCTTCCAGTTCTATTTAAAAACTCCCGCCATGCTTCTGAGGAGAATTCCTCCACTTACACAGTAAAATAAAACTCGCTCAGGTTGCCGACACCGGTTGGCTCAGTGGATAGAGCGTCGGCATGCAGACTGAAAGGTCCCAGGTTCGATTCCGGTCGGGGGCATGTACCTTGCTTGCGGGCACAACTCCAGTAGGAGGAGTGCAGGAGGCAGCTGATCGATGTCTCTCTCTCATCGATGTTTCTAACTTTCTATCCCTCTCCCTTCCTCTCTGTAAAAAAATCAATAAAATATATTAAAAAAAAAAACTTGCTCAGGTTAATCAGGGTGAAGGCAACACTTAGGGAGTAAAGTGTGAATTCCAGGCTTATCTGTCAGGGAGGGAGAGGGGTCACCTGGCCTCTCTCCACAAGGACGGACTGGCCCGGCCCAGGCGGGGCTGAACCTTTGGCTGGCACGGCCGGGAGGTTACGAGAAGGCTGGCGAGCTCTGCCGACCAGGCTCTGCCACTGTGGACCGCTGGCACGTGACTCACAGACCCGGTAACACAGAGGCCCTCCCGAGCTGCCCAACAGCAGTGTCCCCCGTGCGGTGCCCAGGCCGCGGTCAGTACTCCGCCAGCGGAACTCTGATGACCGTAAGGACAGCTGGTCTCTACTCCGCACAAGCAGGCGGAGGACACTGCCTGCATCTGAGACAGGCTGTTTCTGTCTCTCAGACACCTCCTCCCAGACTCAGCATCTCTCAGCTGTGTTCTCACCGGCTTCATCCGGGTGCTCACTGAGGCTGGCTCTTTACCACTGTTTCTGTCTCTCAGACACCTCCTCCCAGACTCAGCATCTCTCAGCTGTGTTCTAACCGGCTTCATCCGTGTGCTCACTGAGGCTGGCTCTTTACCACTGTTTCTCTCTCTCAGACACCTCCTCCCAGACTCAGCATCTCTCAGCTGTGTTCTCACCGGCTTCATCCGTGTGCTCACTGCTCCCCTCCAAGTACATATTCTACATCACAAAAATAACAGTTTAAAAAATGGCTCCACATCCTGCTGCCGCCCAGCGTGGAGGGCCCTCACTGCCTCCCCGAGTGGGGACCGGGGGGACCAGTGGGAGACCAGGCTCCACATATTTCAGGCTGGTCAGTGGCAGGGTTACACCCACAGGGAAGCACCATCCTTCCCCCCTCAGCCGGACCGGGCAACACATGTCAAACACCGCAAGGCTGGGCAGAGTTTCTTCCCGCGGCTGAGGAAGGGGGGGGCACAAACCAAGCAAAACACCCCCAAGAAGCCGCCTCGCAGGGAAAGCCCGGAACTCTGGCCCCACATACCGCCGCCGTGCCGAGGCCAGCGCCACTCGCGGGAGAGACGCCGCTGCAAGGCCCGGTGTGGCCCCTCGGGGTGCACCCCCTTGTGAAGCCAGAGAGCCGCTGCGGGGACTCCCCACCCCCCCCACCACCCCCGCTCATTCCTGGAGCTCTCCAATAACACCGATTTCCGGGGGGGAATGACAAACACAAAACCCACCACACTGAGCAAGGAGGGGACAGGAAGCGGGCGCTTCCTCAGCACTGCTGGCAGCGTGCAAATGGGGGGCCCCTTGGGGGCAGGGTCCCAGCCATAAAGGCACCTTGATCCTGCAGCTCTCCTCGAGCTGAGCCACAGGCCACTCCGCCACGTGCAAACAAGGAGCCTCCGTGGCTCTGCCTGTGATATCAAGCACTGGAAAGAACACGAATGCCCACTGAGGCTGGCGCATCCTCAATGCAGCTGCCACCCAAGATGGGACAACCCGACATGTACTGACCAGGTACAACTGTCAGGTTACGTGTAGTGGACATAGAGGGCATGGGGCAGGGCCGACGGCAGCGGCCAGCTGGTTAAAAATAATGCCCACGCGGACTATTTCTGGACAGACAGGACAATCAAGAGGAGGCTGAGCGTATCTTACCTGTTTAAAAACTAGGTAAAGAACTGGGTACAATTTTAAGTCAACGTATAACAGCATTATGTCCCACTATTTTAATGGTAAATTAGTTAGCTTATGATTCAATCATAACACCCCAACTAGACTGACAGTAGTCTTTTCTAAATTAACTTGCACAACTATTTCATAGAAAAAAACTGACTTACAAACTACCGTATTTTCCGGCGTATAAGACGACTTTTTAACCCAGGAAAATCTTCTCAAAAGTCGGGGGTCGTCTTATACACTGAGTGTTGTCTTATAGGGCGAGTATATCCCAAAGTCTATATTTTAATTGGAAAAGTTGGGGGTCGTCTTATGCGCCAGAAAATACGGGTAATGTGCAACACAACTCACGTGAAACTTGGGGCTTTCTGAGGCTGACAACTGGTTCCCTGAGGCACATCCCGCCATTAGCAAGGGTCAAGCCAAGCCTATGTCCCGCTGAACATTGTCACAATTCAGACCATAGCAGTTCCCATCAGTCGGCCTTGGCTGTAGTTGCAGTTTCCCGCCCATAGGGGTCAACCTAGTGCCTCCTTTTTTTCCTCCTCTTTTCTTCGGGTCTTCCTGATGCCCTAGAGCAGCGGTTCTCAACCTTCCTAAGGACGAGACCCTTGCATACAGGTCCTCATGGGGTGGTGACCCCCAACCATGAAATGTTGCTACTGTGATGCATCGTGATGTAAATATATGCATTTTCCGATGGTCTTAGGCGACCCCTGTGAAAGGGTCATTCGATCCCCCAAAGGGGTCGCGACCCACAGGTTGAGAACCACTGCCCTAGAGGCACAGGAGCCAAGGCTGCCTGGTGGTCGATGGGGAGTCCTGGTTAAATGCAGGGCCTTGCTCCCCCCGCTGGTTCTGCCCTTTGAGGGACCAACAATACAAACCCGCAGGACAGGGATGAGGGGAGAGAAGGACTTAGGGGCCCACTGGGGTCTGGCACACCGAGGCGCGGAGCGGAGGGCCATCTGCTTTGGAGGCCCATCTGGCTTAGAGCTGCAAGGTTTCCCGGGGTCTTGAAGAGAAAGGGGATCACGGCTACGTCTCTGAGGGCAGTGAACGAGGAGGGGCAGGTGGATTTAAGATGCATATTGCGGTGTGTGTGTGTGTGTGTGTGTGTGTGTGTGTGTGTGGATTTGAGATGCATACCGTGGTGT
>JAAGEH010000126.1:1299948-1380108 GCA_011751065.1 Lasiurus cinereus | reverse complement strand
GTGTGTGTGTGTGTGTGTCTGTGGATTTGAGATGCATACCGCGGTGTGTGTGTGTGTGTGGGTTTGAGATGCATACCGCGGTGTGTGTGTGTGGGAATGAGAGTCTTAGGACTCAGTGTGTGTGGGGGGGGTGGGAGGGGACAGGGGGTAGGGGTGTCATTTATTTAGCAGTCGCTCAGTACCATGTTTTGGGTTAACATTTTCCTTTCCCTAAATGGCTACCACTTGGGGTGACTGCTCCCAGAACTCCATGCAACTGGGTCCTGTATGTTGGGACCATCAGTTAATAAGGCTCTTGGGGGGAAATTATTAAAGCAAATAATAAAGTTTAAAAACCAATCATTAGAGAAGCACATCCCAGATCATTCTGATTCACTGGCCTAAGAAACCACCAGCACCACGAGGTGCAGGAGGCCCCCCTCTGAAACCTCTTCTCCTGTTGCTCGGAAACCACCACCACAGCATCAGCTTCAGTCGCCCGAGCGCCCCGTCTCTTTAAAGTTCCCATGCAAGTCTGGCCTGGACTGAATCCGGTGGATTTTGTCCTTTGAGTCTTCCTTGTTTCAGCCTGCAACTCCTGGCACATGTGTGGGTGACAGTCAGGCTTTTAACAGGTCCAGGCCCAGGGTCCCGGGGCCGAGTCCTCAACTGAGCGCCAAATGGGGATGCTGCGGCACACGCATGCACCCCTTTCTGTGCCCCCTGTGCAGCCATCCTGTGAAACACAATCCTATCCTCATGTTCCTGTGCATCAGGCCCTTTAAGGGGCCCCCTGCCTCCAGGATAGAGCCCCAGCTCCTCAGCGGGGTTCAGACCCCTGGCGTGTGCCCTCTCTGCCCGCCACCTGTCGCTCCTGACCTTCGTCCCCTTGCCCAGGGCTCCCCATTCCCTTCACGCTCCCTCCCCACCAGGCAGAGCTCAGGGGCAGCCCTCCATTCGTTCCTGGGAAACGACACAGCGCCACGCTCAGACCTTACCACACCCACTACACGTATGGACATACGTGCCCATTTCTCCTATAACTAGACTGCCTACTCCTAATCAGACCATTCGAACCACCTAGACTAGCCTGAAGTGAAGACTCATTTATTTCTAAATGCAGGGTCTAGCACACAAAAGTGAGGAACTCAAAAATGCTCATTAAATTTAAAAAACCCCATCTGGGAAATACTGAGGAGTCCACAGGGTGATCCCCCAAAATGTCAGTCTTGCCCCCAGGACGGATCTCAGGGGTCCCATTTAATATAGAGCCAGGAGGCTCTTCTGGTTGCTAGGACTACAGAATGTGATCTTTTCTCTAACGGGTCACTGTTTATTAGCCAGAAACCTTCACCCCCGCCTTCCCGTGCCCCTGAGTGAGGGTATCAGGAGAGTGACCGAGTCCCGCAAAGGCGAGCGCTCTGGATGTCCGGTCTCGCTGCGCGCGCCTGACCGCCGTTTGAGAGGCGTGCACACAGTGGGTCCGTTTTCTCAGCAGCGGATGTCTCAGTGCTTTTCCTTTAGCTACAAAAAGGGGCTGACCCCCCCAATGTCTGTGCACACGTCCCTCCACGTAGAGTTCCCTTAAAACCAGCGAGCATCACGCAGGTCAACACTAGGGGGCGCTCTGGCTATAGGTAAAGGGGGATCACACAGAGAGGAAGCAGCAAGTTAAAACTCCCTTCCCCGGGCATCCTAAAGGGTTCACAGAACTTCAAAAGGAAAACACACCCCTGGAACCGCCAGCCTAACGCGAGGCAGGAGCTGAGAGGATGAAAGGCAGGAGCTGAGAGGATGAAAGTCACAGATAAGAAGGAAGAAGGGGGCGGGGGCGGCGAGCCCCGTTAGGAAGAAGCCTGCATGTTCCCTTAATTCCAGAAGCCTGGACACAATAGAGAAAACGGGAACCCGCTAAGAAACAAATGGCACTTGCCTGTCAGAGCTGCCAACAAAACCCACAGAAATGTCAGGCGCGCTTTGGTTCAAGCTCCTTTCAAAACCGTGGGCTTTCGTTTCCGTCCTTCCTTCCCTCGCTCTCAGTAGGAAGTGACTCAGATGGCGCACAAACGGAACGGAAAGCCACGGCTGTAAAAGACTGGCCGCCGAGCGGGAACACTTCTCCCGGTGACTCATCTCTTTACACCCCAAACCGCAGCACTTCTCAGCCCGCCACATGTGGAAACACACATGATGAGCGTGACTCAATGTGCAAAGCAACAGATGACAGAGGCCCAGGAGCCAACTCCTCGGCCCCCCCGGCCCCCCGGGTCCTGGGTGCGGCGGGGGGGTGGCCCCCGGAAAGCGGGCCCCTGCACACCCGCAGAAAGGTTCGCCTTGCCTCCCGGCCCGCGGCGCCCGGCCTACCTTCAGGGTCTTCACGGCCACGGTCAGGCTGTACTTCTTCCACACGCCCTCGTACACCTCCCCGTACTGGCCGCCGCCCAGCTTGTGCTTCATGGTGATGTCCGTGCGCTCCATCTCCCACTTGTCGTAGTTGGGGGACACGCCGTAGACGGTGGGCTTGTTGCGCTTGGGGGCGGGGTAGTGGAGAGTGGTGATGAGCCCGTCTGCCACGGTGGAGTGGTGGTGGACCAACTCGGCCAGAGTGTTGAAGCGGCTCTCGGAGGACACGTAGAGCTGAGGAGAGAGAGAGCCAGGGTCAGCACAAACCCACCGCCACGCAACCAGCCTTAACGCGAGCCCAGCCAACCTCCGCCTAGGACCCCGAGCTAGCGGCTGCCCTGCACTTGCTACAGCAGAAGGATGCCCCGACCCTTCCCAGTCCATGCCTGCTTCTCCCTCGCCATCCCGAGCCCAGTGTAGATGCCCGAAAACCCTCCCGATCATCCGACCTAAAGCCATCACCCAGCACCATCACATCCCGCCTTACCCTCTGCACCTCACTCACCGCTAACTGGTAATTCCGCCTATCCTCTGGCTGACTGTCCCGCCTACTAGAATGGCAGCTACGTGAGAGCAAAGCCCTGAAATACCCATTTTTATCCTGTACCCCAATGTTGAGAACAAGAATGAGCACGTAACAGGTACTGGATAACAGTTGTTGATTACAGCAGTGAAGGGTAGGACTTTAAAAGTATTGCTTGATTAGAAAATATTTAAAAACTAGAGGTCCGGTGCACGAATTCATGCACAGGTGGGGTCCGGCCAGCCTACCCCGATGGGGGCCGATTGATGGGGACTGACTGGGCAGGACGGCTCAGGGAGGGGACGTGTGAGGTTGGCCAGCTGGCCCCGTCCCTGGTTGAACTCCCGAACTCCCAGTTGAGGGGACAATTTGCATATTAGCCTTCTATATTAAGTATGTTTATTAAAACCTATCATTTTTACCTATAATTCTATCATTACCTACAACTAAACAGCGATCAGAGATGGAAATTACTAAACAAAGCATAACTGTCCTTCTCATTCCTACTTCCTGGATTTGGGCCGAGAAAGAAGCATCAGAGGCCAGCCCTGCCCGGCCCAGCAGTGGGTCCCCGGGGGGTGCGGGTCATGCTCCGCAGGAAGAGCCGGGCCTGGGGGGGCTGCGGGGGCTTTTCCTCCACAGGAAGTCAGGAGGAGTCTCCCCCCGGGACGTGCCTCGGGGAGCAGCTGTGCGGGGAGCTCCTCCACCCGTTCTCATCAGACACAACAGGGGGGAGGCGGAGCGGGAGACAGCGGGCAGCCATGTGGACGGGGACCGCTATCTTTTTTCTCCTCTGCTCCAGTGATGTGGTGAGGAGATCAGTGCCACATGAACCCCCGGAACATGTGCGCTCCAGGCATCTAACCGAACCCCCTGGCTCACTGAGGCCGGCCCACCATCCTGGAGAAGGCAGGAAGAAGGCTCAATCACGACTAGGTGTTCGGAAGACTTGCTCAAACTGCGAAGGCGTGGGAAGGAGGAAGGAGATTTGGAAGTGATGACGCCTGGGGCAGGGGAGAGAGAGAGGGACAGGATCGGTCAGCTGTAGCTGTGACAGCTTATCTTTAAACAAAGAAACGGGAAGAGAAAGCCGGACACACACGGCAGGGCCAAGGCCGTGGCTGTCGGTTAGGGTAGGCTCATTGCTTTCTGTAGCTGTCACCCCAGACAGTTAACATATTTTAATATATATTTTTTATTGATTTTTTACAGAGAGGAAGGGAGAGGGATAGAAAGTTAGAAACATCGATGAGAGAGAGACATCGATCAGCCGCCTCCTGCACACCCCATAGTGGAGATGTGCCTGCAAGCAAGGTACATGCCCCTAACCGGAATTGAACCTGGGACCTTTCAGTCCGCAAGCCGATGCTCTATCCACTGAGCCAAACCGGTCTCGGCAGACAGTTAACATATTTTAAAGGAAGGCAATAACAAAGATACTAGTACAAGTTGATTCCTTCTATAACCCTCAGCAGAATATTCAGGAGATTTTCTTTTTTTGATGCTTAGGGAGATAACATGAATTGCTAAAACTCAGGCAAGCCAATGGCAAACCGCAGCTTGCAGGTTTATAATTTACCATCTTTCTGTAGCAGCCGTCCAAAGATAAAACTCTGAGCGACTCAGAATTACCCAGAAAGACTCCACAGGCCTGGGAGCTTGTCCCGCCTGTGAGGTGACGCCTCCGAACGGCAGGACGGTGGAGGTCAGGAGGAGCCCACCAGAAGGCCCCATTTAAGCCTGAGCGCCTCCGAGCGACCTTCTCCAGGGACATGCTGTGTGGGTGCCGATTGCAGAGCGGAGGGGAGCCAGTCAGCCTGCCCTCAGCACGCGCAGCACCCATCAGTGTTAGTGCCAACGCGGCGAGTGCCGTTCAGAGACCCCGGGGCTGTGGGAACCGCTCTGAAAGGCCACCTCTCTCTGGAAAGTGCCAGGCGTGCCAACACTCCACTGCAGGCTGCCATGCTCCAAGTCTCCTCTCCTGGCTCAGCTAAGCGGAGCGCTTCCCTACCGAGCAACGGCGAGGAGCGCGCTGTTCTGAGAAGGCACTGCCTGGGCTCGGAGCACCCCACCCTGAAAGCAATGAAGGAGTGCTCCCCACCCCGGGGATCACGCTCCTTGATCCAGAATGCTAAGGGCTCCCCAAACCCTGGTCTATGCAGAATCTGTTCTGGCTCATGGGGATTCCCTCGCAGCTCCTCGGTGAGACAGTTCAGAGTTGGGGGAGCTTTCGACGAATGGACAGACTTCACCCTTTGCAATAACGGAACGTACAGACGCGGTGACTCAGTTCATCTTTCAACGTAAAATTTACATGCCGACACTTAGGAAGTATTAAAATGCCTCTTCCTTACATGCACTGCACAGCCACCTCCCCACAGTCACGAAGTCTGCTGGCTTCCCTGATAGGTTCTCGTGTTTGGGCAGCGCTTGCTGGCGGACTGGGTAACCTCCATGAGGAACTCAGAGCATGGGCAGCGGAGGCAGCGAAGTGAGCGGCATGTCATGCTATGCGGCCGGTTCCATGAACACTGCGGGCTCGGCCAGGGCGGGCCTCTTTCTGATCACGCAGGAACCCGCGGACAGGGTTTGTCCAGGAAACTGACGGCGTCGCCCAGGTCTAGCAGAGCTGACCTGCATGCCCTTGACCTGCCTGACCTTGGAGGCCCCCGTAGGTGTGCTGTTCACGGGCTCTGGCCCTCACCACCAGCGGCACGGGGTACCGAGGGGCCGAGCGGTGCTCACCATCGCTCCCGGCTCCTCCCAGAGGGGAGGGCAGCCAGCTGAGCGGGCTTTCCCCCAGGATGTCTGCACCTGCCAGGCCTGCCAGGGCCATAAATCTCCACCGTCCGGAGGCTACACACTGGCCCATCCTGCCACCTCTGCCCAAATCCCGCTCCTGGCAGCCGGAGCCTGCCCTCCAGCGGGCTGAGAAATAAATGTCAGCGGGCATCTCGTCAAAGAAAAGACGCCACCGAGGGCTGTGAGGAACTGTGGGACCTGGCAGGGCACCTCGGAGAAGTCCCGTGCAGACACAACCAGAGGAACTGAGGAGGATCGGGGGGGGGGGGCGGGGAGTAAAAATCAATCTGTAGTTCCAGGGTGCTGGCAGAGGGTCACACGTTCTGAGGCAGCATGCGAGAGTGACATCCAAGTCCCAGGACATGTGCAGATTTTTAAGCTGCCCAGACCCAGGCCACAGCGGTGACTCGGTCTGGTGTGGCCCTTTCAAGAGTCCGGCTCTAACCCCCGCCCCCCAACCCCATCCTGGGCTCCGGGTCCTGAGCTGGTGGCCCCGGGCTGGCGGGCTGCGCCTGCTGCCGAGCTCAGAACAGGGAGAGGCGAATCAGAGCCAAGAGGGTGGAGACAGAAGCCGCCTCGGAGCCTTCCAGAAGAATCTCCGAAATGCCGCTGTGTTCTGCAGACCAGGCATTAAAATACCCCCCCCCCCCAGCCTGCCCTCTACCACCCTTCCAGTCCTTCTTGGAACCCAGAAAGGACTACAGCCGAGCTCTCCCGAGCAGCGCTGTCATGCCTCGCCCCCCCGTCTCCAGTCACCGCGATGCCTCTGCTCTGATGCTGCTCCCCGCATTCCAGGACAGGACCCCACCCAACAGGCCTCCCAGAGGCGCCTCTGCAGATGGTCTGCCAATGACCCGAGGGCCAAACGCCTCCGGCGCCAACAGCCGAAGGGAGGCCCCTGTCAGGGAGGGAGAGGCTGAGAGGCCCGGGCCTTGATGGGCTGCTCCGTGGTGGGCAGTGCCTCTCAAACGAGCTTCCGATGCTGCCCCCGGAGTGCAAGCAACCCTGGTGCGCCCCAGCTTTTAGACGGAGGGTTGTCTTCGTCGGCTGACCCTCAGTCTGCAAGTCATGCATCCTACACGTCGGCCGTGCTCGCTCCTTGTGAGTGGTCCAACCAGGTCATGCCGGCCTGCATCGGCCTGCCAGGGTGCCGACTGAACACCCAGGGAGAGGAGACCCTGTTCAATTCAAACCGCAACTGATGACCACGAGGCACGCATGGCTCGCCTTGGATAAAGAGCGAGGATGGGCAGCAGCATGCCAGCTGCAAGAAATCACCTCCGTTAGGTGCACTCCGCTGCTCTGACCCATTCAAAAGGCACCCTGAGGTCTGAGGGCGAGGTCTCCAAGGGCGCACATCTGCAGAACGGAAGGACCTAGCTCCACATCTGGGCTAATCCCGAAACACAAGCTGATGAGACTGATCTCTAGTGACACATCAGCAGCGACATGCTGTCTGCCACACACCCCAGTGCTGGCAGAGATGTCTGCCATGCTGAAGAGCATCGGAAACTGGCAGGACTTTGGTCAAAAGACTGTAACACATGCGAAAAGAACAGGTAAGAACATTCACTATACATACATATATATATGCTACATACATCTGTATGGATGGTACAGATGAATGTGTGAGAATAATCATAAAAATGCTAAAAAGATTAAGAAGAGGGGACTAGCCCCCCAGACATTAAAACATTATAAAGCACTACAAATTAAAAGTCTGGTATTAGCACTTGTACAGAAAGATCAATGGAAGAAGAGAGAGAGGGAGATCAACAGACCTAAATATGTATGCAAATTTGGTGGATGGCAAATATGTAGGAAAAGACGGACTTAGTAAAAGGCATAGGAATCATTCAAAACGTGACACATGCATATTAAATGTAACAAGACACCGGCTTTACCCATCAGAGATGTTTTTACAAATCTGCTCGTGTGCTCTGAGGATGGGAGGAAAACATGCTCTTATACCCTGCTGGTAAGAAAGCACATTTGTACAATCTCCAGAAGGTAAGTGGGTGATACCCACACAGATATGTGTGCACATACCCTTCCACCAGTTCTAGCAACAACCTGCATATGCTCCGCTGTACACAGAGTAGTACATGCAGTGTTGTTCCAAACTGCACTAGGTAAGACTGAAAACCACCTAACGGTCCACCAGCAGGGCCTACTTAAATAAACGATGGTCCATCAGCGAGGCATCGTTAGGATGAGGCGGCTCTAAATGTGCCGCCATAAACCATCTCCAAAACATATTACCGGGTGAGGTGAGGAAAGCAAGATGCAGAACACTGGGCAACATGCATCGTGTATTTTTCAATGTAAACATATATACGTCAGGTAATTCTGGAAGGAACTGGTTATGGTGCTTGCCTCTGGTAGGGGACTAAGTTAGGGGACAAAATTCCTTTTCACTGTAATTCATTTTCTTCAAACCACGTGCATGTATTACATATAATTAAAGAATACATACACTACCTGGACCCACCCCCATGATTCATCTACCCACACCCTCAACGACTGAACAGACAATAGGGTTGCAGACTCGTTCCATCAATTAATCGTGGGCAAGAAAAGTCATCCCTCTGACCATCCATCACAATGCAAAAATGCAGACTGCAGCAATATCTGTCCTGAAGACTGACTAAGAGGAAATGTCCCAGCACACAGTAGGAATTCGCTAAGTGTTCCTTCCTCTCTTCCCTTGGCGGACTCTGAAGAACGCTTTGTATGAAGATGACAAAACCATCTAGTATATCAACCTCTTTAAAAGCTAGACTGGGTCTGGAAATCTCCGGGTATAAAGTGATCCCATTTTTATGTAAGAATTGTGTCTAGACTCACACACCATTTTATCCATAGAAAGCAAGCTATAAACCAGACTTATGTTGGGGAGGTGCTATTAAGGTGGCTTCTGATTTTTAAAATATCCATCTTTATCCAAACTTTCCCCACTGAGGATAAATTACCATCAGAAGAAATCTGTTACAAAAAAGAGTTTGAATGCCAGAAGGATGTACGGATCCCAACAGATAGATATTCCACTTATCTTTTGAGACTGCTAACAGCAAAAGTCCCGCAGGGCAATGAGAGAACCACACCAGCCCTTATAAGGACATGTGATTGGTCCTCCAGAGAGGGTCTCGCATCAGGCTAATAAATTGATGCCTGCTGTTTACCTGAAAGCTTCTTCAAACGCCTTCTTGGTTGAGTTTTGGTGCGATAACTATCAACCCAGCCAGCAGGCCCTCTGGTTCTCCCGGCCAAAGAAGCACCCGGTCACCCGCCCATCAGCTCCCTGGCGGGGCACCCACCTTGCCATCAGAGGCTGTGTTGATCCGGTAGTGGTACACCCTGCCTTCGTACCGCAGCGAGATGGACCTCTGGCCCGGGCTGCTCTCGCTCTCGCGCACCAGGAAGCTGCCGTTGATGCCACTGCTCAGCAGGTACTCGGCCGCGTTGCGGGACACGGGGCCGTGGTACCAGGAGTGTTTCTCCAGGCTGTTGACGGGGGTGATGTAGTTGCTGGGGACCCAGCCTTGGCCATTTTTGGTTTGGGCTTCACACCACTCCCCATTGTGATTGTAGCCTAAAACCCGGAGCTTTTCACCTTAGGAGAAGAGAAGGAAACCAGACACATCACTTCAATAGGTTACTTCGCTCATTCTCATTCGTCTTGTATGATGACTAAAAATCCCCGTGACTTCAACAAGTCCACATAAATGTGTGCATTTTAAGTGTATAAGAAGCTTCCTGTTTGTACTGAAAACCGAGATAAACATACAGCCTCAGTTTTTAAAGCTCTATTATGTTTTGTTTATTCAAGTGCCTTAACACAAGAAGCTTTTTAGGAAAAATATATCTTTTCTTCCTCCCTCCCTCCTTCCTTTCCTTCTTTCCTTTTTTTAAAGTGTTTTGCCCAGTGGTTGTGACTCAGCAGTTGAGCACTGACCAGGAACCAAGAGGTCACTGGTTCAATCCCAGGTCAGGGCACATAAAAAGTTTTCAGGCTCGCCGAAACCGGCTTGGCTCAGTAGATAGAGTGTCGGCCTGCGGACTGAAGGGTCCTGGGTTCGATTCCGGTCGGGGGCATGTATCCTGGTTGCGGGCACATCCCCAGTAGGGGGTGTGCAGGAAGCAGCTGATCAATGATTCTCATCACTGATGTTTTTCTCTATCTATTCCTCTCTCTCCCTTCTTCTCTGAAACCAATAAAAATAATTCTAAGTGTTGTTGTGTGCCTTGTCCAGTACCTTTTTCAGGATAGAAGGAAAGCTCTTATGTGAAGGACTACTCCACTGGGACTCCTCTCAAGAGAAGTGACCCTGTTTTGGGTATCTCTGCCTCCCCAACTTCAAACCTGCTCTCTAATCAGCAAAGGGTGGAACAACCAAGCCGCAGATTCCCCCAATTTCTGGCTCTCCCAACGACCCCCCCTGCCCACAGCCCTTACCTTTGGTGATGCTCAGAGTGTTGTCCCCGCTGGCCACAAAATCATACAGTGCAACGAAAAGGTTGGGGTCATTTTCACTGGGCCCGGCGAGGAGGTTTTCCTTGGAGTTCCAACGAGCGGCCTCGCTCAGACCTTGGGGCTCGAAGTCAGAGGCTACTGGCCTTTGGAGGGCCTCTGGAAGCGAAAGAGAGGATAGAAGATATTAAAACCAATAATAATTAGGGAAAAATTAATTTTATTCTCATGAGCAAAAAAAAAAAAAAAGCTGTTATTTCCGAAGTTATACATTCCTAATTTATTTTGTTTCTTCACGCCCGTGCACTGTACATGTTGACAGAAAGGCGGTGTGAAGAATGGACTCTTCCTTTGCCCAATCTTGTGAAAAACACTAAGTATTTGCATTCCAACGTGGTGTTCCCAAGTAGGGTCAGCCATTTAAATGCACTAATTCCAAAATGAACTGGAAATAATCCGTCCTCGTAAGTCTGCCACTGCTTATGTTCTAGTATGGAGGGCAAGTTTCTTGCTTTACAGCATTCTTAAGTTTACAAACATGCACATCATTTCAAAATCAAATACCACAGAAGGGCTTATAATGAAAAACACGTATTTTCCATCCACGCTCCTCTACACTGGAGGCACCAGCTCTTTTGTTGCCATCACTTCCATCTCTCTAACGTAAACTGCATCACTACAACCTGCGTCCTGCCCCATCTCCCCTGCAATAGACACTACTGGTTCCCTCTGTATTTGCAGTAACAGACTCGCACCCCTATTTCTTTTCCCACCAGCTAGAGCCAGTGTCTCTCAACCATCTACTGCACAAGCTATGTTCACACCCTCCCTTCCTTCCAGCTCTCCTCACTCTGTGCTCACTCTGCAAAAGGGCCTTCTTCCTTTTACCCGTGAAAGTCAGTGTGCCTTCTATTCTGTAAGAACAAAATCTTTCATGTTTTGTCCACAGGTAGATTCTAAAGGTTGGAAACCAATGAACATCTCTGTAATGGTTTACTATTAGTCACTATAGGGTCAAATCATTATTTTCCCCTGAGGTTTCTTCCTGCCTTTCTTTTTCTGAAGTACACTCAACCGCTCTAGAATCTCTGTGATGATGACAAGTATGCACAAGGGTTCTTTGAAACCAGCAAATCCGCTCCAAGTGGATCTTAACAGTTGTAAGGATATTATGAAATGAATATGAACACTCACTTAAGAAAACTACAATAAGAAATCAAACTTAAAAGGGGGGAGGGGATTCTAATTTAAAAGAAAGATCTACCCGTTTGGTAACAAAACAAAACTGTTTTAATTTTCTCTCTTTATGGATGGGCAATAACACCCATCTCGAGAATAGGCCTGCCCCAGCTGGTTTGGCTCGGTGGATAGAGTATCAGCCTGCAGACTGAATTCAGGGTCCTGGGTTCAATTCCGCTCAAGGTCACCTATCTCTGTTGCAGGCTCAATCCCTGGCCCTAGTTAGGGAATGGGTGGGAGGCAGCCAATCGACGTCTCTCTCTCACATTGATGTTTCTCTTCCTCTGTCTCCCCCCCTCCCTTCCAGTCTTCCTAAAAATCAATGGAAGAATATCCCCCAAGTGAGGATTAAGGACATCAAAAACGAGAATAGGCCTGATTCTTCAGCATTCACTTAAAAACAAAACAAAAACCCACTGTAGGCATCCAGGACATCTTAAGGGACCAAGCTGAACTTCCAGAAACGTGACTGGAGAACTTTCAAAAACGGACATTCTTTAATAACTCTCTGGAACAACCCGACAGAACATAAATGAAGGTCTTTCGATTCTAGTTTCTGTATCCAGACTGAAGTAAACCTAAAAGAATGCATCTCAAATTATGTCATTACTGTGCTTGGTAATTTCATCTTCGGAATCATAGGGACACAGATCATTTAAAGGCAGAGAGTCTGGATGTGGAAAAGGCTCAGTGATGTGTTAGGTGTAGGTATGACCTGCTGAGTATTTAAACTGGCTCTAAAAGTGTGTTCAGTGCCATCGCGATGAAGGATTGATCAATTAACAGCAAAACGCTCATTAAAGCAGGGAATTATTATTTTTTTATTAAAATATGCTGCCGAAACTGGTTTGGCTCAGTGGATAGAGCATCGGCCTGCGGACTGAAGGGTCCTGGGTTCAATTCCGGTCAGGGGCACGGTTGCGGGCACATCCCCAGTGGGGGGGTGTGCAGGAGGCGGCTCATCGATGTCTCTCTCTCATTGATGTTTCTAACTCTCTATCCCTCTCCCTTCCTCTCTGTAAAAAATCAATAAGATATATTTAAAAAATAAAGATAAATAAAATGAAATATGTGACCTCCACTCCCTCCTGGAATATGCACTGGTTTGCTTGTCTTGGCTGCAGGGCCAAGGACTAGTCTTTCACGCACCCAGAGCTGGGAGTGTCTTCTTCTGTAAGTCCTATACCTGTCACGCACTGTCCCATCGCCAGCTCCCTTTCCTGCGGGCGGAGGGACAACTCGGAGCCGTGTGCTCTGTAATCCAGCACATCCCTTCCAACTACCCGCAATGCCTTCCTCTCCTCACCTCCAGCCCAGGAGCAATTTTTAAAAAGTGACCTGCCTTTACTGAGGCTGTCCAAAGCATTCCTTCTCAGAGAAAGAATTGCCTTTTCGCATTTGGATTCCACTGGTTGCATATTAATCAAGTAATTAAAACAACAAGTGTATCTAAACAACAACAACAACGAAACAGTTCAGGCTGCAACTGCGGGGGCAGGAGCGGCGCTCACAGCAGGCATCGGGCCGTGGCGGTTCTGTGTCTGTGCCGTGGCAAGGGTAGGTGAACGCAAGGGTCAATCCAGCAAGTCAGTTAAATGGAAGCAAATCAAAAGAATGTCTACCATCATTATATGAAGTAAATTAAACAAAGCACGATTCTTAACATAAAAGAACTTCTGCATATCAAAAGAACAAGACAGCCAAAACCGGTGTGGCTCAGTGGATAGAGCGTCGGCCTGTGGACTGTAAGGTCCCAGGTTCGATTCCGGTCAAGGGCATGTACCTTGGTTGTGGGCACATCCCCGGTGGGGGGCGTGCAGGAGGCGGCTGATCGATGTCTCTCTCTCATCGATGTTTCTAACTCTCTATCCCTCTCCCTTCCTCTCTGTAAAAAGATCAATGAAATATATTTTAAAAGGAGAAAAGAAAAAAAAAAAGAAAAGAACAAGACAAATCCCTCCACTATGGAAAAATAGACCAAAACCAGGAATAAGCGACCACTGGCCACAGACAGTGGGCGGGGAGGGCATGTGCCGGGGGCGGGCGTGGCTGGGAAGAGGTCAATGGGGAGGAAGGAGACTTATGTAATAGTTCAGACAGCAAGAATTTAAATTTAAAAGACCATGAATACGCAATTCACAGAAAACGTACATGACCGCTAAAATGGGAAGCAGGTTAACTCTCTAGTAATCAAGGAGATGGGAATTCTCCATTAAACTGGTCCATTTTCTTGAGGCTGATAGTGTGAGACTTCAATAAAATGGACACTCTCATACCATACTTGTATCTGGTATAGAAACTGCTGTGACATTTTAGAAGGTCAACTAGAAATATAAAGCGAGTCTTTTAAGAATTCTGTAACATTTGTCCTACCTCTAGGAATTTATACACAATGATCTATATAGAGTGATTTTTAAATAGCAAAACATAAGAGTACAAAATATTCTTATCAACACAAGATAAGTGAGTCTGTGGTCCCATCCATAAAATAGAATCCTATATAATAGAAGCCTAATACAGTAGGTCCTCGGATTACGTCGGAGATCCGTCCCTACATTAGAGATTCGTTCCTAAGGCACAACATAAGGCGATTTTCGCCGTAAGTCGGAACCCACCTACATAAGCATCTACATCACTCACATGGAGCACAGACACAGCAGGAATGAAGTGAAACTAACACAATTTTAAAAGAAAGATAACAATTCCTGACCTTTACTTGTGGTAAATAAATAATAAAAATATAAAGCAGCCCTAACCGGTTTGGCTCAGTGGATAGAACGTCGGCCTGCAGACTCAAGGGTCCCAGGTTCGATTCTGGTCAAGGGCATGGACCTTGGTTATAGGCACTTACCCAGTGGGGAGTATAAAGGAAGCAACTGATCAATGTCTCTCTCATCGATGTTTCTAACTCTCTCTCTCTCTCCCTTCCTCTCTGTAAAAAAAATCAATAAAACATATGTTTTAAAAAACATAAAGCACATGTGTACATGCATGAAAATGATGGAACTTTCTTTAAAATAAATAAATGGGAGATGGCGACGTAACCACATAACAATGAAATGATGTATGTTGAAAGTGACATAACCCGAGGACTGCCTGTATGCTAAGTGTCTGGACAGCCATTCAACCAAAGCATCATATGCTGATGATATGCTAAGGCAGCTAATCCACCTGCTATGACATGCACTGGCCACCAGGGGGCAGACAGTCGACAGGTCGACCAGGGGCTATGACGTGCACTGATTACCAGGGGGCAGATGCTCTGACCAGTAGGTTAGCTTGCTGCTGGGGTCTGGTGCGAGATGGGCTAGACCAGTGGTTCTCAACCTTCCTAATGCCGGGACCTTTTAATACAGCTCCTCATGTTGTGGTGACCCCCAACCATAAAATTATTTTCTTTGCTACTTCCTAACAGTAATTTTGCTACTGTTGTGAATCGTAATGTAAATATCTGTGTTTTCTGATGGTCTTAGGCGACCCCTGTGATGGGGTCGATGGACCCCCCCAAAGGGGTCGCAACCCACAGGTTGAGAACCGCTGGGCTAGACAGACCCTGGAGCCCTCCTGCAGCCCCTCTGCCCTGCCAGCCCAGCCCCCAATAGGCCCGTATGGGGGTGGGCTGGCCAGAACCCATCCGTGCACAAATTCGTGCACTGGGTCTCTAGTATACTCATAAAGCCGTTTCAAAATATTTTTGGAGAAAACTGAGAAAAGTCCAGAAGGAGCTACACTAAAATGTGAACAGTAGTTAACTCAGGGTGGTATGTTAACAGTACCATTAAAAGTAGTTAAAAAGTGGTTCATTCCGGGTAAGCGACATTACAAACATTTAGAATTTTCTTTAATTTTTCCTGCATTTCAGATGGGGATTGTTTTTATCATCGAAACACAATTACAAAAATAAGAGAAGACGGATAAACAGAAGGCAGCTGATGCTTATATAATTGATAAGCTAACATTAAAAAGTACACTGCGGGGGGAGGGCAGCCTCTCCAGTTGTCCTGAAAAAGTATTTGCTCGTTTCCCTCTCGTGTCCCAACCCCGGGGCCAGGAGCACACAACCTTGGCAGACCAGGCTCACACAGGAAATTAAACCCAAGTCATGAATACAGTAATGCTTTTCTTCTCAAATGCCATTTGACCTCTTCTATCAGGCATTCGGCCGCATCTGGATTTGATCAAAGACAGTTACATAATCGGGGCAAGTGGCCTGGAAAACACCTGGAACGGACCGAGCGCGGCTACCCGGGGGTGACGGGCGAGGGAGAGGGCGGGTTGACGCGGGGACTGTCCCGCACACGGAGACGGACGCCCGGGAGTTGCGTGTGGACCAGGCCTTTGTCAGGAAGGAAAGGGCCTCCCACCGTTTTCTTGATGCGACAGGATGTGAGGAAATCCAAGGCAGTCTCCCCCTTTTCCTCCCCGGCCCTTGCTCCATTCCACAGATGAATGGCCAGCGCCCAAAGGGAAGGATTGCTCATGCATGCCTCTGGATCGAGACGCTGAAGCGCAGCCACGGTCCAGCCCCGAGCCTTCCAGTCAATTCCCAATCCAGGCTGATGTCAAATCTGACTCACCGCGGACCAACGCCAAGGGCCTTGCTTCATTTCGGAGTGAACGATGCTCGTCAACCTTCAAAATGATCGCAGCTTACGAGGCCAAAGTTGCAGAGTGTACTTAAACCTTCCTTGCTCAATGCGTGAGCTTTCTGTCAGGAAGTTAAGCCCCTGAAAGCAGCCTATCGGCTTCATTAAAAAAGGATGCCCCAAACAGCACCCCCCTTCCCCCCATCCTTCCGATGGATCCTTCGGCTATTGTTAAATCTCGGGAAATAAAAGTTTAGCATCTGCTATTATTCTTGTGTGTGTGTGTGTGTGTGTGTGTGTGTGTGTGAGAGTATGAGTGTGTGTGTGTGTGTGTGTGTGTGTGTGTGTCTGAACATTTTCTGCAGCATCCTTTCTGGGTCATATTTCTTTTAAATATATTTAATATTTGTATCATCTAAAGTGCCTCACATCGCATGCAGAAGTCCACTGTTATTTCACCATAGTGTTAATGAAAAGGTTTCCATCATCAACACAACTCAGGAAGAGCAATCCACCGGCCATGTTAAGCACCCAGAACCATGACACCTGCAAACCTCTAGAAGGCGAGGCAACGCCACCACGTCGGCTGGGCGGGTGGGGTGCGTGGTGAACTCCGCACCCTAAGAAAGCGGCCGGGTCTTTAAAGCGCCGTTGAGATGGTGATACAAAAACCCTTTCTCCAGGCGGTGCGTCACTGATGGGAAATGTGACCAGAGATTCCCTGATATGGCCTATCTGGTCTAGACTCCCGGGCTGTGCTGGCCAACGAGCAGAAGGGAAAGGCCTGTGAACTATTTCGCAGTTCGGGGGGCCTGCACCTCCAGGAAAAGCCTTCCTGGGAAGCTGTCCACCTTCCCGTGGATGCTGTGCCCAAGGCCGCGGTCCCGCTGCAGTTCCTGGGTGGTCCTCCCTGCCCACAGGGGCCACGCCCCCGTGCCAGAGCTGGGAGGGGCCCGCGGGCAGGGGGGGCAGACGTGCTAAGCACCCCTTTACCTGTACTCATTCGGTCCTTCACCCAGGCTGCTCGAGTCCCATTTCCTCTGGGGCCCTTCACTGCTACCTCCCGTCCCAGGAATCTCTGTAATTTAAAAATCTCTAAAGCAGACCCTTCAAAGAGGAGGGACGGCTTCGTGGTTTATTTCCCACTCGGTTCCAACGGATGAGGTCATGCTCAGACTATTCTCAAGTCGGCGTGGAAGTCTCGGGCCGCTTCTCCTACCCGAGTCTGGAGGGAAGGGCTGTCCCCCACAGGGTGAGCCCCATGAAAGTCACTTCAGCTACAGCCACGTGGTCCTTTATTTTGCCAGGTACACCCTCATCAGAGCAGTTAACATTATTCTTATTTTTAAATATATTTTATTGATTCTTTACAGAGAAGAAGGGAGAGGGATAGAGAGTTAGAAACATCGATGAGAGAGAGACATCCATCAGCTGCCTCCTGCACGCCCCCTACTGGGGATGCACCAGAAACCAAGAAACATGCCTTTGACCCCAGAATCGAACCTGGGACCTTTCAGTCTGCAGGCCGATGCTCTGTCCACTGAGCCAAACCGGTTTCGGCCAGTTAAAATTACTTTAAAAACAAATTTATTAGCTGAACACAGCCTTGGCATTAACTTCACGATCTGAACCAAAATGGCCCGGCACCAGCAAATACCCTGCCAGCAGCTGGGAGCAGGGGTGCGGCGCAGTGTAATGATGCGAGGAACCAGCGCATGGCTCTGCTCCGGGGGAGGGGAGTGGGGGACACGGTTAATAAATGTGCACAGGCCTCAAAGCAAGGTCCACCAGAGGACAGTGCGGCCTGAGGATGAAGGTAAGAACACAGACGCTGAGGGCCCGGAGCTGTGAGGGGCCAGGGAGGAGGTGACCCCACCCCCCCAAACAAGACCGTGCCCAGCAAGGGAGCAGGGTTCACAGGGACCCAAGGCCAGCCTGACCACCAAGGCCACTAAGGGGTCTTTATCTGTGCTGTGCAGTGGACCCCGTGGTGACACCGAGGGGTTCCGCCTCGGAATAAAGTTTGCAAATGCACAGAATAAGTGTGAAGAATTGCAAGGGGAAATAACTACATTGAAATAGTCCCCCAAACTTTTTTTAAAAGTGTGACAGTGCTTTTTATGAATGCATTTGGTATACGCTTCTTTATTAACATATCAATGCTTCTGTATTAACGCATTAAATAACACGATCCAGTGGTAACTGCTTTCAGTTCAAAGTAGGAATGAGGGTAAGTAAGAATCAAAACTGTTACATGATATGAAGACATCTGATTTCTACTGGTGACAAAGTCCCAAGGACTGCTAATATCACTGTAGTTTGTCTTGTAGGTTCTTAAAAATGAAACACTAATTTTCAACGAGCGGTTAGTAAAATGAAG
The DNA here is from genome assembly GCA_011751065.1 of Lasiurus cinereus. Taxonomy (NCBI): domain Eukaryota; kingdom Metazoa; phylum Chordata; class Mammalia; order Chiroptera; family Vespertilionidae; genus Lasiurus; species Lasiurus cinereus. Next base: position 1,361,725 of record JAAGEH010000126.1, on the reverse strand, counting down.
GTTTAATATTTCCCATCGAGGAACAAGAACCCCTGAGTTCGATCCCAGAACTCCAGGGCCTTCCGGCTGGCAGCTCCCTGTAACCTGACAGCAAAGGGGCCAAAAGAGGCTGCCACAAATCATGCGAAGTCCAAATCATGCCACTTTCTTTTCTTCGTAACACAGTTTCTCACATTCTAGGCCAAAAGTTACACGGTTCTGTAATCTCCTTTAAAAGGCATAAAGTTAAAAAAAAAGGTCATTTAAATTAGCCTCAGGCTTAAATATTTCCCCTGGAATCTTTTTACATTGCAATGTTCCGAGCCAGCCCACTTTAGAAAATGAGATTCTCTGTCCTAAACTCCTCACAGTCCAGATATTAACCTCTCTGAGGATGAACAGTCCCTGGAATCCCCTCCCTCTACCGAAATGGAAAAGAAAAAGGCTTTTATATCACCTTTTAAGAATCTGTTGCAGAGTCTACAGTTACGGGAACTGGAGCACAAAGAAGATCAATGGAAAATGAGAACCACACACTGACCACCTGTCATATGTGCCTGTTCTGTCATACGTGCCCGTTTCCCCCCTCCTCCCATCAAGTCCACACCCACATCTTGGCCACTTTCCCTCTCATCTCTTGGCTCAGTCCCGTCCCCTCCTCACCCCCCACACCCGCGTCTGGTTCCCCCTCTGACCCTGCCCCGATCAGAAGGGTCCTTCCTTCTAAACCGCACATCTGACCAAATCACTCTCCTGTCAAAATCCCTTCTACATGTCTGGGTGCCGGCCTTGCCTATCATGTCGCCGGTCACTAGCAGCGCCCCCGGCCCTCTGAGGACAGGCGCCGTGCAAGGAGCGGGCAGGTGCAGATCCAGTGGGAGGCGCCGCTCCTGGCAGGTGCCAGCCCTCACCCCGTGGCTGCGCTTGTTCTTGGGGCCACCGCTGCCGAAGTCCGAGCTCCTGAGGCCGGCACATGAGGCCCTTTGGGGTCTGGTCGAGGACCACCTTTTCCAGTGACCCCTACTTTCCACTCCAGCCTCCCCGGCACCTTGTGGCTTCCCCCAGGCAAACCCTGTCTCTGCCTCACCTGTGTGCGCCCTGACACGGCCATTTCCTCGCCCTGGAATGCATCCTCCCGATCTCACTACCTGTGTGACCCTCCGATCTGTCCCCCCCCACCCCCGCGCCGCCTCACACTCGTTTGCTCCCCCTTCACTCGCCTGGATATTGGGTGTCTGCTCCCCTGTCCACCCTAAGCAACCCGTGTTCCTCGCAGCACCATCAGCCCGGGCAGGCCTGTTCAGACCTCAGCCACCACACCCGGGAGAGGCCATTTCTGAGCCTCGGTGACCCAACTGCACAACAGGCCAACAACAGTATGGACTAGTCCCTGGTCGGGCTGTCGGGGGGCCGGGGAGGGGGCTCAATGCACCCTGCATGCAGACAATGTGTGTGTGAATGTCCGGTGTGGTACCTGGCACGAGGGCACGACAGGGCAATTACTTCTTCTCTTGTCACTGTCACCACAAACATCAGCTTCTTCTGGGCAGAAACCAAGCACTGTCAGTGTTCAGTCAGCACCTCATGATGCAGGACATATGGCACGGCCCCCACCCCGTTTATTTAAGTTACCTCCTACTTAGAACACCCGCGTGTGTCTGTCTGTAGCAACAAGATAGAGACTCTGCGCCACAACCTGAGCGCGCACCCCAACCACCTGCTCACCTCTCACCGCGAGGGCAGGAGTAACAGCAAAGACCAAGAGCGAGTGAACCCTGACCAGCTTGCTGCAGATCTGGGAAATGCAGGACATATCTGTCCGCGGGAGGGAAAGTATTTGGAATACATGTGGTGTAACACGAGTCCGTTTCTCGATGCTTCCCAACAGGCAGAGAGCCTGGTGAGAGGCCCCCCTCCATACAGTGTTTGTCTGGGGGCTGGCCCGGGCTGGTCTGAAAGCACTCCCTGCTCCTCTTTAAGCACCATCCAGGGCTCCTGGGTCCCTTTAGAGCCAGGTCCCTGAAGTAGAGGGTCACCCAGTGGCAGGCCATTTCCCAGAATGTCCCATTAGCCATTATTTTTTTTAAAATATATTTTATTGATTTTTTACAGAGAGGAAGGGAGAGGGACAGGGAGTTAGAAACATCGATGAGAGAGAGACATCGATCAGCCGCCTCCTGCATGACCCCTACTGGGGATGTGCCCATAACCAGGATACATGCCCTTGACCGGAATCGAACCTGGGACCCTTCAGTCCGCAGGCCGACGCTCTCTCCACTGAGCCAAACCGGTTTCGGCAGCCATTGTTATTTCTATGGCTAACCTGAGGAGCTGAACGCGAACAGAAAAGGTATTTTGGCTCCTAAAAGCAATGCTAATTCTACTCATGGCCTGCCTTTACATTCAATTCCCAGGTTTTCAATGTACAACGCTATTCGCTAAATTTGAGGACTGGTACGAATTAGGCTCGAAAGAGAAATTAAGTTCAAGTTTATGCAACGAAATGCAATACAATTGGCGCTATTGATCCCTTACTGAGTACCAGCACTGTGCCATGCACTCCATCTGCCCTAAATCCTACCACCTTCTTACCCAAAACTCTGTTATTACTGCATTTGAGGGCGGCAAACAGGCAGAGAGAGAGATTACTCGCCTGGCCCTCCCTCCAGGGATACTGCTCAGTGGCCAACCCCCGCCCCCTCTCTCGTGATCTTGCTTTCTCTTCCTCTAGGACACCCTCCCTCTGTCCCAGTCCCCCTCTCTCTGTGTCTTCCTTCCCCCTCATCTTGGTTTCCCTTTCCTGTCCCAGCCTGCTGTCTTTGTCTCCCAGTCTGTCTGTATCCCCCCCCTGTCTCTCCCTCCTTCTCCTGCTCCTTTCCCTCCCTCCCTCTCTAACTCCCACCAGTTTCTCCTCTGCCTCATGGGTCTGCCTTCCCTATCACCCCCCCCCAACCCCCCAACACAGAGAGGATGACCATCACCTGCGGTGTGGGTTAGGACCGGTTTTGAAAGCCATTTTGGAGGACAAAATTAGACTCTCAACCTTCAGTAACTAGCCCTAACCAGTCTGTCGGCCTGTGGACTGAAGGGTCCCAGGTTCGATTCTGGTAAAGGGCATGTATCCTAGTTGCGAGCACATCCCCAAAGCAGGTGGTGGTGGTGGGGGGTGTTCAGGAAGCAGGTGATCGATGTTTCTCTCTCATCGATGTTTCTAATTCTCTATCCCTCTCCCTTCCTCTCTCTCTAAAAAAAAAAAAAAATCAATAAAAAATATTTTTTTAAAGAGTCAGTAACTAGCAAAGCTATTCAATGGCTTTGGAACTGTGAGTTCAATAGGAAAGAAAACAAAATGGACCAGAATTTTGTAAATTACAGCTGGGTGATGAGTTCTTATGTTATCTGCGTTTGTCATAGGTTTAAACTTTCTGCTGTAAAAAAAAAAAAGGCAAAAAAGAAAGACTAACTTAAGCATTTGTTTTAGAAATTGTTCTTCTGTGTTCTACTACAACCCACCATTACAGAAGCAAGTTATATATTCTTCCGATGTCACATTTGATCTTTAGTTCTTGTTACATATATTTTCCCAGTTTTAAGTATAATGACATTGTATAAATTAAATATATGTGGTATATGTATATATTGTGAAAGGATTATCATAAAACTTAACATCCATTACCACACGTAGCTAGAACTCTTTTCTTGGAAGGAGAAACTTTATAAATATCTATTCTTTGCAACTTTCGAATACACAATACAGCATTTGTTAACCATAATCATCGCGTTGTACAATACTGTTACGTATTTTTAAAGCCGAACGAATTGACAGTTTTTCCTGTTTCTGTTTTGGATCAGTGTTTAATTACACTGGCAAAATTACTTTGCAACAAGGTAGCAAGCAGTACGAGGTTTTTAGCTTCCACGTGTTTGGAGTTAGGAATACACTCCCTCTGGAGAGAAGAAACAAAATGCCAAGCATGAACCACGGGGATTTTTTCTTCCGTAATTAAAATTCTCACCGTGGAGTAAGATAGAATCGGGGGAAGGCAAGATACTTTTCCTTAAAACCAAGGAAATAGTAATTATATGCATCAAAACAACCTTGGAAACAAACAGTTTTGTTCAAAAGAAAAACTATCAGAAAAAGGAAAAGAGAAACTATGGATGCGTTCCACTCAATTCCATCAGACCTCAGCCAATAGAAAAGCTGGCAGCGGCAGCGTTTCAGGCTGCTAAGTATTTGTTTAAAATAACAACATCTCACATATGCTAACAGCTTGCTCCATGCCGGTCTGCGCTAAACAATTTAAATGCAATCTCTCGTGGGAATCTACCAACTCAACAAGACGGGAACTTCGCAGCCCGGCTTAGAACCGAGAACAGCCGGGCTCAGAAAGCACCGTGCCCGAGACCCCTGGGCACCATGGATGGCAGCCGGGGGCACAAGCCTGGCTCAGAGCTGTGGGCCATGTAACAATGGGAGCTTGGCACACAGATCCTAGCCCTAAACCCCCTGGACTTAAGCACACCTCAAAGGAACCGCGGATTGGTATAAACACACATATTAAACATTTTATTTGTTTCAGAACTTCCACCTGAATCATCTCATATGTTCAAAACCATCCTCTAAGGCAGTGGTTCTCAACCTTCCTAATGCCACGACCCTTTAAGACAGCTCCTCATGGGGTGGTGACCCCCAACCATAAAATTATTTTCGTGGCTACTTCATAACTGTAATTTTGCTACTGTTATGAATCGTAATGTAAATATCTGTTTTCCGACGGTCTTAGTCTCATCGCGACCCACAGGTTGAGAACCGCTGCTCTAAGGTGAGCTGGCAGAGGTGCTCATTCTGTCTCAGAGGCAATGACACAGAAAAGCCGAGAGAAGTGGGACCAAAGCGTCTCCTGACTCAGAATCCCAAAGTGTTTCCACCAAAGTGAACGGCCCTTCTCCCTTCTCATCTCACCAATGAGTGAGGTGTCAGTGCAGGGCGGGTGCCAGGCCTGTCCCAGCAGAAATGCCCCGATGAAGGGGACGGGCTGGCCACCCCGCTCCAGCAGGGGCCGCAGCTTCTGTGACAAACAGGAGAAGCAGCTGGTGAGCTCAGGAGGGCGTGTTTGGACAGAGTCCGAGCATCCCTGAAGCGGAAGGACAAGTGTGTCCATGTGGCTGGACCACAGAGAGCACGCGCCACAAAGTTAGCTGCTGACAGGAAGCGTAAAGGACCTTGACATAAAACCTGAAAGTTCAACCAGAGTTCACTCCGTAGACATCAGTTTTCTTTTTCTTCTTTTTTTAAAAATATATTTTATTGAGAGGAAGGGAGAGAGAGAGAAAGTCAGAAACATCAATGAGAGACATCGATCAGCCGCCTCCTGCACGCCCCCCAGTGGAGATGTGCCCACAAGCAAGGTACATGCCCCCGACCGGAATCGAACCCGGGACCTTGCAGTCCGCAGGCCGACGCTCTATCCACTGGGCCACACCGGTCTCGGCGACATCAGTTTTTTATTCCCGCACACAGAACGTGCATGTCCTTGTCCCACAGCCACACACAGTGCACGCGGACACAAACACATGGACAAGTAAAAGTACCGTGGAGACCAGTGCATTTAAGTGGCTAATGTTCGAGTTTTCTTTCACATCATGGGAGTGAGGAGGAACCAGGTTCAGTGTCTGAAGCAGACCCAAGATATAGCGGTAAACATGATGATGGTAAATCGATGCAGCTCTGAAGATACACTTTCACAAAGCTGAGGAACGGAATGCAAATGCTAGAAAGGCTTTTCTGTGCACGAAATACTTCTAGAACAGCGGTCGCCAACCAGTGAGGTCTGAGAGGAGGACCCCAAGAAACTCCCGAGTGCTTCTGGGTAGGGAACTGCACAGGAGACAGAATTACTTTTCGCTGAATACCCTGTAAGAATGTGCTCTCGCGTACAGCTCTTTTTTAAAATATATTTTATCGATTTCAAAGAGGAATCGAAATGGCTAAAGGTAATCAATCGTTCTTATGAGTATTAGCTTTCCAGAAGGGAAAGCAAGAATACCCCCTGTGGAGGCATTAGTGTTTCTGAAAATATCCTTTTAACATCCACAGAGAGTTCCAAAGAAGATAAACAGTCAGAGTCCATACAGCAGAGCAGCTACACTGGACTTTGGGGGGACAGACAGCATGGGTTCAAATCCCAGCACCACCACTTGCTAGCTCTGTCACCTTAGACAAGTTTCCTAACCTTTCGGTGCCTCAGTTTCCTCATCAATAAAGTGGAAATAACCAGGAGGCCCTCATGAGAAGCAAAGCAAATGAAATCACAGAACGCTGAAACAGCGGCTGGCACACAGTAAGCATTTAATAATTGCTTCGACAGCCAGGCCCGAATAGCAAAGGAGATGCCCGATCGAGTTGCATTTACAGCTGCCCCTACTTCATCTCCCCATAACGTGTGAGACGGGGCCCCCGGGCTGTCAGTAAACACTGATGGAATGATCTGGATGTCAGCACAAACAGAAAGGCTGGCTTGCTTACCCAGAGGCTGGCAGCTGTTTTCCCCAAGACACTAAGAGCACATCCAGTCTTTTTAAGAGAGGATCACTGAGGTTTGGTAAATTCTCTGAACTACAAAATAATAATCTCATTTACCTTTCCCAATTCAACACAACAACGACATCAGGAAAACACAGTAACAATAAAAAACCCCTACAGTGACAGCTTTCCAGATAAAGCCTTAACTAAAGCAGTCTGTTGTACCAGAATCCTTGTGTGTTTTTTTTCAGACTTGGGAGCCAACATTATTTTTAGACACGCTGGAATAAGTCGCTTTAGACTCCCCCTCCCCCAAAAAGAATAATTAAACCAGCAGGTACCATTCAATCCGCCCCCCACCAAACAAAGTCACAGCTTTGCTGTGATCTAAACTGTTGCCCCAGCTCCGCAGTTACAAAAGTCCATTCATCTACTCGGCCCGAGGCCCCCATCTGCCAAATGGAGATGATAATGCCTGACACTAACTCGTTACAGATGTAAATGAGAATGTGTTCAGAATTCGGAGCCACTCGGAAAACAAGCCACGTCTTAACTGAGGTTGATCTTGGCCGTTCAGATATGAGCTTTTGGGGGACAAATAAACCCTCTCTCTCCGAAGGCTAGGTTTTGTGAGCCCGCTCCATCTGGGTGGGCCTTCCCGCAGCCCCCAAATCCCAGAGACAGGGCAAGGGACCCAGGTACACCCACGGTGGCAAAAAGGCAAACACGTTTTGCCTCTCTCTTTGGGGTTTATGGTTTGAGCTACATACATGATTCTAGGCAGGCCCTCAAATCAAAAAGGGGAAAGAAAAATAGTTTATAGACAATTAGCGAGGCCTCTGTTTATGGCCCCTTCGTTTTAAAGAGAAAAACATTACAACTTCCTGGCTCTATAGGAGAAAGCCTACTCGTTCTAAAGTGAGCTTTACATTTCGATTCCTCTTTCGGGCCCTCGATGAAGCTGATGGAGAAATGCAAGCAGGGTTACATCTGGGAGCTACAAGCAGCCTTTTCAGCTGGAAAAGCAAATAGCTGGCCGCCCAGACCAACAGCAGATCCATTTCAGGTCCATCTTGAAGCTATCAAGTGATAACCACTCACCCACCCTCCGTTCGCTGTTCTCCCCACGTCCCTTTACTGGGACCCAAAAGCAGAGACAGGCACGGGAAAGGGGGGGAGGGGAGGCGCAGATGAGAAAAGTCAGAGCAGGACGGAAGAAGGCCGCGCCAACCGCGCTTGGCTCCCCGCTTTTTGGGGTAACCTAACATGTGGTCACCCCCCTGCTCCCCCCAAACTCCGGATCGTTCAGATCGCCTTCCGAAAACGTGGTGCGACTTCTCTCCCCTCCGCGGAACCGGGAGAGGCGGCCCAGGCCCCCCCGCGGCCTGCGCGGTCAGGCCGGAGGGGAAACATCCCCCGAAGCGCCGTCTCCATAAAAGGCAGAGCCCGGCCCTTTGTGCACTCGACGCCGAACGAAAGCGCGTCTTTCCGACACAGGCCGGCCCTTCGAGCACCCCGTGTCCCATCGGGGAGGGCACCCCGCACCGGGGCCCAGAGAGCTGGCTCCTCAAACTGTCCCGGGTCGCAGCCCGCAGCGGGGCCCCCACCGCCACCCCGGCGCGCGCTCTCCCGGGGCCGGCAGTGCGGGGGCCGGAGCGCGCACCCTTCCCTTCCCATCCCCCCACTCACCGCCCCCACCCCGGCCAGCGGGGGGGCTGCGAGGAACAGACACAGACGCGGGCGATGGAGCGGAGGGGAGGGAGGGAGGCCGGAGGGGGATGGAGGGAGCGCGGGCCGGAGAGGCCCAGGAGGCCCGGGCCGAGGCCGCCTCGCCCCTCCGCGCCCCTCCGCGCCGCTCCTCGCCCCTCCGCGCCCCTCCTCGCCGCTCCGCGGCCTCACCTTCCAGGTAGCAGCTGGAGGAGGAGGAGAGCCCCTTCTTGGACTTGCAGCCCACCAGCTTCAGGCAGATCTCCAACATCTTGGGGTGCCGGCGCCGCGAGGGCCGGCGCCCCGCTCTCGCGCGCGCGGCTCAGGCTCGGCTCGCCGCCCCGGCTCCGTGCGCGCCCCCGGGCCCCCGTGGCCCCGCCATGCGGCCGCCCCGCCGCCCCGCGCCCGCCCCTGGCCGCCCGGTCCCGGTGGCTCCGGAGGCGCCGTTAACAAAGGGCCCGGCCCGCCCCGCGCCGCCCCGCCCCGCGCAGCGCGCTTAACCCCCTCCGCGCCGCGCCCGCCAGGCGCTCCAGGCCCCGCCAACCTGGGCCCTTTCCGCGGCCCCGACCGCGCCAACCCTCCACCCGCCAACCCTCCACCGCAGCGTTTCCTATGGGGGAGCCTAACACCCCAAGAAAGGAACGGGCTGCGCCCGCTGCTCCCCTGGACTGCAGGTGCCGCTTCTGCCACCGCAGTCCCCAACCTGCACCGCTTACGGCCACCGTGCCCGGCCCTGGCAAACCCGGCAACCCCGGCAACCCCGGGCAAACCCGGCAAACCCTGGCAAACCCGGCCAACCCTGGCAAACCCGGCCAACCCGGGCAAACCCGGCCAACCCCGGCAAACCCCGGCAACCCCCGGCAAACCCGGTAAACCCGGCCAAACCCGGCAAACCCGGGCAAACCCGGGCAAACCCGGCCAACCCCGGCCAACCCCGGCCAACCCGGCAAATCCGGCCAACCCGGCAAACCCTGGCAAACCCTGGCAAACCCGGCCAACCCTGGCAAACCCGGCAAACCCTGGCAAACCCCGGCAAACCCGGCAAACCCCGGCAAACCCGGCCAACCCTGGCAAACCCGGCCAACCCTGGCCAACCCGGTAAACCCAACAAACCCTGGCAAACCCGGCAAACCCGGCCAACCCGGTAACCCCGGCAAACCCGGCAAACCCGGGCAAACCCGGCAAACCCGGCCAACCCTGGCAAACCCTGGCAAACCCGGCCAACCCTGGCAAACCCGGCAAACCCGGGCAAACCCGGCCAACCCTGCCCAACCCGGCAAACCCGGCAAACCCCGGCAAACCCCGGCAAACCCGGCCAACCCCGACCAACCCAACCAACCCCGGCAAACCCGGCAAACCCCGACCAACCCGGCCAACCCGGCCAACCCCGGCCAACCCGGCCAACCCCGGCCAACCCGGCCAACCCCGGCCAACCGGACCAAACCCGACCAACCCCGGCAAACCCGGCCAACCCGATGCCCCCAGCGCGCTGGTGAATCATGGAATTCCTTGCAGCTGGCAATGAGGGCCTCGCTCCCACTCGGTGAGCTTGCGGTGAGTGAGGCTCCGCTCACGGAGGGTAAGGAATGAATGACAAGAGACCTGGAACCCACAGCACGGTGACAAGTACTGCCGGCTGGAGAGCCGGGAAAAGGAGGAGAGGGCGAGTCCACATCCAGCCTCATTCCGGACTGCCTGTGAGGGGTGCGCTCCGCACCGAGAGCTCTCAGAGGCCGGGCCTGCCTCCCTTCTTCACCCCCTTTTCTTCAACAGAGAACGGTTGCCCTTGATCGGCAGGTGCACGGCGCCACTGTTTAACACCCCTTTCACTGCGGTGTGCGCTCAGATCTGTGTGTAACTCAGGCTGGGACTGTAAGAGACAATGTCATATCACAAGAATGTGTTACATGGCGTGACACCCGAAATCCAGGTCACCAGGAAACAACAGAGTCCCCCATCATGCCAAATGATTTAACAAAAATCACATAAATATCAGTACCGACATTTAATAATAGTATCAAAGCAACAGGCAGGAGAACGAAGTTAGTCCGGTCCCGGCTCGTGTGGTCCGGTTGGCTGGGCATCGTCCTGCGCACCAAAAGGTTGCTGGTTTGATTGCAGGTCAGAGCACATGCCCAGGTTTAAGCCCGATCCCTGGTGGCGGTCATGCAGGAAGCAGCTGATCAATGTTACACTCTCACATCGGTTTCTCTCTTTCCCTCTTTCTAAACATCAATAAAAACTATTCTTTAAAAAAACAAAAAACAGGAGGCGGCTGCTCGATATCTCTCTCATCAATGTTTCTAACTCTCTATCCCTCTCCCTCTCTGTAAAAAATCAATAAAATATTTAAAAAAAAGAATCAACCATTGAATGTAAAAATAAGTGGAACAACAAATCGATGTTTCTCTCTCTCCCTGCCTCTCTCTCTCAAATCAAAATATATATATGTACACACACACACACACACATAACGAACATGTACTGAGATCACACTGTGTGTCGGAATCTTGCAGAAAGCACGGGCTGTCACACTACTACACTGCATTTGCACAATGACCCGTAAGGAAAACAGTGTGTTACCCCAATTCTCGGAGCTCAGCGGAGTCGAGTGCTTTGCCAAAGGACTTACATATGGACACAGGCAGAGCTGGACTCAACCCAGGTCTACCTGGGCCCAAGGATCAGGCTCCAGACCGTGGGTTAATACGCAGCCACATCTGACCAAACAGATTCCAAGGAGATGAAGGCTTTGCACATCTACATCTTTGGTTAAATGCTGAGGTTGGTACATGTTTCTGAGGAAGCCTTGGTTACGAGATCCTGGCTATGGTGATCAGTTCAGAGACAACGCTGGATTCATTTGTCTTCCCAGCCCACAGGGTAATGAGCAAAACATGGGTGTCTGCACCCCGGGAAGGGCTAAGTAAGATCTTCATTTGGGTCTGCCATGAAGAACACATGAACATTCAAGATCTGACCGGATGTGACTAGTGCACAGCACAGGGGTTCTCAGCAAAGGCGTCATTAACATGACCAATTCTCATCAATGTACAACATGCTTTTACTGTGACAGCGCGAACCTGTGGTTAGCGCTGTAGTGCCAGGTCAGGCCCGGCCACCTGGAGACACGGTGCCTGGGGGTGCCATCTAGAATCTGGGCGACACTCACCGCAGAGCCGTCAGGAACGATGGTGACTTGTTTAGTGTTGTCTCAAACCTTTCAACCTCCCAGTGTAAAGTCAAAAATAAAAGTCACAAGGGCGCCACCAGTACAAACCAGCTGAGAAATACAATAATCTGTTCGGTGCCATTCTGGAAAGTTCAAGAGCTTTGGACCAGACTATGATAAAGCCTGTCATTCTAGAGCCTTTCCTATTAAAAGGCTATGCATTCAAATTGGCAATTAATGCCAAGAATTATATACACATGAATGGGCATTTCTGCAATTCTAACCATATCCTTGAATACTACCAGTTAATATAGGCCCGGATATTTGTTTGCATGATCTGTGCTTTATATTGGGATGTAAGTTTACTTTTAAAAAGCTAATGACTATTACTAATATTCTGCTCTTGAGTCTAAAATGACTTTACCCTCTTAAAATGAGTAATGCTTACCCTAACCAGTTTGGCTCAGTAGATAGATCATCGGCCTGCAGACTGAAGGGTCCCAGGTTCGATTCCGGTCAAGGGCATATATCTTGGTTGCGGGCACATCCCAAGCAGGGGGTGTGCAGGAGGCAGCTGATCGATGTTTCTCTCTCACAGATGTTTCTAACACTCTATCCTTCTCCCTTCTTCTCTGTAAAAAAATCAATAAAATATATATGTTTAAATGAGTAATGCTTACTTACAAACTGTGTCCAAAACTGAATTAGCAGCAACGAATATTGAAACTATCACCAAACTGTACACTAACTACCATATCAAACCTGTATTATCTTTTCAGATCCAGTGTTGATCCTTATGAAACTCACTTGCAAGATACAAAAGGCATTCTGTTACAAGCAAGTAGAGCCTCAATCTTCTTACTATACTGAAGGAAGGCCCAAGGATACCCTCTAAGCAATCTTAAGCCTCAAAGGCATTAACTTAAAAAAATAAAGAAAAACAACAACAATAAAGAAATGAAAAAGACTACGACCGACTGAACTTGTTTGTCATGCTGCATTGAGTTTGAGAAGGAATAGACACTTATTGGGCACCTAATATTGCCAGGCACAACCCTTACAACAATCCTTTGATACTGTATAATGTAATTTCATTTCACAGGTAAGGAAACAAGATTCTTGTTCCAATATACAAGCGAGGAAGTAGTAAAGTCCGAAGTCCTTGAATTTTCCAGAATGGCACATGATAGCTACTCTTATTACCACCCCTGCCCCAATTTTAAGTGAATTTAAGTGAAAAGTGGACAATATGTATAAAGCCAGAGGATGAAACAGAAGTTGGAAGAATATATCTTAAAAGAAAATAGTTCTGGGAATTAGAACTAACAAGAATATTTTAAGACATATTAAGAATAGTAAGAATGAAAGAATAAAGGTCCTTAATTAGAATAAAGTGTGTAATAGAGCTGTTTCCGAAAGTACGATGCAGCCGAGACCGGTTTGGCTCAGCGGATAGAGCGTCGGCCTGCGGACTGAAAGGTCCCAGGTTCGATTCCGGTCGGGGGCATGTACCTTGGTTGCGGGCACATCTCCACTGGGGGGCGTGCAGGAGGCGGCTGATCGATGTCTCTCTCTCTCATCGATGTTTCTGACTTTCTCTCTCTCCCTTCCTCTCTGTAAAAAATCAATAAAATATATATTTTTTAAAAAAAGTACGATGCAGGGCCAACTTATCTAGAATCACCGTGGGACTTGAACAAGCTGACACAGTCTCCGTTCTCGACCTCCAGAAGCAGAATGTGGAACGCGCTGCATCTGAAGTCCCCAGATGAGCTGTGTGGGTCTGTACTTAAGTTTGAAAAAAAACCCTGTTTTAGAAGAGGGAAGAGTTGTTTCTTATTTTCACTGAGAATACACAAAAAACAGATATTTCTACTACTTATTCATTTGAAAGCAATTTCTGAATTTAAGAAAGGTACAACTCTAGAAAAAGTTACCAAAAGGGGACTCTTTTCTGAAGGACATTTTAGGATAAAAAAAATTGAATTGTTTCAAAGTTTGGGGTTCAGTGGATTTTTAAGGGGCAGGGGAGCATCAGGGGTCAAGGGAAGGAGGAAGGAGGCAAGCTGCTGAAACTCCACCGCGAACAACAGGATGGGTAGGAGTGTAACAGCAGGTGAATCTGATGTGAGGCTGGTGTGGGACCCTTAGGACCGGATAACCCCAGATCTGACTGACCCTTTTACTGTTTCCAGCCCATCCAGTAATTTTAGTGGGAAAGGGCAAGAAACTGGAAATATGTGCATATGTCACATGCACATGCCAACGAAACCCACTTCCTTTTGATTCTGCAAACACATCCAGTGAGCGCCTAAGAGATTCTCCAGCTTCTGGGTCCACTGTGTGTCCAGCTGAAAGAGAAGGCCGCTTAGAAAAGCGCATCCATCACGCCATGCTGGCCACTACTGCACAGGACACAGTCATCTCTGTCTCACACATTTTCAGGGAGAGGGCACTCTCTCTGACTCCAGACTGGGCACTCACTCACTGTGGTGGTGTGGGCAGGTGACGTGACGGCTCAGCTCAATGCTGTCATCTGTGAAATCGGGGTCGGGTGGTATAAGAGGAGCTAGGTCCCAGGGTTCTGAAGGTTAGAAATAATGTATGGCAAGTGTTCAATAAACAGGCACTATTGGTTATTTCCAAATGAGGGCTCCCACTATGCCCTCAGGTGATGGTCTGCATTCCGTTCCTGTCTAAGTCTTCCTGGGACTAAGTTAAGAGCTAAAACGAACGAATGTGATATGTGAGAAGGATTCAGAAAGCACAGTCTGAGGGAGGGAAAGCAGGCTGGAGGTTTTCCCAGGGAAAAGGAAATCAGTTCCTTTTGTTCAGGGAAAGAAATATTAGGAGTAACCACTAAAATCGAAATGCCACAGAGTCTTACTTTCAACCCTAAAGCCACAAGGTTTTGCAACTGTGCTTTATGGCAAGTCACAAACGTCACACCCCACTTCCTCCCGGGGCCTATGTCAGGCGCAGGATGCGAAGTGCAGGCTGCAGTATGACTGTCTCAGATGACACTGATGGTGTGCTAGTGCCCTGGTGACAACAATTCTCACTCTCTTTGAGTGATCCGCTTTCTAGCAAATCTCATTAGAGTGAGACTCCCTTATATTTTTATAATGAACAAGTTAACATGACTATTAAACAGTTTTTCTCCAGGAGGAAACTAATACTATTGATTATTTTTAACTTCTGATATTTTTTTATTTTTATTTTTTTAATCAAAGCAATATGTACACATGGATAAAGACATATAAAAGTCTTATAACAGAAACAGCAGCCGCTGTTTCTTGTTGTCCCTGTTTTTGTCTTTGCATTCCGCTTTCTAAGATAGGCTGCCTTAACTCCAGCCTGCTTTCCCTCCCTCTAACTGTCCTTTCTGAATCGTGTTCACCTATCGCATCTGTTCACTTTAGCTCTTAATTTTCCAAGTCTCGTGTTGAATTTAAAGTTTCGCCTATCATGTTTTCAGTATTAAAGAGTCCGTTCATTCTTGTCCTGAGTGTGACTGTTTTTAACAACATACTCTTGTTTCAGGTTTGCGACCTCTCCCTCTGAGGACTAGCAGAGGAAAGTTCTGGATTCTTCTGTTTCCTACGTTGTCTTTATTTCCACCACGTTTCTTTTTTTTTTTTTTCTGTGAATTTGTTTTACCCTTTATCATATTGGAGACTTTTCTCAAATGTGTAGAGAAACGTGTACAAGCAAGGAACTAGAAAGCAAGCATGAAATGGGCATGTCGACTGGTGGACTTTACTGATGGGAGGGGGTGAGCTATCCGCTACAAGAATCCCCAAATGGACTTTTCTCCAGGCCATTCCATTTGGTTTTTCTCCCCGCAAAACCAATCTTTACACCTCCCACAGGTTAGGGCCCTGGCTAGCAGGGAATGGGGGAGGGCTGAGAATCTCACTATGCAGGGTGCAGCCTTAAAAAAAGAAAAAAAAATCTGCTCTCGCCCAGCAGCTTACCTGCACCCCTGTTGGGGGTGAGTCCAGAGACTTTATAAAGCAATTTCTTAAAATGAACTCTACTCTCACGTGGGTGGGAAGGAGAGGTGATCTGGCTGTGCAGGGTTGGGGAAAGTTGTGGAAAATCTGAACATCCCTTTTACAGACTCTGAACTGATCCCTCTGATTTCAATGACAGGCCTCACCGGCCCCTGCTGTCTATGGTACTAATGCCTCTGATTTCTGATTTTCCCTCAGGTTCTTATAAGTAAACAGGCTCACTTCTAGCCAATGTCTCTCAGAAGAGGTTGGATTTCATCTTCCTCAATTCTGCTAAGTCTGGCACCATGCTTTCGACTGCCATTTTCTAAAATGTGTTCACTTCTCTCATCCGTTTATCCTTTTGAGTTCTTTTAGTCCTTACGGATTTTCACTTTTTAAAAAATCTTTTTACTGTAATTTCAGTGCGGCGGGGGAGGGAGCAGTGATAAACACAGGTCTGCAGTCTTTAATGATTTTAAGTAAAAATCTCCTTGGCCCGTGCTATGAATGCGAAAGCTGAAGCACAGGCAGGTTAGATAACGTGCACAAGGTCTCAGCCAGTTAATGGCAGCGTCAGGAATGGGACCCAGATTTCCAAGCTCCCTTGTTAGATATTTTTCCATTACATGACACCCACTAGGTAGCCATACTTAAGACCAGTTTGAGAACATGGGGGTGAAAAACATTTTTTTTTTAATCCTCACCTGATGATACTAGAGAGAAAGAGGGAGTGGGAGAGGGAGAGAGAAAAACAAACATTAATTGGTTGCCTCCCAAATGCACCCCCAGGAATCAAACCCGAAACCTAGGTAATGTGCCCTGGTGGGGAATCAAACCCACAATCCTTTGGTGCACAGGCAATACCCTAACCACTGAGCATACCAGCCAGGGCAAGAGAGGGAAAAACTGCTTAAAATGTGTTATAAACTATAGGTCTCAAATCTTAACACTGCTGTCGTGAAGAAACAACCGGACCCCGAATTCTTTTTAAATCCAGTCACACGGCTTAAAAGTTAAGCTACAAACATATATTAGAGAACAAAAACAGTTTGGGATATTCTTTTGAATTCAACTTAAAGACATTTTGCCTGTTTTCATGACTTGTTTCTGTCCCTTTACTTTGGTTAACTTTTTTATGAATGCCACAGAATTTTATTTTACATCACAAAAATCTTATTTGTTGTTCTTCATCTGAATATTAAATAAAGATTAAGATATTTACCAAAAAAAAACCCACAAAACAAAAATAGCAAGTTAAATAATCCTAAAGGCCTCTTATTATCTTTGTAAGAGGGTAACCTTAAGTCCACTTTAATATAAACGATTAAAATATAAACCATTACTGAAGGCACCGGTTATTTGTAAGCAATGCACTCACTGTCAAACCCTGGCAGTTTGTGACTTTACAGTGGTATTAACTCTGCACCGGGAAGCCAACGGTTAATCTTTTCCCCTCTTTCTCTAAGACTGAAAGAATCTGCGAAAGCAGCAGACCAGGCCTGGGGATCACGTTACTCTGGGGGTGGGGAGGGAGGCAGCCGGAGGGGAGGCAGGGAGAGGGCCCAGCAGGGAAAGAAAACAAGCGGGCTGAACCTCCCCTCGGTGGGGACCCAGCGGGGAGGGGGCTCTGGGGGAGCCCGTGTTTACCCCGCATCTCTGGGGCAGCTGGCAGGGGTGCACAAGTCGGGGTCCCCTCGCACTGAGGACCCTCTCAGCAAACCCGGAAAAAGTAATGCTTGTTTCTTCAAGACACTTAGCACCCATTTTTGTTGTCAAGGTTTTAAACACCCAAAAAACAAATGGACCCAGACAGCTTCTGGCCTCCACTTATTGGCCATCCCTGCTGGCCTTAGAGAAGCAATGACAACTCGAAATGTGCCTTTTCTCTCTCCAGCGACAGATCGGGCCTGTTAATCCAGAAGTAGGCGCTAACCAAGAAGAATGGCTGCAGTTAACTGCTCGGCGAGGGGCTCTGGTGTCATCAGGAGGAAACGGCCACTTGAAAAGAAAGCGACAAAGTCCCCTGGCAGAAACTGTCCTCTTATTGCCACCCTTCCTACCGGCTGGTACATAAAAACCTTACATTCAGCATAGCAATCCAAAATCGGACTTAATCACTAAGTCATTTCCAAATTCCCTGAGCAATAATAATGCATATTTATGACCGCTCCACCGTGAAGAACATTCTAGTGTGATTCCGAAGACATTAGTAAAAGTAACTCTTCAGTAAGGCTGAGGCCCACAACTGCGTATCAGCTAGTCTTTCTGTAATGGAAAATGAATGAGAATCCCACACCGACTAGGGACAGGAGCCCTCAAGCCCCACAATGGCCCCCAACATCCCTTGTCTTCGCTTCCCCTCAACCTTAAGTTTTAGGCCTTACCCCCCAAGTTTCAGATGCACCCACTGCCTCAGAATAAAGACACATTTCCCAGACTCCCTCACATCGGAGCATTGCCACGTGAATAGGTTTACCCAATAGTATGTGAGAAGAAATGAACTTGAACCTCAGTGTCAGGTTTTAAAAGGAAAGGCGCCCTCACTATGGAGAACAGTACGGAAGGTCCTCAAAAAATGACAACTGGCACTGCCTTCTGACTCAGCGGTCCCACTGCTGGAGATGGACCCAAAGAAGCCCAAGACACTGGTTCCACAGACTCCAGGCACCCGATGTCACTGCAGTGTGTTTCTGGCAGCCAAGAGACGGCACCCCAGCGCCTGTCGAGAGACAAGTGGGGCCGAAACCGGGGTGGCTCAGTGGATAGAGCGTCGGCCTGGGGGCTGAAGGGTCCCAGGTTCGATTCCGGTCAAGGGCATGTATCCTGGTTGTGGGCACATCCCCAGTGCGGGGCGTGCAGGAGGCGGCTGATCGATGTCTCTCTCTCATCGATGTTTCTAACTCTCTATCCCTCTCCCTTCCTCTCTGTAAAAAATCAATAAAATATATTTTAAAAAAGAGAGAGAGAGAGAAGTAGGTAAAAAAGCTGTGGTACATGTATCCAATGGAATATTACTCGGCCATAAAAAAGGATGAAATCTTACCAATTATGACAGCATGGATGGACCTAGAGGGTATCATGCTAAGTGAAGTCAGTCAGAGAGAGAAAGGCAAATACCACATGATTTCACTGATATGTAAAGTCTGAAAAACAAAATAAACGAACAAACAAAACTGAAACAGACTCACAGCCACAAAGAAGGGGGAGGGAGTTGGGGGGCCGCGTGAAAAGGTAGAGGAATTAAGAACCACCAATTGGGAGGTTCAGAATAGTCACAGGGATGCAGAGTACGCCACAGGAAATATAGTCAATAATACTGTAATAACTACGCATGGTGCTAGGGTGGGAATTGGAAATATCAGGGAGAACACTTTGTAAAGATATGGCTGTATTCATCACTACACGATACACCTCAAACTAATATAAAACAATATTGAATGTAAACTCTAATTGAAAACTAAAATTTTTAATTAAAAAATAAAAAGGAATGGGATCCCTCTCCTCTTTTTTACTTCCCACTGCCTGCAAGGGGTCAGGACAACTGGAATGGCCTTTTGAATCCTGAAGCAGAATTGCATCTTAAGGAATAACAAGATATAAGGTGTTTCACCCTGTGGAGTCCCACACACATCCGGGTTGGCTAATGTCAGCCTGCTATAGGAGAGAGAAATAAACATCTCCCTGTTTACATCACTGGCAATCAGCCTCTGTATTATCACCATTTAGTCTTAATGGTAATAATATTAAAACCAGCCCTAACTTGCAAAAAATATCAGCATTCTCCAAATCCACTGTTTCTATTCTTTCTCTAGAAAAACTGTTAATTGTCGAACAAACATATGAAACCGTTCTCTAAGCGTCAGAAAATGACAAAACGGTTTAAATGACCCGTGTGAAACACAGCCCAGTGTCCAGCTCACAGCATGCAAACAGCACACATTAATTATTCTTACCCTTTCCACGGTCTCCGGTGCTGCTGGGAGGAAAATTAAAAACCCACGTGGCCTATCACGTACCTGGTATAGAGAGAACTCTCACACTCAATAATAAGACACTACACAAACCAACTCAAAATTTTCGAAGCGACATCTCCCCAAGTTAGAAATATGAATGGCTAACAAGCACACAGAAAATTGTTCAGCATATTAGTTGTTCAAGAAATAGAAACTAAACCACAGTGCGATGCCACTTCACAGCCACGTGAATAACTATAATTTTAAAAGACAGGTAAACCCATGTGTTGGTGAGAATGCGGAGAGCTTACTACCAGACCCAGCAGTCCCACTCCTAGGAATCTACCCTAGAGAAATGAAAACGTGTACAAGCACCATCCTATATAATAAAAGGCTAATATGCAATTCGAGGGGACGGCGGAATGACCAGCCGCTTTGACATGCGCTGACCACCAGGGGGCAGATGCTCAACCCAGCAGCTGCTCTCAGGTGGTCAGTGCGCTCCCACAGGGAAAGTGCCTCTCCGCCAGAAGCCGGGCTTACGAGTGGCGAGCATAGTGGCGGTGGCTGTAGCCTCTCCCGCCTCTGCAGCAGCGCTAAGCATGTCCAACTGCCGGCTTAGGACATCCGCCGAGGGTCCCTGGACTGTGAGAGGGTGCAGGCTGGCTGAGGGACCCCCGCCCGAGTGCACAAATCTCATGCACCGGGCCTCTAATTCGTAAGAACCAAAAACTGGAAACAATCCAAATGTCCATCGATTGCGAATGGATAAACAAAACATATTTCCAAAGAACTAATATTCAACGACAAGAAGAAACAAAGTACTGACACGTGCTGTTAACAATATAGATAAACCTCAAGAACATGCTGTGAGGTGAAAGAAGCCAGTTGCAAAAGAGCGCATATTGCATGATTCCACTCATATGAAATGTGCAGGAAAGACAGATCTATAAAGACGGACAATAGATGAGTGGGTTGGGGGTGGGATCTTTATCCGATGACAGAAATGTGCTGGAACTGGACTGTGGTGACCTGCTAAAGAAATGAAAATCAGCCCTGGCCGGGTGGCCCAAGCAACTGGAACATCATCCGGCACACCCAAATGCTGCGGGTTCAAGTCCAGGTCAGGGCACACGCCTACGTTATGGATTCGATCCCCCGTCAAGTGTACAGGAGGCAACCGATCAATATTTCTCTCTCACATCGATGGCTCTCTCCCTCTGCCTCTCCCCTCTCTGAAATCAGTAAAAATAGCAAAAAGAAAACGAAATGAAAATCAAAGAGGGGAAAAGAGGAGAGCAAAACAGAGGGACGAAAGGAAAAGGCACCACCTCTTATCTCGGAGGCGTGTTTGGAATTGAGAAGAGGTCAAGGCTCCTGGCAACAGAGGTCTGCACCTGGAATCACAAACGCGCTAGTCCCGGGAGTAGAATATCCTGTGTTCTGCTGCTGCCAAAATATGCCTGTGGAAATGCCTGAAAAAACTGTCAAACACAGAAATACAGGTCTTGGCAACAAAGATTTAAATGTTAGCAAGCATGCTAGTGAATGCTGTGTGTTCACCACACTTGGTAGATATGGAATTAAAGTATGTAAAGCACTCCGACACAGTTAAGAGTAATGTAAGTGGCTTGCTATTATTGCCATCATACTGCACTCCAGGTGAGAAGTGTTCACTGATGCATTTATCCACTCATTCATTAAGTTTCATAAACATCGACTGTGTGTCAGGTTATATGATGTGCACCAAGAGTGGTCATGGTGTCCATGCGAAGGGAGCTTACAGCCAGGAAGGGAGAGACAGTATCACTTTAATTAATGTATGAGTTATAAACTAAATTCTCCAAAGACAAGAGTAAATCCTATGACAATATGATAAAGTGAAAGTTTATGTTTAAAAGTTCTTAATGAGTTGCATGTTTTATAAATTCCTATTTTTAAAAGGTCCTCTCATTAAAATATATTTTATTATTTTTTTTAATATTTTTTATTGATTTTTTTTTTTACAGAGAGATAAGAGAGGTAGAAACATCGATGAAAGGGAAACATCGATCAGCTGTCTTCTGCACACCCCCTACTGGGGATGTGCCTGCAACCAAGGTACATGCTCTTGATTGGAATCAACCCTGGGACCCTTCAGTCTGCAGGCTGATGCTCTATCCATTGAGCCAAACCAGCCAGGGCTCATTCAAATTTTTTAAATAAAAATACAAGCTTGTTTTAGAAAAGTTAGAGTAGAGACTATTAATACCTTATTTTGTATTTTCATCCAGTTTTTCTTAATTTTAATATTGTCATCATACCTAAAATAAAAATGTACTAGTATTATTCCATTTGAAAATACATTATTTAATTAGCCCAGCCCTGGCTTTTGGTTAAAAATTCTTTTTCATGTTTCCAAAGGGAAAAGTACTCCTTCCCTAATTTATCTGTTTTGTCGGTGGAGATTTCTGCCTGAGTCCCTTAAGGGGGGATATACCTAAACAACAAAGAAATGTGGTCAAGTTTGCAAAACAAAGGGACTGACTAAGAATCGATCTATACTATCTGGATTCAAATGCGGTAACTTCACCAGAATTTTTGAAATCGGCTGTGCTCACGCATGGATGATGTCGCCGGGGAACGCATTTTTAAAAATAAAGCCCAAGGAAGAGCTACAAGGAACAGGCCATTCTGAAACCATTTCCAAGAACAGGGTTTGTCTAAACAACACGTATTAAGTGAAACCAGCTGCACGGAGGGTGGGTGCCATCGGAGGTGGAATTCTAAAACCACCCACTTCATAACCAGGAATTCTCCGTGGCCAAATGGCTACAGAATTAGCTGGGCCATGCGCAGCGATGAACCAAAGGCCGGCAGTGCAAACAGGTGCTCCAAGGAAGCTTTTGTGCCTCACTCGCTAGTCCAACTCGCCCCTCTGCAAAGTGTTTAAGAAATGTGAAGGGAGTTACTTTTTTTCTTTATTTTTACTGATTTTTTTAAAATATATTTTTATTGATTTCAGAGAGGAAGGGAGAGGGAGATACAGAAACATCAATGATGAGACTGAATCACTGACTGGCTGCCTCCTGCACACCCACTACTGGGGATCAAGCTCGACACCCGAGTATGTGCCCTTGACTGCAACTGAACCCAGGACCCTTCAGTCTGCAGGCCGACACTCTAGCCACTGAGCCAAACAGGCTAGGGCTTTTTAGTGATTTTTTGAGAAAAAGGGAGAGAAAGAGAGAGAGAGAAACATCCATCTTCTGCCTCCTGCAGGCTCATACCAAGGATGGAGCCCGCAACCTGGGCATGTGCCCTGACTGGGAATTGAACCCGTAACTTTGGGTGCACTGGGCGACACCCAACCGACTGAGCCACAGCAGCCTGGGTGGGAGTTATTTTTTTGAAGAAACAGGGACCTGAAGTCAGGAACAATCAGCATATTCTGCCAGAGGGTCAGCTGATGATGCTTTCATACAAACTAACGGTCTACAACTTCACTAATTAAAATATGCTCTAGGGAACTCTAAAACGTACACTTTTTTCCTTTCTGAAAACGAAAAACATCTCAAGGAAAAATAGAGCCTGCCTTAGCCGGTTTGGCTTAGTGGATAGAGTGTCGGCCTGAGGACTGAAGGGTCCCTGGTTTGATTCCCATCAAGGGTACATGCCAGTTGCAGACTAGATTCCCCAATAGGGGGCATGCAGGAGGCAGCCAATCAATGATTCTCTCTCATTATTGATGTTTCTCTCCCTCTCCCTCTCCTCCCCCTCTTTCCCCTTGTCTCTTTCTCTAAAATCAATAAAAATATATTTTTTAAATAGAGCCTTAATCGTAACTAAGTTTTCATTATTTAAAATCATTTTCCTTAACTTACAAGAAAAGCCTGCTTGCTTCTTTGAAGACTTCCTAGTGGCAACATATCTGGTACCCTACGTGAAGTCATGTGACCTAGTCAGGAACAATCACCCATTTTGAAAATGTTTCCCAATGATCACCAGCACTGCCAGTAGGACTGTAATCAAAACAATACAATTGAGAAACTCGGCCATTAATCATTTTATTTTGGAAACCAATTAGGGAATGATGAAAGAAGAAAAAACAGTGATTCATTTATTTTGATGAATCCTGGCCTTCAAAAGATAGAACAGGCCAGGAAATACACATATTTTTATGTTCTAAGGTATCTTAAACTTAGCCTTAAAAAAAAAAATCTTTCCAAGCTCACTAAATGAACAAAATAAATCAGCTAGTTTGAGAACTTGACTATGACATATTCTCACTTTTGGATGTAAACTTGCAGGTAAAAAAAAAAAAAATGACTGAAGGGCAGTTACAAACTTTGTGGTTTGAAGCACCTAAATCAACAGGATAGCAATGTACCCTGATCCAGTGTCGCCTGTAGGACAAAGATGGGTTCGTTTTGAAACTTTATTCATTAGCTGCGTTTATCTGCCTCTTAAGACCAGGCGAAGCCCAGTTCTAAAATTCAAGTCAAAGGGTACATTTCACAATCCAGCTTCTATGAACTCAATTCATTTCTCAGAAGAAAAAGTCTGAAACTTCTAAATTGCACGGAGAGGGTAATAACAATGTCCCGAAAGGTACAAAGGACATTCCATTTGCAGGAAATTCACAATCAGTCTGGATACTAGTTAATAATTAGAGCTTTACAGTACTTATGGGGAGCATTTCCATCCAGGAAGTAGGCCTGGGTGTTCACTTCGGAGGTGAGCCCCACTTTTCAGCAGAAAATGTCACTGCTTGCCCTAGCTGGTGTGGCTCAGTGAATAGAGCATTAGTCTGTGACCTAGAGTCCCAGGTTTGACTCTGGCCAAGGGCACCTGCCCAGGTTGTGAACTCAATCCCCAGTAGGGGGCTTGCAGGAGGCAGCTGATCAATGACTCTCATCATTGATGTTTCTATCTCGCTCTTCCTCTCTGAAATCAATAAAAATATTAATGAAAAATTCTCAAAAAAAAAGAGAGAGAGAGAGAGAGAGAAAACACCATTGCTTATGCTGAGTCTTGACAACCTTTGGGAATTTGCAAGTCAAGGTATATCTTTCTGGTCCCCAGTTTTGTTTTTTTTACAAATCTTTATTGTTCAGATTACAGTTGTTCTTCTATTTTCCCCCCATAGCTCCCCTCCACTCAGTTCCCACCCCACCCTCTGCCTTTACCTCCTCCTCACTGTCCTCATCCATAGGTGCACGATTTTTGTCCAGTCTCTTCTTGTACCCCCCACACTCCTTTCCTCCTGAGAATTGTCAGTTCCTTTCTATGCCCCTGATTCTATTACATTCACCAGTTTATTCTGTTCATCAGATTTTTTATTCACTTGATTTTTAGATTCACTTGTTGATAGATATGTATTTGTTGTTCATCATTTTTATCTTTACCTTTTTCTTCTTCCTCTTCTTAAAGAGTACCTTTCAGCCTGGCTGGCGTGGCTCAGTGGCTGAGCATCGAACTATGAACCGGGAAGTCAGGGTTCGATTCCCGGTCAGGGCACATGCCTGGGTTGTGGGCTCCATCCCCAGTGTGGGGCCTGCAGGAAGCAGCCGATCCATAATTCTCTCTCCTCATTGATGTTTCTCTCTCTCCTTCTCGCTTCCTCTCTTTAAAAAATCAACAAAATAAAAAAAAAAAGAGTACCTTTCAGCATTTCATGTAATACTGGTTTGATGTTGATGAACTCCTTTAGTTTTTCTTATTTGTGAAGCTCTTTATCTGACCTTCAATTCTGAAAGGTAGCTTTGCTGGGTAGAGTAATCTTAGTTGTTGTAGGTTTTTGCTATTCATCACCTTTCTTGCCACTCCCGTCTGGCCTGCATAGTTCCTGGTGTGAAATCAGCTGACAATCTATGGGTGCTCTCTTGTAGGTAATTAACTGTTTTTCTCTTGCTGCTTTTAGTATTCTTTGTCTTTTGCTCTTGGGATTTTAATGATGATGTGTCTTGGTGTGGTCCTCTTTGGATTCCTTTTGTTTGGGGTTCTGTGTGCTTCTTGGACTTGTAAGTCTATTTCTTTCACCAGGTGGGGGAAGTTTTCAGTCATTATTTCTTCAAATAGGTTTTCAGTATCTTGCTCTCTCTCTTCTTCTGGCACCCCCATAATCCTGATGTTGGTACATTTGAAGTTGTTCCAGAGCTCCTTATACTATCTTCAAGTTTTGGATTCTTTTTGCTTTTTCAGTGGAGTGTTTTCTGCTTCTCTGTATTTCAAATCTTTGACTTGATTCTTGTGTTCCTCTAGTCTGCTGTTAGGTCTCTGTATAATATTTTTTATTTCAGTCAGTGTATGCTTAATTTCTAGTTGGGCCTTTATCATATTCTCGAGGGTCTCATTAAATTTATCGACCTTTTCTAGGAAGTCCTTGAAAAACCTCATAACCGTGGTTTTGAAACCTCTATTCAGTTGTTTGCTTTCCTCCATTTCTTTTGTTTGTGATCTGTTCCTTTGTCTCTGCATTTTGGCTGCTTCCCTGAGTTGGTAGAGTAGCTTTGTGTGCTAGTTGTCCTATAGGGCCCAGTTGCTCCGCCTCCCTAGTTACCTGAGGTGGACTCTCTTGGTGCACCCCTTTGTGGACTGTGTGTTGTAGTTAAGTCTTGATTATTGTTGGTATCCCTGGGAGGAATTGACCTCCAGGCCAACTGGCTGTGAGAATCAGCTGTGTCTATGAAGGAACACTGCTGTGCTGGAGTCAGCCTATGAGGCAAGACTTGCAAAATTGCAAAGGCCTCTGTGCTCAGCTTGGATGGGGCAGAGTCTCAGGGCTGAGCAGATAGCCTTGGGTTCCCTTCAGCTCTGCCCTATGAGGCTCCTGGGTGTCAGTGCCCTTCAGTAATCGCTGCAGTCCTCTATGTGCATACTCGTGCGCGCACCTCTAGACCTCTGCCTTTTGCGGCTCCCGAGTTTCTATGCACTCCTCCCTTTTTCCAACAGTCCAGACTCCCCCCGTATGAGTCTCACCCGGAACTGGGGTTCAGTGCAGTCGGGAGTTTCCATCTTCCTCCTGCTAGAGGAAGCCAGCCAGGCACCCTGCCGCCTGTCCTCTCCACGCACGTGTCTCTGTACCTCAGCTTTTTGCAGCTCCTCTGAGTCTCCGTGAGTCCCTCTCTTTCCTTCTAGTTGTAGAATTTCCACAGCCTTCCTGTGGTTCTGGATGCTGTCCGTTCTGCCTTTTAGCTGTAGTTCTGAAATTGTTGTGTGAGGCAGCAGCTTAGGTGTTCACCTATGCCGCCATCTTGGTTTCTCTTCTCTGGTCCCCAGTTTTATTACCAGAGCAAAAAGTGAAGGATTCAATCTCTGAAGCAGGTGTGCTCATTGCCCAGCTACCTGGCTCACATGGGGCAGGCAACCACACACTCTTCCTCATCTTGTCAGTTCTCTGCAGTTTACATAAAGGCCAAAAAGATACACCATCATTTTAATCATTTCAACTTCACAAGAGTCTTTAGCTCTATGACGAACTTCATAGGCAATCGAGTTCATCCTAAATTCTTTGATGGTTCCTGTTTAAAGTGTTCCTGAGACTTGGAAATTCTGAATATGGATCCCATGTTATATACTGTTGTTGGGCTAATGTTCATTTTCTTACGCGCGCTAATAGTGCCGTGGTGGTGTAAGAGTATGTCCCTGTTTTTGGCTGTCGTGAGCCTACGGCCAATTTCCAGGAGGTTTGGCAGAAGGAAAGTATTTGTATGGAAAGTGTAGGAGTGTTCAAAATGGATGAATCTAGATGAGGGATATACTGGTGATTCTTTGCGCTGTTTTTTCAACTTCCTATACGTTTAAAGTTTTTCATTAAAAAGTAAAGAAAATAATAATGAATGCTCTTGACAAGTACAATCTCTCTTCCTCCATTTCCTCGGGGAGTGAAATTCCACGACTTCTCGTGAAGCCAGCACAGCTGTGCAGCCTCGTTAGGGACAGTCACGACCACCGCGGCCGCAGCTGGGAGTGACAAAGACTGCGGACAGGCCCTTCGCTGAGAGCTCTGGTTCCGTGTCTCCTCAGACCCTCCCAGGAACCCAGGAGGTGGGGGGGGGGGGTGCTGTCACCGTGGGTATTGGGAAAAGTCGCAGCCAAAGCTGGAGGTGGGGTGGAGGCAGGATGGACACCTGGGTCAGGGGTCATCCTTGGTCATGACATCCACTAGTAAGTCACTGCAAGCATTTCCCCAAAATAATGAAAATAGAAAACATCGCTGTGCTCCATAGGAAGGGTATGTGTTAATTCTAGGCTTTTTTCAGACTTTCTTCACACACACACACATTACAGAAGAGTATATACTCATGCACGTCACATGTTAAAGTCATTATGGATTATTCTATATTGCCTCCTCCTCTTTCATTTCCTGCCTAGAAGCCACACTATTTAGTAGGAGACTACAAGAAGAAAAAAAAAATGTAATAAGCAATACAGATTTAGATGGTGAAGGGGAAAATTCCACCGAGAATTCTCTAATCTCAAAATAATATATTTTGGTACACACTAACAGATAATAATGGAGCTGGCAAATCTGCTCATGTAAAAGACATTTTCAAGCAAGAATCTGGATAATCCCCTTGATGTTTGTTTTACTGAGATGTTATCTGTAATGCTATTAAAAGATATCCATTTAAAAATCAGGCTGAGCCTAGATCGGTTTGGCTCGGTGGATAGAGAGTCGGCCTGCGGACTGAAGGGTCCCAGGTTCGATTCCGGTCGGGGGCATGTGCCTTGCTTGCGGGCACATCTCCAGTGTGGGGTGTGCAGGAGGCAGCTGATCGATGTCTCTCTCTCATCGATGTTTCTGACTTAATATCCCTCTCCCTTCCTCTCTGTGAAAAATCAATAAAATATATTTAAAAAAATAAAAAATAAAATCAGGCTGAAAGAGTATGTAGGGTCCCTGGTTAAAATTAAATGAAAAGATTCTCCCCTGGTTACTCTTCTCCACTGGAAATCCCAGGCATGGACATGTGACTGAAGGTCAGGAAAGAACAGGGAAAGCCAGAGTGACCTTTTTCGAGAAGTTCAAAAGCAGCTGGGCGGCGGCAACGTGGATGGCAAGTGAGCGCTGGAGGATTATTTTCACGGGTGCCCCCACTCCACGCCCCTCACTGTGCGTCCTCTCTTACAAGGTTAAACAGGAAGCGGGAAGGGAAACAACCGTTCCACATGTGTGTTAGGCCCGCCGGTAAAGAGGGTTTTCTGCGAATGAACCTTCCTGTTACCGAAGGAGATCATAGGAAGAAAGCGCTATGTCTTTAAAACCACAGCTATTTTTCATTCCCCGTGTCTGCTCGAGGCCCTGACGGCTCCCGGGGGACCGCGCTGACTCACTGCATCCTCAGGGTGACGCAAGTGAGCTTCTCCGCGCCTTCAAAACAGGCGCCGCCGGCCCGCAAAGGCGCCTTCGGAGCCGGCGATCAGTCAGGTTCACGTTCACAGAACCGGGGGGACCAGGAGGGAACGGGAATGTTCTCCTCCCCTGTGATGGCATCGCGATCTGGTAACACAGGTGGACCATTTCCCCATCTTTTCTTAACTTGCTCATCTCTGCTGGACTTCAGATCTAGCCTCTCTGCCCACTCAGAGTCCAATCCACGTACCTTCTGGATGTACTTGGTCGTGTAAGGAAGAAATCTGGTTCAAGTTTCTCCAGCGCTGACCATCCCACACACCTGGAGCTCCCTCCTCTCATCTTTTTATGGAAAAAAGGGACATCTCCCCATGGGGGTTGGGAAAATGATTTCAAAGACCCACGGTCTCCCACCCATTTTCAGAGAGAATTCAGTATTTCTCCCAGTCCTTAGCACAGACAACACCCAACGGCTCACCGAAATCAGTCCCCCTGGGCGCCCCCAAAGAGGGTGAGCCTGAGTGGAGAAGGGATGGCCGGGCAAAGGCGGACATCCACCCAGTCATTCCAAGTGAACGGCATCAGCCCGTGGCATGTGCCAGGCTCGATGCAGGCACTGCGGACAGAGCGGACGGACCAAGACAGACAGCCCTTCCCGCTGTGCGGAAGAGCAGGGAAGCTTTAAACAGCGGCCACACTTGCAGACCTCGCCGGAACCACAGGAAGTGCCAGCAGGAGGAACACAGACAAGGATGACTCCTGGCCGAGACCGGGAAGGTCTCTGTGAGATGACATGTATGATGGGGCATGGGAATGAGGCCCTGCCAGCTAAGGAGAGGAAGCAGGAGATGTGGGAAGTGGAGGGAACTATTCACCTAAAAACGGCAGGTGAGGTCTAAAGCGAGGGAATATTGAGAGGGAGTGAGCACCATTCCAAAATGGAGGTTCCAGGGTTTCCTTCGGGGGGAGTCAGATACGGAGAACCCCCAGACCACCACCAACATGATGAAAGCAAAGTTACCCAGACCCGCATGGCTGAAACCGGGTCACTTCGGCGTTGCCTGACCCCCAGCGTCCCCCCTGCCAGGTAAAGGGCCAGCCCAGCCCCCGAGGATGAGCCACGTAAACGGTGCCTGCTCTCTGCAAGGAGCCTACGTCCGCTGCGGGTCCTTTTCACGCGCCCCTCTGAGAGCATGGCCATTGGGAAAGGCCGGCGGGGGAGGAAGCAGAGTGGGCTCTCCGAATGCAAAAAGCGGGGCCGCTGGGAAGCACAAGACCCCCGGCCATCAAGCTACGTGTCGGTTTGCCGGGAGTGCCTCTCAAGATCAGGGGCAACTTCGCCTTATTTCTATCTTATCTTTACCAAGCGAGACATGAGCCCCCTAGAAGCACCAGGAGTATGACACTGTCTTAACCCCAGAGCGACCTGGCCAGGTGGCTCGGGACTGGAGTGCTGTCCCATGCACCAAAAGGCGGCAGGTTCCAATCCCGGTCGGGGCACGTACCTAAGTTTTAGGTTCGCTCTCAGGTCAGAGCGTGTATGGGAGATAACTGGCCCATGTCTGTCTGTCTCAAAAAAAAAAAAAAAATCAATAAAGCATATCCTTAGGTGAGGATTTCAAAAACACAAAGTAACTCCCCACTTATGTTACTCCGATGGTGTGTGTATGTATGTATGTGTGTATATATATATACATATATATATATATGTATATATATATATATATAGTTTTTCTTTTCTTTTTTTAATATATTTTATTGATTTTTTACAGAGAGGAAGGGAGAGGGATAGAGAGTTAGAAACATCAATCAGCTGCCTCCTACACACCCCCTACTGGGGATGTGCCCACAACCAAAGTACATGCCCTTGACCAGAATCAAACTTGGGACCCTTCAGTCTGAAGACTCACGCTCTATGCACTGAGTCAAACCGGTTTCGGGCGACATTGTTTTTCTTGAAGTGGCCATGTTTGCCTAGTTGAGGCAGTTACCTGTCAAATGCACCGCCTCGATCCACTTCTCCTATAAATGTATAAGCTGCCCCTCCCCAGGCATAAAGGTGAACCAGTTTGAGGCCTGTCTTGACTTACTGTAAGGGACTGAAGTCTTTATTTAATATGTCTCAGGACTTCACAGACTTCGTTTCAGAGGTGAACTTGACCGCGCCAGGCTATAAGCCAGCAAGCTCTCGCAAAGTAAAAATGGTGGAGGACGGCAGAGAGCGAAGAAGGGTGGAATTTTTATAGTAAACAACTCTGCCATCATGAATAATGGCTGTTACTAAAATGTGCTGCTGTTTTTCCAGGATCTCGCTCTTTCTCCCTCTGTTGCTCTGCGTTACCATAACTACCATTTGAATCATCTGAACAAGCTGCATGCCTATCTCCAGTCTGTCACTGCCACCCCATCGGTCCGGATCCGCTCTCATTCAGCTGGTGGCTGCTCAGGCCGAAGGCCGTCATCACGTGACCCAGAGGGCTGTTTCTCGAACAAGCAATTCGAAAGCCGGGCTTAGATTTGTGTGATCAAAGTCACAGTTCTCACCAATACATGGTCATGCTTAAATCTTGCTGAATCATAATGCTCAATTAACTAGAAAGTTTTTTTCCCTATTTTTTTTTTTTTGAGAAAATGACAAATCTCCAAAATGCAAGCAACTTTAAAAAAATTCGGAATAAGCTCGAGGTAATACTTAGGAGTTGATAAATGCTTGGCTTCATGGGCTGTTTTGCTAATCTGCAGTAAGCCACCCTCAGCAGGGGTATTACAGTAATGACGGGCTTTCTGGAACAAGCGGGAGACTGAGCTCATGTGTTCTTCTTCTCCTGCTGCAACCCTTTCAGTTGCAATCCAGGAAGAAAGAGTCTGAACCCGGGGCAGTGGGGAAGAGAGAGAGAGGCTGTCATCAGACAAGAAATTCCAACAAATGTTCGGAATCTGGAGGGGGAGGGGGCAGACTGCCTGCGGAAACTGCACTGAGGAGAGAGAGTCTTCAAAGCGCAGTGACAGAGGGAGCCCATCTGCCAGGAATGAGGGTGCGAGGCAGCCACGGGGTGAAGACCGAGGAGTAGAAACTGTAGATGAAACGGGAGACCCTTCTCCACACGCAGACACTCACCACGGTGAGGAGGGACCTTTCCTACAAACTGCAGGCAAGTCTGGAAGTCACCAGCGCAGCCTGCTGCTCCCCGATGTTAAGAGCTTCAGAAAGGGTTTCTTCTTCTTTTTTCTTTTTTAAATATATTTTTTACAGAGAGGAAGGGAGAGGGATAGAGAGTTAGAAACATCGATGAGAGAGAAACATCGATCAGCTGCCTCCTGCACGCCCCCTACTGGGGATGTGCCTGCAACCAAGATACAAGCCCTTGACCGTAATCGAACCTGGGACCTTTCAGTCCGCAGTCCTCGAGCCAAACCGGTTTCGGCTAGAAAGGGTTTCTTGATTCCCCTACTCATAGATCCAGAAACGCAGCAACCACGTCCCCCCAATTCCCAATCAGCCTTCCTACTGCCACTTTCTGAACTACGAATGGACAACCAGGATCAGCAGACTTCGGAGGAAAGCCTGGAGCATCACAAAAACTGACCAAGCCAGAGTCACCCTGAGGAAGCAGGTACTTCAGGAAACTAGATTCAAAAAGAGAGAATCTACCCCCAACTTTTCCCCAATTCATAGCCTCAGAGACACTCTTAAAGATTATCTGTTGCAGCCGAAACTGGTTTGGCTCAGTGGATAGGGTGTTGGCCTGCTGACTCCTGGGTTCGATTCCGGTCAAGGGCAATGTACCTTGATTGTGGGAACATCTCCCGTAGGGGGCGTGCAGGAGGCGGCTGATCGATGTTTCTCTTTCTCATCGATGTTTCTAACTCTCTATCCCTCTCCCTTCCTCTCTGTAAAAAATCAATAAAATATATATTTTTTAAAAATTATCTGTTTCAGAAACCAAGAATGTGGTTTGATAAGAAAAATATATTTTAAATAAGAGATTCGGTAGTTAAAATATGACAGCCGGAGAAAAATTAATAAAAAAGGAATGAAAAATAGTTAAGAAAAGCCTTCAAAAGCTGTCTCTCCTTCCTGCCTCCACTCCTCCTTTCCACAGTCATATCTTGGGTGGCGTGAAAATCGGCCTCATTAACTCTGGCTCTTCCTAGGCCCAAATGTTCTCTCGCATTTCCCCCCACCAAATACCATGCCCATGTTTCTCCCTGACCAATCCCCACTGTACGGAGCAATCTCTCTCTCCTCTCAACCACTGTCATTCTTCTTGCCTATATTATTAATGTGAACCAAATCAGGCCTAACACTTGATCGAATGTTTGGGTGTTTCATCGTCTTGATTCGATTCCTGAAAATGAGTATCATGTTTGATTCTTCCACAGTTCTAGCACAATGCCTTGTCTGAATAAATAATAAAAACCTGCAAATGAATCAATGAGCAGATACGGGAGTAAAAATTCCTAAGGAAAATCAGTATGACATTTCCTCTCCCTCCAAAGGTGCACAAGGGTCACCCAGCCTGATAATAATTTAGTTATTCCGATAAAATAACCTAAATCCAGCCCGTCACAGCAATAACTGCGTGGAGATATCCTTTTCAAATCAGTAAGGCAGGTACACTTTGCATCAAGAGATCCGCCAAATGTTAAAATTGTACTTCCGAGAGTAATCATCAGGCAAAGTATGTGTAAAACATTTGTGAAGAAATATCTAGGATGTTGCCTTTAGAGGTGTATTTTTCCCTGTTAAGCATACAAGCTTCTGAATGACAATATGTAGATCATTTAAAAAATATCGCATAAGTTAATATACAATGAGTTTGTCATAGTGCTTAAGGAAAAACAGATGTTCTTATATTCTGACATCTGCATAACTTATTGAGCCAACGGAATGAAAGGACTTGATTTCCTTATTTGTCCCCAAACCTTGAAGCACAATTATACAGAATATAAATTGGCACTCTCGCTGCCTCTACTCAATGCCATGTTTAAGTTAATGTGGACCAATCATCTGTTGTTCCTTTTTTTAAGAGCGCCACCACGTGGTGAATGTTTTTAGTACACTTTCGACACAGATACCAAGAGCATGTGTTATACAGACAGCATCATCCCTTCTTGGTGGTTTCACTTTCTGTCATTTCAGTTACCTCTGGTCAACCACAGTCTGAAAATATGAAATGGAAAATTCCAGAAATGAACAATTCATAAGTTTTAAACTCTGCACCATTCTGATGCTGGCGATCCAGATATGCCAAGGAGAAGTTATACAGGTAAAAGTTCTCAGCTTAAGAGTATTGCTCAGAATGGGGGCCACAATTAATTTTGTCGTTCCTTGTTAATTGCTCTAAGTTAGGTTTTCACAGAGGTGTGCATTTAATTCTCCCAGTGACCTATGAGTGGGTCTGTCCTACATAATAAAAGGCCAGTGACCACAGCGGTGCAACGACCAGAACGACCAATCGGCCAGTCACTCTGAGGTGCACTGATCACTTCTCAGTCCCTCCCCCCAGCCTGCAGCTCTGATAGATCGATCGCCAGATGGCAAGGGGAACCAGGGTGGGTGTCAGTGGTGGGGTGGGACTGGGGACTGGCAAGCGGGTGGAACGGCCGATCTCTTGGTCCTCCCCCCCCACAGCCCGCAGGCTCCGATAGATGGCCAGATGGCACAGCACAGGGGAACTGGGTGTTGGTGGCAGGATGGGACTGGAGACTGGCGAATGGGCTAGGCCTACGGACCCTACTCGTGCACTATTTCATGCGCTAGGCCTCTAGTTATAGGTAAGTCCTCACGGCTCGGAAAGATGCACTGATTTGTCCCTTCAGCAAACACTGCACTGCCAGGAGCATGCTACCCCAGGTCAGACAATCATGGCCATCAAACACCTCACTACCTTTCTTCCCTGGCTGTCACAAGCAACAATCCCCTTGGCGAGTGCACGTTGCCAATGACTTGAGGAGGGTGTGGGGGCTGCAGAGGGGCTCTCAGCCCTGACAGCAGGCAGGGTGGTCACGGGGAAAAGCTTCCCATTTCTGCCACTTGGTGCTGTCTCTCCTCCATTCCCAAGTGGAGGTCACACGGGAGAGTCCCCGCTGGCTCTAGCGTAGGGAGGCTTTGCTCCGGCCGGTGAGTCTCCCATAAGCTCCACACTGCTCCTAAAGTCAGGTCACACCAAGCCTCCCATGGCGTTGTAGACGGAGCAAAGCAGGAATTACTTTATATGTTCACAAATGTAGCAACCAAGTAAATCCTGCCACCAGTCTTTCCATCGAGAAGGAAACAGAAGCCCTGACCGGTGTGGCTCAGTGGATAGAGCGTCAGCCTGCAGACTGAAGGGTCCCAGGTTCGATTCTGGTCAGGGGCATGTGCTTTGGTTGTGGGCACATCCCCAGTGAAAGGTGTGCAGGAGGCAGCTGATCCATGTTTCTCTCTCATCGATGTTTCTAATCTCTATCCCTCTCCCTTCCTCGCTCTGAAAAATCAATAAAATATATTTTAAAAAAGAGAAGGAAACAGAAAAAGAGGAAGCTAACTCTCAGAGGACGGGCAGTTGTACAAATGAGTTAAATGTACAGGGAGGGTTCTCCCATTTTAAAAATGCTCCTTCGAAGAGCAGCAGCCACTCAGCTCCAGCAGACAGCTGGCATGTGAAAACCAGGGTTTTGGAGGTACAACCTCCTAGTTTAAAGATTATTATGGAAATTTAAAAAATATATCTCAAAGTAGAGAGAGCAGTTTAAGAACCCCAAGACCCCCCATGTACCACCCCACCTGGTCTACTCATAGCTGATTGGCTTTCCCTCTATCCCCACTCACTCCTCCGGCACAGATTATTCTGAAACAAATATCTGATATTTCAGCATTTCATTCGGAAATATTTCAATATGACTCTAACAGATAAAGACTATTTCCTTTTTTAATTGATTTTCTAGAGAGAGAAGAAGGGAGAGAGAAACATCAATTTGCTGTCCCACTTGTTTATGCACGCATTGGTTGCTTCTTGTCTATGCCCGGACCAGAGGCCAAACCCTCAACCTTGGTGTACCAGGATGATGCTCTAATTAACTGAGCTACCTGGCCAGGCTGTAAGACTAGCTTTTAAACATAATGACTCTTTTGGTGATCACATCTAAAAAATTAACAATAAATCTTTAATATCATCCAATATTCAGTCAGTTCAAAGTTCTCCAGTCAGCTCATAAATTAACTTTCCCCATTTTTATAGTTTGTGTAGAATCAGATTTTAATAAGTTCCACACATTGCAATTATGTCTCCTTTAATTTACAAATTCCACTTAATTTTTTTTCTTTCAATTTACTCATTAATGAAACCAAGTTATTTGTTCAACAGAGTTCCCTTCAGCCTACATTTTGATGTCTGAGTTTAATTTGTTAGGAGCTACATTTTAATGTTTTCCTCCGTCTGAAACTTTCTTTGTTCAAATACAGATGACCATTTCTGCTCAAAAGAGATGCCTATTTCTGTGTGTGTGTATGTGTTTGTGTGCACGCGCACACACAAGAATACACTCAGTTTGATAAGTTGTGCTGTGGCTGGTGTGAGAAATCAAATGTGTTTCTTTCTCATACAACCTGCAGCTCTTCCAGAACTAAAATCTGATATTCCTATTTGGGGTCAGACTCCCCAGGACATTCTGAGGCCAGGTGAGCCTTTAGAACAGGGGTGGGGCCACCTGACTATTTTAACACCATTCAGTGGGCCGTACAAAATTATCCACCTAAAACTCAGCTGCCATATTGGATTAAACATGTAACTGACTCACCCTGATGCCTTGGGAGGGCCGGACCGAATGATGTCACAGGCCTTATACTGCCTGTGGCATGACCTCCCCACTCTGCTTTAGGAGAAGGGGGGTGCTGACAGGCCGTGGACTCCAGTAGGAGAGCGAACAACTAGATCCACAAATACAGGGGGTGAGGGCAGAGGGCACGTGCTGTGGAGAAATTACAAGGGGGAGGAGATGAGGAGGTGGTGCTGTCGTGGGCACTCTGGACCGGATGTCAGGGAAGGACTTACCTAAAAGGTGCCCGGGGACCTGGGCACTGCAGGATGTGAATGAGCCAGGCACAGAAGATGTGGTATAAGAGGGCCCCGCAGAGGTAGGGCAGAGCGTGGGATGGGCATTAGCAGGGAACAGCACCCCAGCAAACAAAGAAGGTGATGGGAAGTCGAGTCCGAGAGGGAACCCATGCTCAGACCCTGAGGGGCCACAGGCTGTGGAGGGGAGCGGGGGGTTCCTTTCTGCCTGAGATGGGCGCCGGTTGGGGGGAACCGGGGCAGTGAAAAGATGGGTGTAGACGCGGGAGCAAAGGCCTCTCGTGGCAGCAAGAGGGCAGACACAGACCGAACCAGATCGGACTGGGCAACCTTCAGGACAGAGCCGGCAACGTGCAGGCCGAGCACAGGGCCAGGGCGGGGCTGACTTACTCTGCCAGTTACTCCGGAGCGTTTGATGCCAGAGCAGAGGTGGGGGTCGGGGGGAGGGAGGAATCCAGGAGAACACCTGGAGGAGGTGGCAGGGCCTCTGAGAAGATGATGCCACGGCCACAGGGGAAGCCAGCAAGAGAAGGCCAGGATGGGAAGTGAAGGTAGTTTAGTGAGATCCCAGTAACTCGGGAAAAAGCCCTTGAAAGCCCCTGTGCTTCTCCGTCTTGACAACCACAGGGGACATGCTCACTGTACCTGGGCGAGCAGCATGTGACACAGCCACATTGACACCCCGATTTCCTGCCAGAAGGGCCCATTCCCTGCGGTTTTCCCGTTCTTTTCTCAGGCTCCTCCTCGGAAGTGTGTCCAGCATCCTCCTCCCTGTGCCTGCGCCACAGCCAGCCTGTCCCGCCGGCCACCCTCCCTCCCCACGCTGTGGCCCAGCATGACGGGAGCAAGCTGGGGGGCAGGGGGAGGCCCGGGGTGCTTGGTATGTGTCTTGGAATGCCCGGGCCGCATTCCTCAGAGCAACCAACGCAAGCCACGG
Source organism: Lasiurus cinereus (assembly GCA_011751065.1). Taxonomy (NCBI): domain Eukaryota; kingdom Metazoa; phylum Chordata; class Mammalia; order Chiroptera; family Vespertilionidae; genus Lasiurus; species Lasiurus cinereus. Next base: position 1,324,059 of record JAAGEH010000126.1, on the reverse strand, counting down.
CCCGGGCCCCCGGCCGGAAGCTCTGGGCAGCGGCGTCTCCGCCGCCCTGGGAACCGGGCCGTGGGCGATGACCCACACCCACTCGGTCTCCTCTCTGCCAAACGCAATCTGATGAATTCCCCCACTGCCAGGCTGCCCCTCCTCCCTCAGGGACAGCCTCTGTGACCGTCTGCTCACTGACCAGTAAGCCTGCTGGTGAGCGCTCTCTCCACCACGACACCCTGCTACCCGCTGACCCGTCTGGTTGGTGCCAGAACTGGGACAACCCGTTGACTCCTTTGCCCCGGTAGATGTGTGCAACTTGCAACAATTTCAGCACTTGTATAAAATATTAAAATATTAAAAAATATTTGTATGTGGCGTAAAGAAGAAAGCAAAGGGGCTTTGGGGAGCCTACCAGACTGAATTTCATCTTTAGGCCACAAAGTAACGGGACTTCCTCCTTATAAAGCTAAATAAAGACTGATCTGTTGTCAGTGCAGTAAGCTGATCTAATTAGGTTCTCCTCCTCCAGAGGGGCAGTGAGAAGCACGCTCAGAGGCTTTGAACAGGACCTCTCCTTTTGATGCAGAAACCCCACGTGTGGAGTGTTAGCCTAAGGAAATAATGAAAGCGTGCAAAAATGGATCGTGAAGATGATTCTGGGGAGAAAAACGTCCACCAACGTGGCGTCCAGCAATAGAGAGAGGGCCAGGGGCCTGAGGCATGGCACATCCGCGTCTGTCCCGTGGGCTCATGTCCATCCCGCTCCATTTGTGCACGGCGCTCCCTCCTCCTGGACGAACGCCACGGGAAGTGGGTGAGCGGCAGCCACGTGTGCCCCAGCTGGTGCCCATAGCACCACCATAACTGCATCAAAGCCTCCCCGTGCACCTCTCACCGCTCCAGAAGCGGAGAAAGGCTTTGAACTTCTTCATCAAAAAAACAAAAACCCAGGAAGCCCTGTGCTTTCTCCTTTATGCCACAGGCTCACTGTTTTAACCAATGCTGAAACGCGTGCCAGTTACACAGATCCGCTGGGACAGGAGAGCCGACCGGTGCCCCCAATCCTGGCCCTGACCCGACGATCCATCGCCGGGAGAGGGGTCGTGGTGGAAAAACGTTCCGCACAGCCTGGAAAGTTCGATGAGAAGCAGGTCAGTCACACTGAACCATAAAAGCATCACCCTGCGAAGTAACAGCCTCAGAGCAAGCATCTGATCCTGCTCAATAAAAGAAATACGCGGCCCAACCCCGGTGTGGCTCAGTGGATAGAGCGTCAGCCTGCAGATTGAGGGGTCCCAGGTTCGATTCCGGTCAATGTACCTTGGTTGCGGGCACATCCCCAGTAGGAGGTGTGCAGGAGGCAGCTGATCCATGTCTCTCTGATCGATGTTTCTAGCTCTCTATTCCTCTCCCTTCCTCTCTGTAAAAAATCAATAAAATAGATATTTTTAAAAAAAAAGGGAAGAAAAGAAATACGCATGTGAAACAAGCACACCCCGGAAGGAAGAGGAAGTCTGTCGCCATGAGAAGGAAGGGACAGACTTGGGAAGAGGTCAGAACCAGGAGCCCCACGTGTGCTCCCGGTGGGAATGAGGCAAAACACGTGGCACGCGAACCACATGCACAGGATGAACGCCCTCCAGAAACCCCGGCTTGCGTTTTCCTGCTGTTTCTGGGTGACCCCGCTGTTCCCCGAGAAGGAATCTCCCCCAGGGCCCCGTGGTGACCGCTGCCTGGCCTCTGCCCCGCCCTGCCCTCGCCCCGCTCCGGCCAGCTGCCTGCCCACTCAGGACCTTCGCATCCACTGCCCCTTCGCCTGGAATGTTCTAACTTCGCCACGCCTGCTTGTAGGTCCCGTCTGCGCAGCAGGCATGTCCCCTCCGTGGGGAGGCCTGTCCCGCCGCCTTCCTGTCCCCTCTATGCAGGTTCCTTTTCCCCTGGCGCTGGCGGAGGAGGGGTGGTGACCGCAATGACAGCCAATCACAGCTGAGACCGTGGAGTGCTTGCTGAAGAACCTTTGGCACCCACTCCATCCGTATGATCCCACTTAACCCGCACCACGAACCAGGGGGCGTTACCGCTAGGCCCTGCGGCCAGCACCGCAGCCAGCACCCACAATGGCCCCGGGATTCCCCCTGGCTAGGGTCGCCCCACCCGCACTGACCTGCGTAACTAACAGGACACTGCAGAAATGACAGTGTCCTCGGCCTGCCTGCCGCTAGGTCACAGACACTGTACGCAGCTCCGCCGTGTGCTGGTCTCGCGGGTTCTGGTTCTGGGGACACTCAGGCGAGCTGTGGAGGTGTCCGTGTGGCAAGGAGCCCAGGCCTCCTGCCAACAGCCAGCGCCGCCTTGCCAGCCTGTGACTGAGCCACCCTTCGGGCTGCCAGATGATTGCTGCCCCGGTCGAATCTAGACCGCAGTCTCAGGGGGACCACGGGCCAGAGCCACCCCGACTCCTAGCCCGCAGACTGCCGGCACACAGACCCGCTGGTTTAAGCAACCCCATGTTCAGGCAATTTGTTGTGCAGACATAGGTAACTAGCACTGGTGGGAAACTGAGACTGAGAGAGTAAGTCACTAGCTCCCCGAAGTTCTTGAATCCTGCCCTTGACTCTGGAGGCTGAGTTCCTGACCATTACATCGTGCAAGCTCCCCACAGAAGAATGAATGCCCCCACAAACCTCACAAAGGCAAGAACCATCGTCCGAGTTAATGCTCAACCTCCCCCAACACCGTACAATGCACCAGCCATATCCATCGCGGACGTTTTGTCAAAGAATGAATGCATGAAGCAAATGGAAGAAAAAGAATTTCAAAAATGTTACGAGTGAATGGTGAGACTCTAAGTGACATATTCTATTCTATACTTTGCTAGATTTTTTAAATTTTCTACGAAGTACATGTATAATGGGGTTTGCCTTTCAGGAATTCAATTTGAACTGGAGCCTGAATAAAAGAGCCAATTATCCAAACATCCCCGGGCAGAGGAACTAGAAAGCAGTGCAAAGGCCCTGTGGTTAAAACGGATTTGTCATATTTCAGGAATAGAAAGATAGGCCAACGTGGCTGTGAGGGGCTGCTGGGGACATAAGCCAGACCTCAGTTAGGCATCTGGCTTGTAGTTAAAGTGAAAAAAGAAGCCACTGCAGGCTTTTAAGCAGACGAGCAATATGATCTCATTTGCATTCCTGGAAGATTATTCAGGTTTCTGTATGAAAAAGAAGTTGTGAAGCAGAAAGACCGAAAGCAGGAATATCAGGAAGGAGGCATTGCGTAAATCCAGAGGAAGTGATGGATTTGATGAGACGATTCCTATAAAGTGCCAGAACAATATGCACCCGACTACCACGAACTGTTTTCTTTGTAAATAGTACTCGTTTGAAAATCATCATAAACATACACAATCACTATGAACTATAAAATTCACACAACACAAAATAAAAAATTACCAGATATTCAGCAGCATGGAAAAATGTGTACAACTTATTGTTAGGGTAAGCTTTTTACAGCAAATGAACATAAATAAACTGCATATCTAATATGAACCCTGCTGTGTAAATGGGGTGTGGCTATCAGCAGAGAACTAACTCTGAAATGTTGCCACAAAATAAATAGTAGTTATCTCTCAGTAGTGGGATTGTGGGTGATGTATACTTTCTTCAGGATCCCTTTCTGTACTTCTGAATTTTCTTTTTGAATAATGAGCATTTATCTCTTTTACAGAGATAAACATAAAATTTCATTTGTGGGGAAAAATTAACTTTTACATTACTAAAAACATAAAATTTAAAGAAATAGTTGGATAGTCTAATAAATGAAGATAAATTATTTCAGAGGAAAAAGAATATTAACAGAGTGAGTCTCCTGATCATACATACTGTAGCAGCGTTTGTGAGGTGATGCTTGGTAATGGTAAATGGATCCTCACTGCATAATGTCTAACAGTGAATTTAAAAAAAGGGGAGGGGGACCTTAAACAGGGCATTTCAGCAATTCTTGATCTTGTTCTCCCCGTCCTAATAAAGCTTCAAAAGAAGCTCTTTCCTTCATCAAGAAGAGAGAAAGGCTGTGAGAGGCTTCAGGTTGGAGAAAGGACAGATGCCACCCTCCCATCCAGAAGTCAATCATGAGATCTGAATGACATGCAAAAGATCATGAGTGGTCATAAGAGGGGGGAAGGAAACAAATTTAGCTCCCCCAAATTTTGTGAGAAATTTTCCCCCTTAAAAAAGTAGACAAGCAGTATAATAGGAACGTATTGCCCTAACGTTTAAGCAGAAAAGTCATTTCCTAGTATTTTCAGGTCTTCTTACAAGGACCAGTTATACAGCCACTTAGAGAAGATCGGAGTATTCCCTGCTTCCCCGAGCCCCCGAAATGTGGAGGACCTGGAAGGATCTACCTGCTAAGAGAATAGGAAGAAATGCAGGAAAAACAGGCCTCTTATTACAGGACAGGGGCTTCTATTACAAACCCAGGAGAACAGGTACCCTAATTGATAACAACGGTCCAGTTCTTAAAGTTCCCACAGGAAAAAGTGACTGTAAGGAGGGGGACAAGACCAAACACTGCTACTGTCCATCCGTGGGGCAGCAAACGACATCCTGTGGGCAAGGAGATAACAAACTTAACCCCAATCTCTCCATGACCGAGCGTCAGGCGACCCCAGGTGAAATCTTTGAATTGAGGTGGTGCGCCTTGAGGTGGACAAGCCGGTGGAGGTGAGAAGTGTGGCTGGGAATGCTGGCTGGCCCTGTGGGCTCCAGGGAGGCTAAGCAGAGGCTGATGCACACCCTCAGGAGAATCCCAGCCACGCACACCCACTCCACCATTACAGTGAGTGGCCGGTCCCCGGGGAACCCGGAGAGCCTACAAGCGATGCGGCTGCCCCAGGCCTCCTCAGCCTAGAGAACCTTTGCAAAGGTTATCAGTCTTCCCTCCACTCTGATGAACAAGATGACGAATGCCCTCTCCAAGCCAACCTCCCAAACCCAATGAAATCGTGTGGCTTTGTCTGAGATAACTCCTAGATCTGTATCTTAGAAAATGTACTGCTAGATCTCTACAGTTACAAGAGCTACTACATCTCTATAGTTAGAAAATTTACCACAACATCTCTATGGTCAGAAAAGCTGCCACTCCATCTTTACAGTTAAAAAAGCTGCCTCTCCGTCTCTATGGTCAGAAAAGCTAGTAAAGACTGAGTCAGAACCCCATTCCAGGTCTTTTTTTTTTTTTAATATATTTTATTGATTTTTTACAGAGAGGAAGGGAGAGAGATAGAAAGTCAGAAACATGGATGAGAGAGAGACATCGATCAGCCGCCTCCTGCACGCCCCACAGTGGAGATGTGCCCGCAAGCAAGGTACATGCCCCCAACCGGAATCGAACCTGGGACCTTTCAGTCCGCAGGCCGGCGCTCTATCCACTGAGCCACCCCGGTCTCGGCACCAGGTCTGTCTTTGGAGCCACTCTGTACAGCGCACCCAGCACCGCATCCGCTCAGCAGCACTCGCTGTAAGTCCGCGGAACCTGGGAGCGATACTGCAACAGCCTCAAAGAAGCCACCGTTAGCAGCCCCCTCTCCCAGGTGAAGGAACCGAGGCCGACCTCCTGATGGGGAGACAGTGCTGGGGGCGGACTAGCGGCGGCCTGGGAGGGGTAATAGCTCGGTAGCTTTCTGGGAGCCCTCACCATGCTCCTCCAGTTTCCGCAGGAGATTGGGTTCCCAACAGGAAAGCGGGCTGTACCCTCCCATCACCTGGTGTTCTCCTCCAGAGCCAGCCCTTCCCCAATGGGCTGATCTCAGGGCCCGCTTAGAACAGCGTGTTCCCCTGTGTTCTGAGATGGACACGTGAGCCGGCCTCAGTTTCCTCATCTGCAAAGCGTGCTCCTCAAAGGGCTCCGCGCTGCCTTCTCGCAAGGTCAGAGGATTCTGCAGGATAACATGATATGCACCCCCTTTGCACCCCGTGCTCGGAGCGGCCCTCACCCCGGCATCAGCACCCGGGAAGCCCAGCTCTGCCCGGGCTGAGGGCTGGAGGGCTCCGAAGGCCCAATGCCACCATCACGTGCACAAGGCAAGAAGGAGCTTCCATTTCACTCCCTGTTCAAACACCCCCAGACACACACACACCTCCAAACCTGCTCACAGTCCTGTCCAAGTGGATTCAAACCCGTTACCACAGAGCGGGACGGCCGCCAGCCCCTGCTGACGCTGTGGAGGCCAGCAGCAGACTGGCACCGGGTACAGAAGTTTCTTTTCCTTTAGACATCCCAAGGTAACTCTCACTTGGCAAGTGGCAACGACAGGGACAGCAACTTTCCTCTCGACTGCCACAGCCCCGCTTCTGTTCTTCTGTGGCAACGCTCTCTGGTTGCCTTGGACACGGTCAACAGGAGGCCGGAGGCGAAGAGAAGATGTGAGAGGAGACTATTTCCGGGGCTCGGGAGAGGAAAGCTGCCGTTGCCAGCCCTGCGGAAACCAGCGGATCCAGGCCCCCATGGCCTTGTGCTGGAAGGTGTAAAAGGCTTTAAAGGTCGGGAAGAATTCAGTGACCTACTGATCTACCTTGGAATCTATAAAGATTGTTGCCACAGCATGTAACAAGGTACATGTCTATCCATCATTTGACTGGTAATTCACTAAAATACCCCCCAAATGCAGACAGCCCGGAAGCAGTTCTCTCCAGGAAAACCGAATGGGAAAAGCCTCAGCGTGTCAAGTCCCAGAACCAGGAAGTGAGAAACCGCGAGGCCTCCCTAATTCGCTGCTTTTCCAAGCCAGGGTAACTGGGAAGCAGGCTGCAGCGGGAAACTAGGGTATACGTGTTGACCTTGGCGTTGATAAACCTGTTCTTCTTTGTAAGAAAAGTGGTTGCCTTTTTTGTCAGAGACGTGCTTCTGGGAAATACTGACTTCCATAATGGGACTGCAATCCTTACAAGTCGTTAGTTTAATGAATGGGAAGTGTAACCACTTTCCTGGGTTCTGACACAAAGTTATCCACGATCCTGAAGAGTGTTCTTTCTACAGAATGACTCCTGGCAGGCACCGGCCCTGGCAAGTGTCCTCGTCCTCAGTCACTGCCTTCACAGCTAGAGCAGACCTCTGGGACGGAGGTCACAGACCGGATAGGGCTCTGGGGGACCAGAGAGAGCAGCATGCAAGCAGAGGCCCCTGGAGCGGGTGTCTGCACACACTACCGTGATCCCACAGTCCCCACAAACCCAGGCCTGCGGCGAGGTCTCAAGAAAAAGGGCCTCCTGATTTACACCTTATTACAACGAACACAGCACACACCTTCTGTGTGAACAGGAAAGCTGAGTGAAGAGGCGTCTGCTGAACCCGCAGGAAAAAAGCCCGACCAGGCAGTTATTCTGATCATCACAGTGGGTTCCATCTAGAGACCTGGACTTCTCCGTCCCGGTGAGAACCAGGAATGACATGCAAATAAGCGGTGAGTGAGTGACCCAAAAATACAACCACTGGGGGGCACGGGGGAGCGGAGACTGACCACCCATCCCATTACCAAAGCGTGTGCAGGACCAAAAGCTTCACCTTCTCCTCAGGGAAGAACTAGAGAATCACCCATTTCTGTGAATGGCATTCCCGTTCCCAGCCATCAGACTGAAGTTCATGAATCATCTACCTCCGCCCCCTCTGCCCAGGCTAGTCACTCCCATATCCAGACGGTTCTGGGTGCCATCTCCCTGTCTTCAAGCTCTCCTCACCTCCAGTTTACACGTCTTCCCTTCTCCCCCAATCTCAACTCAGATTACAGATTGATTTTGCTAAATCATAACGCTGATCCTTAATGAGCTTTTTCAACAAATATTTACTGAACGTCTACTGTGTGCCAAGAACTGTTCTAAGTACTGGGGATACTTTCCAAGTGCCAATATCCCGCTGGGAACTATCTATAGCTCCCAATGCCCACCAAACAGCTTCAAAATCTGTGGCTTGGTACTCAAGGTCATCTCTAAAATAGCCCAAATATGCCTTTGTTGCCATAATCCATGTGCTCCCCTGAATATCCCAGCCCAAGTATTCCTAAAGCCCCCTCTCTCCCCGGTAATAATCCCGTGACGCACTCCCTCGTGCGTTCAATAAAGGCACTTAGAAAGGGAGGACTCCTCAGAGTGATGGAAGAGACCACGGATTTGACCCCATCTTTCTATCTTGCCTCCTTTGGAATACCCTCAATGCCAGGTTCATCACTGTCTTCCCGGACACCGTCCTGGTGCTTCATGGCTCTCACTGTCCACAAGCTCTTTTCACACTGAGCCCCAACATGCCTTATTTTGTGACTTCCATCACTAGTCCTAATTCTGCCGTCCACAACAGTGCACAGTGAGACCAATTCCCTTTTCCATATGACAGTTGTTTAAATATTTTCAGATGGCTAACACATCTTCCCTAGTCTCCTCTTCAAGCTAAAAACATCACCCATTTTTTAACCATTCACTCTTCATTCATTCATTCATTAGTATTTGCTGAACATGTACTATGTGACAGGCACAGCACAACCTCTAAAGACATTTCAGAGGCAGTAACAGAGAGGCAAGTACATGTATTAAAAAAGTGTATAAATACCATAGTGGTAAGCACAAGACACAGTGGGAATAGAAGAAGTGACATCCTCGTAAGGTTAATAAGGTTAAAGTTACTAGGGGGTGTTCTTAACAGAGGCAGCAACAAAACAAACTTTTCATGTTGCCACCTTCTTCTAAAGAATAATCGAACAAAACTACTAGTTACTGGCTATTTATTCTGAGCTCGCCAATATAGTAGGCATTTAATATACATGCACTCTATTCTTCACCCTCATAACAACCCTAGGAGATAAGCACTAATGTCCCCATTTTAAAGAAGAGAAAACTAAGGCCTAGAGAAGTGAAATAATACGTCCAAGGTCTCATACCAAGTAAGTAGCAGAGATAGGATTCAAGCCCAGGTCTGTCTGATTGCCGAATCTGGGTGCTTAATCACTAAACTAACTGACAGTGGGGTTTGCCCCCGGTTCGGTCATTGTCCCTTTGAGAATCTAATGGAAGCATCGGCTCCTTTCCGAGAAAAATGTCCTCATGCACATTCACCCAGGGCGCATAAAACTCAGGAGTCAGACTCCCTAAATTCTCTGCATGCACCTTACAGTCTGGGTGAGAACCTGCAATGAAAAGGTTGATGAGCCAAGACCGGTTTAGCTCAGTGGATAGAGCATCCGCCTGCGGACTGAAGGGTCCCGGGTTCGATTCCGGTCAAGGGCATGTATGTTGGTTGTGGGCACATCCCCAGTGGCGGGTGTGCAGGAGGCAGCTGATCGATGTCTCTCTCTCATCGATGTTTCCAGCTCTCTATCTCTCTCCCTTCCTCTCTGTAAAAAAATCAATAAAATATATTTAAAAAAAAAAGAAAAAGAAAAAGAAAAGGTGAATGATGTTAGCATCCATTCCATCCTCCTCCTGGCGTCCTTGTATCGCAGGGCTGGAAAGAGAGAAACGATACTGCACCATTTTCTTTGCAGCTGGGGTTTGGACCTGATTTACGTTCCACCAACTGGTACAACCGCATGAGATTTGGAAAGCGGATGAGAAGCAGAGCACGCTTTAGCTGCTTCTGCTGCCGGAGGCAAGGCCAGCTGTGGCAGCCACTGGTTTTCTGGGGTAGAATTAGGTGTGTTCAGGCATTAGCTTCATGGGTATCATATGGCAGCAGGGAGACATCTACTTTGCTCTGGAGCCAGGACATAATGTCCTTGATTGTGGCAATGGTTCTAGAGCTGGCCACTTCCCACTGACCCAGAGGCTACGGCTTCTGTGGTGGCCCAGGTCTGTGGAGTGGCCTTGGGAATCATTCATGAAGCTTGACCTAGAACCCTCTCCCTTCCAATAACTCTGTTACTATACAGTGGTACCTCGAGATACGAGTTTAATTCGCTCCGTAACCTTGAGGCGTGGGAAACTATGAGATGCTTGAGTCGCGGTAAACTGGTGGGTCGTGTGCAGCCGGCCGATCCGCGTGATGACTCCTATCTCAAATGTTGCTCGCATTTCAAAGCAAAAATCGCTGGCTCGACGGCTCGTATCTCAAAAATCTCGTATGTTAGGGCACTCGTATCTCGAGGTACCACTGTATAATACTCCATAATAAGTCCCTTCCCACTAAAATTAGCTGTACAACAGGAAATCTCTGTTCTAGATTATTTTGTTATTGTTAATCCTCATCCGGGGATACTTTTTACATTGATTTTAGAGAGAGTGGAAGAGTGGGAAAGAGGGAGGGAGGGAGAGAAACATCGATGGGTTGCTTCCTGCTTGTACCCTGACCTGGGCTTGGGATGGAACTTACAACCCAGGCATGTGCTCAGATAATTATTAATCTAATTGGCATTCATGTGATTACCCCTCATAATTCCATAAGAATTCAAGTAATAAATGATACTATATCAGACTTAATCAAGGATCAAAAAAGAATTTTGCATAATTTACTACTATAAATCACTGCTTCAAGAGAAAAGAAATGGTTAGTGCTCAAAATCTAATCTAAAAGATGGTTACATGTCCCTAAAAGCGACCTGCAGCACCATGTAACCTGTGCGAACTGCAGCCTGACGGCAGACACAAAGATACATCCACATCACGGTGGGGCTTGTTAAACATTTTTCATTTAAAAAGGTCATCTGAAAGAGAAACAGTATGATAGGGATTTTTTATTACTCATTATAAAGCTCTATCACAGTCACCTCTTAAATGAGAAGCAAGCATATCATTAACTCAAACAAAACTTTATGAAGAAACTGAAGAAGATAAAATGGAAAGAAGAGATTTGTAATATGCACGACACTGTATAACAATGCTGTCAGGCAATTTTCTGCTGTGAAAGAGTAACGTTCTTTTTTAGCTATGACTGACTCGGTTCATGCTTTTCTTCCTCACATAATGAAGGTAACACAAAAGGAAACTGAAAAGGCATAATGTTGTCATGTGACAGGATGGTCAAAATCATCAGCCCACAGGGAAACACGAATTAAAATCACAATGTGGTGCCCATCCGAACGGTTAAAGTAAAAAGTACTGATAATATAAGTTCTGGCAAGGAGGCCATTAATTCTGGCATGCAAGGGTGCTGGTAGGGATGTAAAATAACGGTCCCTCTACAGAATAGCTGGACAGCTTCTTATAAAACTAAATGTCTACTTATCCTCTGACTCAATAATAATATGCCCATGTGGTAAGCTGAGAAGTCCCTCCAAAAGATATATTCACCCCACTCTGGAACTAGTGATGCAACCCTCTATGGCAAAAAGGGGTCTTTGCGGGTGTGATGAAGTTAAGGATCTTGAGATAAAAAGATTATCCTGGTAGGCCCTAAATCAAACTGCGCCCCTATGGAGTGTGCCCCACATTGGGAACCACCGAATGAGAGGAAGGGGTCACAGGCCAAGGAATGCTGGTGGCGTCTGGACGCGGCAAGGTCCCGCTGACACCCTGACTTCCCCAGTGATACCATTTTTAGGCTTCTGGCTTTAGTGCAGGGAAAATAAGTTTCTATTGTTTTAAGCCGTCTACTTGGTGGCAATTTCTTACAGCAGCCATAGAAATTGTGCTAAGTGAACTGAAAATGCATGTTCACACAAAGTAATACACAAAGGTTTACAACAACTCTATTCATAATCATCAATAACGGGAAACAATCCGATGCCCTTCAATAGATGAATAAAGAGTCCTGGCTGGGTAGCTCAGCTAGTTAGAGCCTTGTCCTAATGCACCAAGGTTACGGGTTCAGTCCTTAATCAATGAATGCATAAATAGGTGGAACAGCAAATCAATGTCTCTCTCTCTCCTGCTCCCCTTCTGCTCTCTAAACACAATAAAAAGATAATAATTTTAAAAAATAACAACATGGCTAAATGACCTAAGAAGGAAGACCAAAAGCAAGAGCCTGGAAACCCATCGCCAAATAACTAGCTCAGCATACGATTTACCTTAAATTCCTTTAAACTGACAGATTCCCAGAAAGTCCTAAGGAGAATTATCCAGCACACGACATAAAGGAAAAAAAATAATGCTAACAGTCTGGCCGAACAGTAAACAGTCTTAGGCTTTGTCCATACAGCGAATCCTTCCTTCTGACCAGGGAAAATTAAAAGTCTGCTTTACTATGTAATTCTAGGTTGGACCGAGGGCCGCACACACATCAATCTCAGAACTTACCTCCAGCAAACCAACCTCCATGCATTGCAGATCACGCTGTGCTTCACAAAGGCACCCAGGTTCCTAAAGGAAGCCTAGGCACACGCCAGCAAAAGGGCGGAAACCATGAAGTGCAGATTTAAAGATTAGATAACGCCACCCTAGAGAAGCAGCGAACTGCAGGAGGAAAGAGGGTCTGGCCAGGCAGCTGCCTCCCAGCGCCAACAGCCCGAAGGCCCAGACAAGGAAACTCTCAGGGACATCGTCTTCAGAAGTGCCAAGTTCATGCCACGGGCATGGCAGATCTCTACAGCTCCCATCCTCCAACCACCCTAGAGGAAAGACTTTTTTTAAAAAAGTGTTGACAGTTCAAGCAGAGTTTCTCTGGAATTTTTTTTAATAGCTGCATTCCAGTGTCATCGTAAATTGAGAGATAACCCAGGGGTTTTATGGGTAATCCTTAATTATCAACATTGTACAACCTATGGCAGGTAAACTGCTCATCTCAATGGTACTATTACTAGATTTTAGCCTGCTTCTTATTACTGACAGGTATATTATTCTAGAATTATGAACAATTAGAGGCTTGTTGTATAATATTTATGCAAGAATAGGCCTTCCTTCTTCTGGCTTTGCTCCTGGGCCACCCAGGAACCTGCAGGAGCCACCAAGTCCTCTGCTCCCGGCCGGAACATGCTCCTGTAGCTCCCTCCACTCCCCTGCCCCGAACCCCATTCTCATAGCAGGCGCCCTGCCCCATCCAGCCACTCCGCACCTGCATATGCAAATTAACCCACCATCTTTGGTTAATTTGCATGTTCGCTCCTGATTGGCTGTGGGCGTAGCAGAGGGACAGTCAATTTGCATGTTTGTCTATTATTAGGTAAGGTAACAGCAGCAATAATTATTGTTTGTCAGGGGGCTAATGAAGTGGCAGGCACTGTTAAACACGTTTTATTCCTTATGTAATTCCCTCATCAATTGTACAATCCAAGGAAGCACTATGACTGCCATTTTGCAAATCAGGAACCAGAGGCTCAGAGGTTAAAAAGACTTGCTGTGCTCCTCACACCTAGCAAAGAGTGTAGCACAGAGGATGTGTTCAACTAATACCTACGTACACTGTCACACTGTCAAGCCTTAGCTGTCCAGGTCCTCTTTATCTATTTGATCTTCAATTTGCTGGGAGTACATTCTACTCTTTTAAAAATGGAATTTTAGCCACAAGCAAGTAGAAATTTAAAAAATCAATTCTGGGGTTCCATGAGATCAAAAATGTCAAATTTCAACAGTGATAAACGTTTTGCCACATGCATTTCAAAGACTAAGAGCTCACGTCTGTTATCAAAGAATCCAGGCCGAAATCTGGGGAATTTTAGAATTAGAAACCAAAATGTGGAAGTCATTTTCCCCTCACTCCGGCAGTGAAATGGAAAATTCCCTATCAGAAACCCTATATGTCAGAAGGGAGGGAGGGAGAACCGAGGTATGAAGAGCTTTGCTGTTGTTTGTTTGATATTTTTTTCCGTCTACGGAAAATTGCCAATCTCACAGCTGGGTGCTCTATTAGGCAGGCCAGCATAAAACTGCCAAGGCCCCACATAATGAAAAGGTTCCGAGGAAGGGACAGTACCTTCCTTACCCTGTCCTTGCCCACTTCGTCTCCAGGAAAGCAAAAACATTCAACTCCAAAACTTCAAACACAGCTTTCACATGTGCACGTGCGCGCCTGTGTGTGTGTGATTTGCTTGCTCAAAATTTTTCTTGGAAGAAGGATACAAAAATAGAGACAGTTTCTGTACATAACAGGGACTACCAGAGGGTTTCAAAGGACAGACTGCATTGTAGAAAAAAGCGCAGGTAAATAGCATCAATGCTCCTCACAACGGTCCTCCTTTGAGTTCAGCCCAAACCAGCAACAACCAGACAACATACAGGACACTGAGACCTCGGTGGGCTTAGGACTGAGCCTTGCACCAATAGAAAACATACTATTTTCATAACCTTTAAAATAGCATGTCAAGGGCTCTGCACTGAGCCTGGCACAGAGAAAGCACTCCGACAGCAGCTACACAGGCAAGTAACACATGACAACTAGAGGCCCGATGCACGAATTCATGCAAGAGTAGCACTTCCTTCCCCGCGCTGCCGGCACCGGCACCGGCTTCCCTCCGGCCCTGTCAGGCACCCAGGACTCGGTTTCCCTCTGACCCCCCAGCAGGCACCCGGGATCTGGGCTCCCCTCGCAGCCCCGGCTTCATCCGGAACGATGTCCTATCTAATTAGCATATTACGCTGTTATTATTATAGACACCTGGTGTGTGTCTAAGAGGGGTTATTTCTACGTACCTCATCACCTCAGTCAACAGCCTCCGGTTTCCTAACGTACTTCAGAAGAGATGAAGTCCTTGTTGAGATGGGCCTCAGCTTCCGGCAGTAACAAGTTTTCAATGCCGTCCGCAGGACTTCTCAGAAGCACACTGGGTAAGTGCACTGCGTTAATGACGGAGAAGCCAGGTGTGCGTCCCCTCTGACTCCCTGCTGGGTGTACGTCCTCCAAATGACACCCCCACAGCTGGAGCACCTCAGCGGTAAGTAGCATCAATGCTCCTCACAACGGTCCTCCTTTGAGTTCAGCCCAAACCAGCAACAACCAGACAACATACAGGACACTGAGACCTCGGTGGGCCTGGGAATGGGCTTGCACCAAAGCAAAGAATTAACACTACGGGGCCAATGACCGGGTTCCTCCCTTTCCACAATGGGTCTGTGAAGGCACCAGAGTCCCCGCGACAAGGTCTCAGCCAGATGTCCCACAGCCCCCACGGCACTCACTGTGCTATGCAGTGGCAAGCAGCTGTGGTATAACCACCCACTTTATCCCTTTTCTTAAGCGATCGTCCTTTCACTACCTTTCACTACCGTTTCTTACCTTGCTCGTTTTTCTCTGCACTGGTCTGCAAAGGCCTGAGGACAGGTGTGGTCTTGCCTCTCCAATATAACCCTTAAGTCTCGGGCAAATCAGGCCCTCCAGCAGGGTAACTGGTCCTCCTGCTTTCCTCCCTCCACCACATTTTCCTTACTTTGCTCGTCCACTTTCAGTTGGAGAGGATTAGTTTTCATTTGAACAGGAATTAAAGAAGCACTGATTATGCTAATTGAACTTCCAATTGCTTTCTAAATCAAATCTTCCTTTTTTGAGTAATTTACAGAAATGTATGTTGTTTTCATAAAAAAATAATGCAGCTATTTTATTTTTTTTAATATATTTTTATTGGTTTCAGAGAGGAAAGGAGAGGGAGAGAGAGAAACATCAATGATGAGAATCAATGATCAGCTGCTTCCTGCACACTCCCTAATGTTAATCTAGTCTACAATCGGGCGTGTGTAAGAATTGAATGGTGACTTGGTTCATAGGTTGATGCTCAACCACTGAGCCACACCAGACAGCAATAATGTAGCTAATTTTTTTAGGTCTTTATTGTTGAAAGTATTATATATCATTCTTTTTCCTCTGCAATGGCTTCTTCTAGCCTGACCTCACCCCTGCCCAGGCCTTCACCACCCTACTGTCTGTGTCCATGCATTATACCTATATTTTAATTAAACTAAAAAAAAAAAAAAAACCCTGAACATTTTTCTGAAAACACTGTGCATTTAGTTTAACTGACAAGGGCATAATCATGAATTAGACAATGCCAAGGAGGAGGATGCTAATTAAATGTCACACATCACAGCCTAGCCAAAGTAACAGAAAGTGACACAGTGGGCTTATTGCTAACAAATCACATCAACAATATACTTTTCTTGTAATTAAAGAGCTCTGTTTTCACTGTCAGACTTTTGAAAGGCTCATATATCACCAAAAAAGAACATATTATATTTCTCTAAGAAAAAATTTTTCCTTAGACTGTATCTACTAAACACTAGATTTTGTTTTGAATGGGAGTGGGAAGTAATCACTATCACAGTGGTACCTCGAGATACAAGTTTAATTCGTTCCGTAACCTTGAGGCGTGGGAAACTATGAGACGCTCGAGTCGAGGTAAACTGGTGGGTCGTGCGCAGCCGGCCGATCCAAACGATTACTCCCATCTCAAATGTTGCTCGTATTTCAAAGCAAAAATTGCTCCCTCGACAGCTCGTATCTCAAAAATCTCATATGTATTTCGTATCTCGAGGTACCACTGTACTATCCTATATCATAAAAGGCTAATATGCAAATTATCCCTTGGGAATTGGACCAACTGGGAGTTTGACCTCTCTCTGACATGTGCTGACCACTAGGGGGCGACATGGAATGAAGGAAGGTCCCAATCAGACCTGATCGCTGTCCAGGCCTAGGGACCCTATCTGCACAAATTTCACGCACCCGGCCTCTAGTTACTCATAATATCATGTTATAACTTATTTTTTTATTACTTCTCTTTTGATTGATTTTTAGAGAGAGAGGGAGAGAAAAAACAAACATCGATTTGTTGTTCTACTTATTATGCATTCACTGGTTAATTCTTGTATGTGTCCTGACTGGGGATCAAGCCCACAACCTGGTGTATCAGGATGAGCTTCTAACCAACTGAGCTACCAGGCCAGGGCATGTTTTAACATTTTTATGTGTTCATCTTTGTCCTCACAAATCACCTCATCCCAGCAACTACCTCAATTATGCTTCTCAAACAAAACAAACTCTCCAGATGTATTAATAATGATGAATTCTTAATTTTCATTTTTCCTTATTAAAAATACCTACAATTGTTGTTGTAGTAAATAACTTAACATATTAAAAGTGACTGGGCCCTGCCCTAACCAGTTTGACTCAGTGGATAGAGCGTCAGCCTGAAGACTCAAGGGTCCCGGGTCCGATTCCGGCAAAGGGCATATACCTTGGTTTCAGGCACATCCCCAGTGGGGGTGTGTAGGAGGCAGCTGATTGATGTTTCTCTCGCATCGATGTTTCTAACTCTCTCGCCCTCTCCCTTCCTCTCTGTAAAAAAGAAATCAATGAAAAAAAAAAGGTGGTGTGGCTCAGTCAGTTGGGCATTATCCTACACACGAAACAGTTGCCTGTTAAGATTCCTGGTCAGGGCACATGCCCAGGTTCGAGGCTTGATCTATACTAACGGGCATGCAGGAAGCAGCCAATCAATATTTCATTATTACATCAATGTGTTTTTTTTTTCTCTCTCTCTAAAAGTCCATTTTAAAATCTGGCTAGTGCCTGAGTACAGAAAGCACTAACAAGTGTTACCTGTTATTACTAGCCTAGATAAGGCAATGGAAAGACAAACACTATCTGACATTTCTTTCCCCTCCGCCAGTGTTCTGGCTCTCTTAGGCAGGAGATTTTTTGCATTGGGACTGATTTTCCGTTATTGTTTTCTTCCTCATCCACCATCATTCCTCCAGAATGGACATGTTCCGAGGTCAGAGCTATCTGAACAGTGGCCACCGCAGGCTGCAAGGGAGACTCAGACTGAGTTGAGTTTCTCACCGCTCCGCTCCCCGGGCAGCAAGCACCAGCGCTGGCATTCCGTAGACTCTACAGCCCTCCCGGTGGCTCCCTAGAAATACAGTCTGCAACAGTAAAAGCTCCCTCCACCTCGGGCCCTGTGCTCTTTAAACATGGCCTGGGGCTTAGCACATCAATTGAGGTGCCAACTGCAGGAGCAAGCCACAATCTATGAGACGCAGGAGGGCTGGTACTGGCCAATCCAGCCCATGCCCCAGAAGAGGCAGCAGCCGTGACTAGGACACCCGGTCTCAGGCCTGTGCTTCAAGGCAACACACATACCGCGTTATCTCTGACAAGCGATGTTATCTATGGCAAGGTCACCCAGCAACATACCTTGGGGATATGATTAGTTCACTGTGGCGGGAAGAAGTAAGGTTATCTTCATAAAACAGGATTTTGCCAATTTTACAGAACAAAAAAATGGTGTGGAAGTGGTATGAAACTGAAGAGCAAATCAGATATAAAGAACTGGTCATATCATTTGTCAAAGGAAGCTGCCACTTTCCTTTCAAAAAATGGGAGGCGGAAAAACGGCTTAGGGTAAAATGTATTACTTTTTCGATAAAAACTGGTGGTGTGAGTAACAGTCAACCCAAATCAGAATGGCTTGAACAACCAGGGAACTGTATCAGGTCCCCCAACTCAAGTCCAGAGGGGGGTGGCTGAGCAGCCCCGGTGTTTCAGCTCCAGCCCAGGCCAGCGGCCTCCATGGCTTCCGCTGGCTCCAGAAGCAAAGACCCCCCGAACCCCAACACAAAGGGGGAAAAGACCTAGATTTCCCGCAGACTGAGGCAGTCTGACTGGCTCACGCCAGTGATGCTCAATCCCAGCTGCCTGTTAGAATAACCGGGAAAGTTTTGAGAGAGGAGAGAGAGAGAGAGAGAGGGAGGGAGAAAGGGAGTGAGAGAGAGAAAACAAGGAGACACTTGAGGCACTTGCAGGCCTTCCGGTCAGAGTGCTCTCCCTATTGCAACAGGCCCTCTCCCCCTAGAGATCCTCCTTTGGAGTGAAGTCACTCCTTACTGAACAGCAAAACAAAACACTGAGGCACCCGCATCTCCCCATCCCTGGGAGTACGACGTGAGATCCTGAAGTGCAGCCAGCGCTGACGACGACCTAGGCAGACACCTCCAGAGGCTGGGGCGGGCCGTTCCTGGTGAGACACAGGGGGGTGAAGGGGCCATCACCCTGCACAAGTGCCTATTTCGGTATCTGCACACAAAGAACCCGGTGAGAGGGTCACAGAAAGATAAGTATGTGTGTTCCTTAAAAATGTTAAAAATGCCCAGCCTCATTCATAGAGAGCTACTAATTAAAAACACACTAAGATGTTATTCTTATCAGATTGGTAAAAGTCCCAAAGTTTGACAACACGCTCTCTTGGCTAGGCTCTGGGCATTACCAGCGATGGGAGTGTAACCTAGCACAACAAGATGGGAGGGGACTTGGGAGTAATATGTACCAAACAGTATCCACGTTAATATCTATCTGCTTCTATTAATCTGCAAAGTAAACATCTACGTACTAATAAAAATTACACATGCTTTCACCCTCTAGCCCAGCATTCCCACTTTTAGCAGCCTCTCCCCCACCTAAACCTGCACCAGTTAAAATGACAGATACGAGGTTACTGTACCAGCTCACGATTGGAAACAAGCCACATGTCCAGAAAGAGGGGACTCGTTGAAAAATCAGTGACACTTCCAAGAGGGTGGGGTACAATGCAGCCCTAAGAAAAACTAAGATACCCATATTCCCATATGGAGAGATCCCGAGGATATTTTAGTGAAAGACAAAGAAAGTAAAAAGTACAGAACAGTATATATCGTATGCTATCTTTTATATAATAAATGCATTAATTGCTTGTATTTAAAAAAAAACACTGCGATGATAAAAAAACAAACCATCTCCAGACACCCAAACACCAAAGGGAAGAATATTCAATAGCCTGTCAAAACATGGTGAGTTCCCGGGCGGCATGGCTCGGTGGTTGAGTGTCAACCTATGAACCAGGAGGTCACGGTTCAATTCCCAACCATAAGGCGTGCAGGAGGCAGCCGATCAATGATTCTCTCTCATCATTGATGTTTCTATCTCTCTCCTTTTCCCTTCCTCTCTCTGAAATCAATAAAAACAGAGAGAGAGAGAGAGAGAGAGAGAGAGAGAGAGAGAGAGAGAGAGAGAGACATCATGTAGACAGATCTTCCAATTCCCTTTTGCTACTACATGGACATCTTTCAGTATTAATACCTTACAGTATGTCGATACACATCCTTATGTGCCCTCTTTATATGCTCTCTATAGCAGCAATTTTCAAACTTTTTAAAAATATATTTGTATTGATTTCAGAGAGAAAGGGAGAGGGAGAGATAGAAACATCAATGATGAGGGAGAACCACGGATCAGCTGCCTACTGCATGCTCCCTACTTGGGATCGAGCCTGCAACCCCAGCATATGCCCTTGACCAGAATCGAACCTGGGAACATTCAGTCAGCAGGCAGATGCTCTGTCCACTGAGCCAAACCAGCTAAGGCAAACTTTTTTTTTTCTCAAGGCCTCTTTGACACTCTAGAAAATTATTGAGGACCCTGAAGAATTTTTGTTTATATAGCTTATCTCATCATTATTTAACATATGAGAAGTTTAAACTGGAAATTTTTAATTATTCATTTAAAAATAAATGTTTTAATTATAACTGGAAAATAACTGTTTCAACCTATTTTTAGATAACTGTAGATATTCTTTGAAGCTACACCAAAACTTGGTAACTGGTAGTTTCCTAAGGTTAGCTATAATGTAGAATCTAAAACTGTAACAACGAACTTTTGTATTCTGTTACGTAGAAATTCATTGGTCCATCTTACACCTTGAATGAATCTTTTACCTGTATGTGATTTTATAATATCATGTGTTGATTATTTAGAAAAGAGCGACTCACTGAATTATGTAGATCTTCCAAATAACACATTTCATTGTAAGACTAGAGGCCCAGCACACGAATTTGTGCACCAGTGAGGTCCCTTGGTGTGGCCTGTGGAATTGGACAGAAACTGGCTCTCCGACACGCCCCGAGGGGTCCCTGTATTGCGAGAGGGTGCAGGCCAGGCCAAGGGACCCCACCAGGGCATGATCAGGGCTGAGGAGGGACACAGGAGGTTAGCCAGCCAGGGGGGGACCGTGGGAGGGCTCCAGATTGTGTCTAGCCTGTCTTGCTCAGTCCTAATCGGCCAGACCCAGCAGCAAGCTAACCTACTAGTTGGGGCATCTGCCCCCTGGTGGTCAGTGCATGTCATAGCAACTGGTCAACCAGTCGACTGTCTGTTCCCTGGGGGTCAGTGCATGTCATAGCAAGCAGTTGAGCAGCCTTGGCATATAATTAGCACATCACGCTTTGAGTGGTTGAACAGCCAATCAGATGACCGGATACTCAGCATAGTAAGTTTTTATTATATAGGAGGATATCAAAATACCACATTTATAAATGGTACCACTAATCTCTACAAAATCAGATTATTTCCACAATCTTATTTTTTTGCTGGAAGGCTAAAATTTTTATCTTTGGCAACAGATACTACCAGTTGTTTTCTTTGAAAGACGCCTTTATACGTTAACTCTGAAAAACCATCGTTGGTCAGTGTAGTTTTTCATCATAGTTTTAGTAAAAGTGACAGTACAGGATGTAAGAACTAGTTCAGACTGCAACTCAAACTACTGTCCCCCTGCTCTGCCTCGAGATAATCAATCCACACAGAAAAGCACTACGCATGCTTCCCATTTCATCCCACAGGACAGTAAACACACATACACAAGAATCAAGAGTTAATAAAATTAATAGTTTTTGCTACTTCACCGAGGACATTCTTAAGTGAAAGCCCCCTTTTTTAAAAAGAAAATTATGGGTGCATAGGACGCATACATGGCTACCAGTAAACTAGCAGTTAGGTACCACAGCCTTGATTCAAGCATTCATTTTGCACCATTCGTGCAAGAGTACAAGTAACATCTTGGTATTGCATTAATATGCAAACAGTTTTAACCTTTGAGCCCCAAAGGGGTATATCAGGAACATCTAAGGGACTACACTGTTCTATACCAGGATAGTTTCCAAAGAGTGAGATTTTACTGGGTCACTGCTATGTACACTTTAAATTCTAAGTTTGGTCAGAGCTCTCCTGAAAGTCTCAACCAATTTTCCTATTTCACTAGCACTTTAAAATGAAAATAATTCCTTTACAAATGCTGATTTTGGGATGCACCAGAACATAACTCATTGCCGTATCTGCCTGTCTAAAACCAACGCTAAAATATAACCAAATGTTTTAAGGCAAAGTAAAATCCAAGAACCCAGAACATTTAGATAAGGTGAATATTGTTCTGTAAAAGTCAAACCTCAACTGTCAAGGGCAAGTTCAAACAGAGACCTTAGTTTATTGTAGTCACCCATTGTGAAGAAGTTTGAATTTTAAAGTATATGCCACTTGCACACCCCTTTGCCTATAGGGTCCGTGGGCTCAACCAATATCTATAATAATAAAAGCGTAACATGCTAATCAGACCGGACATCCTTCCAGGTGTCCTTCCGGATGAAGCCGGGGCTATGAGGGAAGCCTGGGTCCCAGGTGCCTGCCGGCGGCCGGAGGGAAGCCCCAGTCCAGGGTACCAGAGAGAAGGCAGGCCTACTCTTGCGGAAATTCCGTGCACTGGGCCTCTAGTTTTAACGTAAAGTACCCCGTCTGACAAATGTCAGGCTGCAAGTGGACAAAGAGGACCCTAATAACCGGTGCGCGGTCCACCCATCACAAACATCTCCCAAGCTGACCCTTACTTAACACCTAGAGATCCGGTGCACGAATTTGTGCACCAGTGGGGTCCCTCGGTGTGACCTGGGGGATTGGACAGAAACTGGCTCTTCGACATGTCCCGAGGGGTCCCTGTATTGCGAGAGGGTGCAGGCCAGGCCAAGGGACCCCACCCGGGCATGATCACCCAGAATTACCAGACGTGAACAAATAGTGTAACGTGGACTATCAGAACTCATATGCCGCCGAAACCGGTTTGGCTCAGTGGATAGAGCATCGGCCTACGGACTGAAAGGTCCCAGGTTCGATTCCAGTCAAGGGCATGTACTTTGGTGGCGGGCACATCTCCAATAGGGGGTGTGCAGGAGGCAGCTGATCGATGTCTCTTTCTCATCCATGTTTCTAACTCTCTATCCCTCTCTCTTCCTCTCTGTAAAAAATCAATAAAATATATATACATATATAAAAGAACTCATATGCCAACTATGTCCCTAAAAAGTCAAAGACAACTTTTTTTTGCCCCACATGTCCTCTGACACAGGGAGCGAGGAGGAGGAACCGTCCCTCCATCCCCGGGAAAGGATCACCCCCGGAATAAAGTCCAACAACTGGAAGCTGGCTAGCAACTCACATGGAACGTGCTTCCTGCCTGGTTCTTCCCACAGACTGCAGAGTGCGTGCTTATGACTTGGGGAGGGCAAGGGTACCCGTGCCCACCAGGCCCCGCGGTTCTTAAGCTTTGGGGGAGGACAGGGCAAAGGCTGTGTGCAGACAAAGTAGAAGAAGAGGAGGAGGTCTGTGCACCTGCAGGGACGAGCCCGCGCCCCAGGCTGGAGCAGGATGGCGACCTGGGGCTCCTGGGAAATCACTGAAGTCCAACCTCCGCGGGAAGCTGGCGGCGGCGATCAACGGCTTGTCCAAGGTCAACCAACAGCCGGGGAGAGCCAGACAAGAAACAGCCAGAAAGAAAAAGACTGAACGACGCCCGACTGTCACCCGTCACCACGCCACTTTTTCTTCTCCCGGGAAACCGAGACGGCTACAGAAGGTGTAAGCAGAACAGGAAGGAACCCACACACGTGCTGCTGCTGCTGCTGCTGCTCCCCACGCCTGGGCCTGAACACCCGAGGGGACACGTGCCCACCCCCCCCCCGAGCCGGCAAAGCACACTCACCGTGTTCCACAAACACGTTGCAGTGGGGACCCCCGTGCCTGGATGACTCCTTCTTCCCTGCGACCTTGATGAAGTGCAGGGCAGGCAAGCTCGGCCTCCGTTGGTCCCCCAGCACTTTTCCAGGCTGCTGCCCCATAAAGATGGGTACCCCTTTCCAGAAGGAGGGTGCGAAGGTCTTTTTTCCCACAACTGGTCCGTGAGCTCGGGGTGGGGGGACGACGTGGCCCCCGCTTCCACGTGGGGCTTCACACTCAGCGCATGTCCGCGCGTGGGGAGCGGAGGCCCATCACATCACGGGAAGGCGCCTTCCATCATCAGGCTTCCATCCCGTGTAAACAGGGGGGTCCGGTTATTATTATTATTATTTCTTTTTGCAGCTGGTCAGTCTGAAGTCATGGCAATGGCCTCCCCCTGCCCCCCCCCCCCCCCAAAAAAAAAAAAAA
>JAAGEH010000126.1:1285589-1299848 GCA_011751065.1 Lasiurus cinereus | reverse complement strand
GCCCCCCCCCCCTCCAAAAAAAAAAAAAAAAGCTGCTGGATGGTGCAGGCTCTTGGGCTCTTGCACTTGGCCAAACCGCCAAGTTTCTTTCCAGGAGGAACCCCCCTCTAAGGGGAAGGATGCACAGGCAGGTGCTGCCAAGAGGGGCAAAACTCAAGTCATGGCCAGGGTGCCCGCGCCTCCAGAGGCAAAAACGTCTAGGGTCCTGGGAGGCTGCTCCAGCCCCTTTCCCCCCGTGCAAGTCTCACTCCCCGGGCCCCCCAAGTTTCGTCTGCATCTGCAGACCAGTTTTCCTGCCCGAGTAGCTGCCTTGCCTGCCGCTGGCCTGTCTGTCCGCCCTGCTCTCCCGAGGAGGGGGAGGAGGAGGAGGAGGAGGAGGAGGAGGAGGAGGAAGAGGAGGAGGAGGAGGAGGAGGAGGAGGAGGAGAAGGAGGAGGAGGAGGAGGACGCGCGCGGGCGCCCCGACTTCAGCGCGCGCGCGCCCCGGGCTCCGCCGAGGCGGGGCGCGCGGCCGGCAGCTTTTTAAAAGGCCGGTGGAACGAGCCCAGGCTCTTCCCCTGCAGGGGCGTCCTGGGCCGGGCTGGGGCGCGGGGCGCCGGCGGTGGCATCGGGGGGCGTTGAGGGCATCAAGGGGCTCCCGGGAGCCACCTGGGCAGAAGGGGAGCCCCCCCTTTACCCCACGCTGACGGCAGGGAGGCGATTTGAATGGGGGTTCCGAGGCCAAACGTGGGGCTGCGAGCCGGACGCAGGGGCGGCTGCAGCGCGAGGAGGAGGCGGAGGAGGCGGAGGAGGAGGAGGAGGAGCAGGAGGAGGAGGAGGAGGAGGCCACCCCCGGGGTCCCGGCGCCGGGCTCTGAGGGGCCAAAGCCTCGCGGGGCTTCGCAGCGCGGGGGGGGAGGACGAGGCCCGGCCGCCTCAGCCGCCCCGAGCCCGGGGGTCTCTGCCCGAGACACCGCCTCCCCCGGCCCCGGACGTGGCCGCCGCCGCCGCCGCCGCCGCCGCCGGGCAGTCACATCCCCCGCGTCCGCCGCGGGGCCCGTGGACCACGGCGGGGCTCGTCCGCAACGGCAGGGCCTGGGACCCCCGGCTCCGGCGCCGGCGCCGCTCAGGCACGGACCCGGGGCGCCGCGGCCGCCATGATGGATTACGAGCCGCCTCACAACGAGGCCCGGCCCCGCCCCCGGCCCCGCCCCCTCCCGCCGGCGACGTCCCGCGCGCGCCTCCCGCGGGGCCCGGGCTCCCCCAGGCGCCGTTTGCGCGGCGCCGCCGCACCTTCCCGGGCCCGAGCCCGCCCGAGCGAGGCCGCCCGCCCCGGCCCAACCTTTGAAATAGGATTTTTTTTCCTCCGAGGGCAAGGTGAAGAGTAAGGAAGCACCCGCCTCCCCTGCCTCACCATTGGCCCCCGAGGATCCGGGTCACGGCTCCCTCCTGCGTCCTATTGGCCGGCAGGGGCAGTAAAGCGAGAGCTCCCAGCCAACCGTGTTCGCCGCCGCCCGCAGGGCGTGTCGGGAGTTGTGGTCCCGTAGTTTTTCTTCCTCCCCCGCCCCCTTCCCCCGCCACACACACCTGTCTGCGTGCCCTCTGCCCAGGCTCCTGCGTTCCGGCCCCACCCTCCCGGGAGCCGGTGGACTCTAGCCGGCCTTGCTTGGGGTTCGCTAACTTCTCCCCGGCGCGGGTTGAAACACCCGCTAGGAGCCAAAGCAAGGAGAAAACTATGGTTTGGATTTTCCCAGACCCGGAGTTGGATTACTTCCTTGAGGCTCTTTAAGGAAGAAAATTTGGCTGGCTCCTGGAAACCAAGGTGTTTTGTTTTGTTTTTAAAATATATTTTATTGTTTTTTTTGTTTTTTTTTTGTTTTTTTTTTACAGAGAGGAAGGGAGAGGGATAGAAAGTCAGATGAGAGAGAGACATTGATCAGCTGCCTCCTGCACGGCCCCCACTGGAGATGTGCCCGCAACCAAGGTACATGCCCCCGACCGGATTCGAACCTGGGACCTTTCAGTCTGCAGGCCGATGTTCTATCCACTGAGCCAAACCGGTCTTGGCGGAACCAAGGTTTTTGGTGCCCACTCCCCGCCCCTAAATTTCCACCGTTTCCCCAAGAAGCATACATATTAGAACTAGCGAAAAAAAAAAATGACTGGAAAGCATCCGACATGTTGCTAGAGAATTCATCGTTTGGGCATCCGGAGCCTCTCAGAGGCTAAGCCAGGTGCAACCACCGACGCTTGAGCGGAACCTTTATCATAAAACCTCACTTCACAGGTGTACATGTCTTCACATGGAAACATCCACTGTGTAAGCCGAGAAATGGCGCGGACTGCTGGCACCAGGCCTACAGAACTGCCCAATGACCCAGACACAAACCCACACCTGTCAGAACCCATGTTCTGCAACTAAAAAGGACCCCAGTTCCCTCTTCACTCTCCATGTCTCCCATGGTGCACCTGACCAAGATACTGTAGACCCATTTCTAAGAGGACCCACTCACCACAGTGCCTACTCTACACCGGGCACTGCTATGCTTTTCATAAACTGTATTATCTCACTTAATCCTCACTAGAGCCCCATGAGGCATAAAACATTCCCGTTATACAGCTGGAAAAGCTTCAGAAACGTGACTTACTCAAGGTCACTTGCTTAGTACGTGACAAAGTCACTATTGAGTCCAGTTGACATTGCTCCAAAACTCATGGTTTTCCACTGTACCATTCAGTATCAAACAACTGTTGGTCTAATTAGACACTGATTTTTTAATAAGTTGCCACTGATAGTAGGGGAAAACCACAGACAAATTGTAGGTCTTATACATTATCTTGTTATGTATTCTGGAAATATTTCTGCTGGACTGGGAAATTGTTTTTACATAGGCTTCAAGAAATAATCACCTGGAGGGAATGAATGTGAAGCACATGAGAGAAAATCTGTGCAGATTCAGAGCTAGAACTTATATTCAGATGTTTTATCTTTGCTGTCACAAAACAATCTGGCTGAGAAACTTGGTCCTGCTTGTAGAT
This sequence comes from Lasiurus cinereus, assembly GCA_011751065.1. Classification (NCBI taxonomy): domain Eukaryota; kingdom Metazoa; phylum Chordata; class Mammalia; order Chiroptera; family Vespertilionidae; genus Lasiurus; species Lasiurus cinereus. The sequence goes on along the minus strand of JAAGEH010000126.1, from coordinate 1,296,832 downwards.
CACTCTTAAAACTTCAAGAACCATATTCCTTTATTTACCCACGAGGCAGTGGTTCTCAACCTTTTTAATGACCCGACCCTTTAATACAGTTCCTCGTGTTGTGGTGACCCCCAACCAAAAATTATTTTCATTGCTACTTCATAACTGTAATTTTGCTAGTTATGAATCGTAATGTAAATATCTGTGTTTTCCGATGGTCTTAGGCTCTACCTCCAACAGGGTCGCCTCAGACCATCGGAAAACACAGATATTTACATTACGATTAGCAACGAAAATAATTTTATGGTTGGGGGTCACTACAACACAAGGAACTGTATTAAAGGGTCACGGCATTAAAAAGGTTGAGAGCCACTGCACTAGAGGCCTGGTGAACCCCCAGGGGGAATGCATGGACCAGCAGGGGGCAGCTCCTGTGTGGTCTGCACCCTGTGGTCAGTGCTTGTCATAGCGACCAGTCGTTCCACCATTCGGTTCATTTGCACATTAGCCTTTTATTATATAGGAAGATTATCTCACCCTGAGTAGTGCTACCCTATTTTCTTTTTGGAGACTTGCTTTCTTTTTATTTCTATTCATGTTTTCACAATTTCCCGCTCATCTTCATTCTCTAGTTTAAAATTGGACAATCAGATAACTCTTTTTAATACACATATATTGAACTAACAATCCATTCGGGACACACATTTATTGAGCCCTGTGTGTCTAACACTGTACAAGGTACTAGGATACAATGCAGGGACATAGAGGGGAGATGACAACTCATCCCTGTTCTCCAAGAGCACACTTGGAGGGAATGACAGGACATAAGCAAAATGAGTAACAATCCAAAGTATGTCCTAATGCTGGAATAAAATTTCTAGACCCGGATCTTTCACAATCAGTCCAGCCCATTCTCTGATTGCTCTGATACCTCTCTAGAGCTTAAAGCTATTCCTCATTCAGTTGTTAATGCGTTTAATCCAGTCGCTTTAACTCCCTGAATCGCTTTCTTCACTTTTAAGTGGAGTTCTATCTGCCAACTTTAGAAGGTTATCAGGAGGATCAAATAAGATCTTGGTTTTCCACAAGATTGAAATCCGCTGGAATACACTTAACAAGGGCGCCCTCTAGTGGGCTGCAGAAAATAACCACTAAAAGGTGCTTATTTCTACTCAGTAGGGTTACCCTTCAGCAGATACTGAATGATGAACAGCATAGGTTGGCAGCTTGGGAGAGATCATTGAGGATATATTCCAACAAGCTTACATATGCCCCTGGTTAAAACCAAACCAAACCAAACCAGGGACTCGGGCTGCCATCTTTTCCTATTCCCTTCTCTCAAGAGGCATACTGTGTTCTCAAAAATGACAGGTAAGCAAATCTAAGTTGCAACAGCCTATAGAATATTCAGTTGTCTGCAAACTCCTCAAAACAACTGATACACTTGGAACAGAAAAAGAATGAGATTTTTAAAAAATTGTCTATTGAGTATTATGAGAAATATACCGTTTATGCCTGGCTGATGTGGCTCTGTGGTCGGGTGTTGACCTATGAACTAGGAAGTCATCGTTCAATTCCATCAGGGCACTTGCCTGGATTGTGGGATCAATCCCCGTAGGGAGTGTGCAGGAGGCAGCTTATCAATGATTCTCTCACATTATTGATGTTTCTCTCTCCGCTATCCCTTCCTCTCTGAAAGTCAGTAAATATATATTGAATATATATGTATATATATCACTTAATGAAAAACAGTCAAACTGTATTTCAAAAGTGTCAAAAAACAGTGTTCCATGTTACTATCCTTGAAACTATCCTAGGTTTAAATTTTTTTTAATTTTATTGATTTTTTTACAGAGAGGAAGGGAGAGGGATAGAGTTAGAAACATCGATGAGAAACATCAGTCAGCTGTCCTCTGCACACCCCCAGTTGGGATGTGCCACAACCAAGGTACGTGCCCGTGACCGGGATCGAACCCGGGACCCTTCAGTCCACAGGCCAACTCTCTATCCACTGAGCCAAACCGGTTTTGGCTAGGCTTAAATTTTATTAGGTGACCCAAGTAGTTAGAGCCTCTGGCAGAATGTTTATCTGCTATGTCCTCCTTCAACTGTACTGTTCTCAAGTATTACAAAGAACGCAAGAACAGAAATGGTGCCTTTAAACCATTTTTGACATCAGACAAACCAATGCACAGGAATTCTGGCATTTCTTTATAACTTCAGCATCTTGCGCCCTGGCCAATGTGGCTCAATTGGTGATCTCCGAAGCTGGGAGACACCTCCCAATCAGTGAGAGAGACAGGCTGCGAGGATGCCATACACCAAAAGGTGCAGGTTCCATTCCCAGGCAGTAGACATACCCAGGCAGAGGCACATGTGGGAGGCAACAGATGGACATTTCTCTCACATTAGTATTTCTCTCCCCCTTCCTCTAAAAGTAAATTTTTTTAGAAAAAGTTAATGCATTGCTACTTCAATTATAGGAGGAACATCCAAAACATGGATAATTCATCTTCCTACCAATCACCCTCAATGGGAGGACAGAATAAGGCAGCCTGGTGTGGATGCACTTGAATGTATCACTAGAAGGAACATGCAAAGGGAAGATTCCAACCCTGCAAAAGGCTGCTTGGTTAAGTTTCTTCTTCTGCCAGCTGGGCTAACCTTACCAACTCTACTCTTCAATGTTGTACCTGTACTGCAGAGGAGGTGGGAATGCAGGCCAAAACAGACAATTTGGGGTCAAGGAGCCATTTTTGTTGTTGTTTTTGCTTTATTGATTTTAGAAAGAGGGAGAGATAGAAACACTGATGAAAGAGGCAGACTTCCATTGGCTGCCTCCTGCATGCCCCCTACAACCTGGACATGTGCCCTGACCAGGAATCAAACCAGGGGGGACCTCTTGGTTCATGGGTCAATGCTCAACCACTAAGCCATACCAGCCAAGCTACAGAGGCAATCTCTTGAGGCACTGTGCTTAGTGAATTGACGGTAAGTAGAAAAGGAAGATGCTTCGTATTATTCCAGGCTGGGAGTCCACTGGAACTCTGTACTTTCAAAGACCCCAAACCACCCCAGTGCTGGGATCTGCAGGCAGCCCAGGGGCAGCGGCGCAGTTCACCTCTCCCAGGCGCGGCCTTCGAACAGAAGAAAGCAGGTCTGTGGCTGGAGGCAGCCCCGTGCAGGTCCATGAGGAGTTTTGGAGCCACACACGGAACCACAACTCAGATTCTTCACTTTCAAGAACCGCTCTGTCAGGTGCACAGTCCTGGCCTGCAGATGCTTCTGCTTATCCCTCCTGTTCTAAAAGTCTCTGGCGCGTTTCCATCACAATTTCTTCCATTATTTCTGGCTTTAAGATGTCTTTAATCTGAAACAGAAAGGAAAAAGTATTTATTCAGAAAAGAAACCAACCACAAGCAGACCATCACATCAGGCCAAATGCAGAAAGCAAGCCTGGTTAACATAAGCCTTCTAGCTTTCTTTCTGTTTCTTTTATCAGAGGCTAAGTATTACAGGAGATGATCTGCTAGCAGATTCTCTGGGACACAGCGGACAAGAATAAGATAGGTTTCCAGCACTCACTAAACAGAGAGCTGAAACTGGAATGGGCAAGATGAAGTCCAGAGGGTTGCTGTCATAACCTTCAGGCCCCAAACCCTTATTCTGACACTAGACACACTGGGACTATGACAGGTAACTTGGAGAAAGAACTCCCAGACACTCATTAAGGCTGTCCATCCGATCAATTCATCCTGATGGACACGGAGTAAACACTGGAGCAAGTGGATCAATATGCAATATCTGCTCCCAGATCAATGAGGACAAGGAAAGCCTGGGAGGAGTACCTGATGTGGAAGGGAGGCCTCATAGCAATACAGGATGCTGGTGTCGTACAGCATCATCCTCTGCGTTACCAGCGAGACGATACAGTTCCGAAGCCGGGAGATCACCTCTCGATCAGTAAGGGAGACGGGCTGCCAGGGGATGCAAGGGGAAAGCAGGACGGGGATGGGGGGTGGGGCAGATAGAAACAGAACCAAAATAAATAAGTGAACGGTCATAGCAAACCACAGAAATCATTTATAACTCAGTTATCACTCTGGGACTCCAAACCAAATGGCTAACCCCAAGCAGGATTCACAAAAAATGGCTTCCTGCCCTGCCCAGTGTGGCTCGGGGGGTTGGCACATAATCCCAAACACCGAAAGGCCGCTGATTCTATTCCTGCTAAGGGTGAATACAGGAAGAACCGATCGATGTTTCTCTCTCTCTTTTCCTCCCTAAAATCTTGTTTTTATTTTTATTTATTTATTTTTTAAAATATATTTTCTTGATTTTCCACAGAGGAAGGAAGAGGGATAGAGAGCTAGAAACATCAATGAGAGAGAAACATCGATCAGGTGCCTCCTGCACGCCCCCTACTGGGGATGTGCCCAAAACCAAGGTACATGCCCTTGACCGGAATGGAACCTGGGACCTTTCAGTCCGCAGGCCAATGCTCTATCCACTGAGCCACACCGGTCTCGGCCTTTTTGTTTTTCTAAGAGCATATCCTCAGGCAAGGATTTAAAAAAAGGATGGCTACTTCAGCTACTACCCTACAAGTCTGCCATCTGTTGCTGCCCTCATCTCTTCAGAAAGAGGGCAATACAATTTCACAAAACACTTCCAACTAACACACTACAGCAATGACACAGTTAAAACCAGCGAGCCCCACCCTCCGCAGCAGAAGGAAGACAGTCCCACTGCCCCCGGCCCCCCCCCCCCCCCCACAGCCTCAGAGGCTGACGCACCTCCAGGTTTGCAATGAAGCCCCCTGCGTCCTCTTCTTTGTGCTCCGGCGTCGGGTAGATCCAGATGAAGCCATTGTTACCCAGAATCACCGAGGCACCACAGGGCAGGTCATGGAAGTGAGTCTTCTGCCGCTTCACCAGGGAGGGGGACACCTGGACCAAAACGCCCTGACCTAGCTGGAGAAACACATCAGTCAGTCACTGGGATCACCAGTGAGGTGAAGGACAAGCAGATTACAGAATGCATGTCCAATTTATAGTGAAATCAGTCCTTGTTAGTAACTGCTGGTCACCAGCAGCACATACACAGTCATTATCACAGAGAACACTTCTGGGTGCATAGGTTATTGAGATATCCCGAGAGAAGGTGCCTTTCAATATCCTTCTCTACCATTTTCCTTTGCATTCGGAGCCAGGGCTGGTGCGCTGACTGTTAGAGAAGCTGGACCAATGGGGACCTGGCTCGAGCCTCTTGTAGGCCAAGGAGCACTGACCCCAACCACCTATCTTGCCAACAACTGAGCTAAGAACCGACCCAGGGTCCACATCCCCCCCTTTTCTGAAAGGAAAGCCCAAATCCCACCCCCGGCTGAGGGAGGATCCGCAGGACCCAGGCCCAAAAGGTCAGTGCACGCAAGGTAACCGTTTCACCTCCTACTTCAAGGACATGAACGTGATTGGCTGTAGCCGCTCCATTAAGGGAGGGAAATGAAAAGATTCATTCAGATAAAGCTAACACTAACAAGTCATGATTTGTTTGGGGAAGTAAGCTGTCATTTAAAAAAATAGCCTCAATAATGTAACCTCGTAGAAGAGCAGCAAAACTTCATTTAGAGGTCTAAGTGAACAATCGTTCTAGAGATAACAGCCATTTTATTGGTTACACATTTGTCTGAGTTGGACGGTCCTGTTTCATCAGTCCGAGACTCCCTTGTTCCACGACTGCCTCAGCCCTGGCCCCAAAGCAACAGTGCAGCACCCACTGGGAGGGAGCAGACAGCAGGGCTCAGGGTCCTCGGTCATATGGCTCCCGCCAGAACAATCTCATCAGTAAAAAAAGGTAAGATTTGCCCTAGCCAGCTTGGCTCAGTGGATAGAGCGTCAGCCTTCGGACTGAAGGGTCCCAGGTTCGATTCCGGCCAAGGGCACATGCCTAGGTTGCGGCGTTGATCCACAGTGGGGGGCGGGCAGAAGGCAGCCAATCAATGATTCTCTCTCATCATGGATGTTTCTATCTCTCTCTCCTTCTCCCTTCCACTCTGAAATCAATAAAGAAATATAAAAAATAAAAAAAGGTAAAATTTGTCCACCATAACACTACTGGCCCATGACTGTGTGAGGCAATCAATCATTAGTGGGATGCAGGCCCGAGGCCCTAACTTCTGGGGTTCTTGAGGCCAGAATTCCAGAGAGCTCCGAGGATTCAGAAATGGATCTGAAGTCTCGGTCAGCAAACAGAACAGCAAGAGCCCAACTTACTTTTCCGTATTTCAGACTCCTCGTGTGCAGGGAAACCGCTCCATCAGAGAACACTGCCTGCACCTCGGCCTGGCCAGGGTGATGAAGGAGCAAACGTTTCTCATGCCATCTGCATCCCCTCTGTCCCTGGCCCCCTCTCCATCCTTTCCTCCCACCCCACCAGTCCCGCTGGGCTGTCTTGGACAGGAGGGACATGACCGTGACCTAACCTCTCCCTCTTACTTGTCATGAATATCTTGATATGAAAACACCTTTCCTGCTCCCTGGGGTAAAAGTTAATGTCATTCAGAAAATGTGAGTCTAGCTTAAAGCATGGGCCTTCATTTGTTACAAGACCCAAAGAAATATATGTTTTTAATATGTTCGCAGCCCAGCTGTGAACAAGAGCTGGAGTCAGCCTGCGTTAAGGACCTGGAGAAGGGCTGCAGCAGAGCCCCTGACCCTGGATCTGGGACGGATGTTTCTCCTGTGAGAGACAGACGGTTTAAGCCCCGTTCCCAGGCCACGTAAGCACAGAGGCTGGCATGCACGTGCAGGATACACTGATAAGGTCCCCTTCCTGCAGGAAGCCCCTCATGGCCAGCTCATCTTCTGCGGATCTTCTCCTCTGGAACACACAAAGGCATGAGTTACTTAAGTCCGCTCCTACAGAGAGGCCTGCTTCCCTTTTCTCATTCACTTTGAGATCTCTGAATGCAGTCACGGAGCCCAAACACTAATATAGGTAACCCAGTGGTCGGCAAACTGCGGCTCATGAGCCACATGCGGCTCCAGAGCCGCAGTTTGCCACTCTGTTGACTAAAGAGTTTGCTGACCAATGACATAGACTCTCGATTCCAATAATTACAGGCTATTGGTGTTCCTTGCGATTAAGCCCTTATCCCAGTGATCGGCAAACTCACTAGTCAACAGAGCGGCAAACCTCGGCTTGAGAGCCGCATGTGGCTTGCGAGCCGCAGTTTGCCGACCACTGAGGTAACCTGTGCCCCTCAAGGAGATGAGCGCGACAACTACTTACAACCTTTCCACAGCTCTTCTCCTTCTCCCTCCTCTGGAAAGTATTAAAGCTTCGGACATGACACTCAGAACCCTCCGAATACAGCCCAGCCTACTTGCCCAATGACCTTCGGGCAGCGCTGCCCGCTCCAGCAGGACCAGACCGCCTCCAGCCTGACTGACTTTGCTCACATTCCCCTTCCTCTCAGATATCCCGGGTTCATCCTTGAAATTCTATCCATCCTTCGAGGACCAACTCTAGCGCCCACCTTTCCTATGAGTTCCTTTCAATGAAATTAACCCTCTTTCTGTACAATCCCACACTCATTCATTCTTCCACTGCCAGGTATGTGGATGGTATCTCTCATCTCTGGGAGTCTGTAAGCTCTCAGGAACTCCATCATGCCTCCTTTGTCCTGCACTCTCCCAGAACTCACACAGGGAGAAGGTAAAGGGACACCACGACCTTTTACAAAAGGCTGCCATGGCCTGGAGTAACCCAATGCCACTCCATTCCTGGAACCGAATCTAAATGCAAAACACACTTTTCAAGGAACACTTCTGTGGGAAGCTGATGGACCCAGAAGGAAAACTGTTAGCACTAAGCCTCGAAGAGCTTCTTTTTCCAACACCCTGTTGGGGTTCCTCCCCATGGACACTCCAGATCTTACTACACCCCAACTGCTGCCTATGTGGTAGGCGTGGACCAAGTGAAAAGCCTACGTGTACAGCGGGCAGCAAACGTCCCAGCAGACAAACAGGAGTGAGTGAAGCAACCTCGGTGTGAAGCAGAGTTCTCTGGTGAGCAAAAGACCCAGAGCTCGCTGAAACCGGTTTGGGTCAGTGGATAGAGCGACAGCCTGAGGCCTGAAAAGGTCCCAGGTTCGATTCCGGTGAAGGTCATGTATCTTGGTTTCGGGCACATCCCCAGTAGGGAGCATGCAGGAGACAGCTGATCAATGTCTCTCTCTCTTATCGATGTTTCTAAATCTCTATCCCACTCCCTTTCTCTCTGTAAAAAAAATCAATAAAATATATTTAAAAAAATAAAAAATAAAACAGAGCTTTCGGCAGCAAACTACCCAGCGCCAGCTGCAGCCCTCACCAGCTCTCCGCCTGGAAGGTTCATGGATGACAGAAGCAAGACAGAATCCAGCCTGGAGTTCGTCTCCACCTTCCACCGCTTCTGCTGAACCTGGAAACAGAGATAAATCCCACGCCTGGACACACGCTCCAGGGCCAAGACCTCACCACACGAGTGACCGAGAATTCCCCAAATAACAAGCCAACTTTACACCCCAGGTCACGAACAAGAGCCAGATGCAGTGACTGCTTTGCTCACGTAACTACACACAGAATGCCTATCCCATTCGTCAAGTCAGCAGCTTGCTTTTACTATGTGAAAACCAAGATGGCATCGACTTTACCTCTGTGATCCGCCCCACTACGATGTCACCTACTTCACCGTTGTATCTGGAAGATAAAACAGATGGTGATCTGTCAGTAACAAGACTTTAGTACAAAACCAAGCACCATTTGAGATGTCAGTTAAACAGGATGAGGGTCTTGAGGTACCACATTTAGTGACTTCAAACAACTATGCTATTGGGACATATCCTCAGGCACTCATCACTTCAAACACTCTATAAGCACACAGTCTTCGTTAACTATTCTTAAGCAAACCATTTACTACAAGCAATTCATGAAGCCCGAACCTCTATTCTGTTAACTACACAACAATGATAAACATGGGATATTTGGTCATGGAATATTTTCTGGAGGGCTACAGAAAACACACACACACACACACACACACACACACAGGAACTAGGTTGTAATATTATCCTCCTTTTAGAGAGGAGGTAACAAAGGTTTGGCAAGGCCAGGTAATGTGGGGAAATCTTTGAAGCCCGCACTTTCCTTGTCACCTATTCATGTTCCAAATCGCAGACCCACAGAATGACAGGGCAGGCGGGTGGGTGGGAGGGATGGCCTGGCAGAAAAGGCCTGGCTGTGCAAGGTGTACGCCACAGGAAAGAGAATACACACCTTCTGTTCTCACCTGGTTTTCAAAGCTTTCACACAGATCAGCTTGTTCACTCTTTCCACAGAACCGGCCACAGATGCAACAAGCTTCTCTTCCCCCATGTAGGTCCCATGGCCCCTGTTGAAGAGGAAGACACCGGGGTAACACTTGAGATGCGCTCTCCCGTCAAGAACAATGTATTGCCAAGACCAGTGTGGCGCAGTGGATAGAGCGTCGGCCCAGGTTCGATTCCGGTCGGGGGCATGTACCTGGCTTGCGGGCACAACTCCAGTAGGGGGCGTGCAGGAGGCGGCTGATCGATGTCTCTCTCATCGATGTTTCTAGCTCTCTATTCCTCTCCCTTCTTCTCTGTGGAAAATCAATAAATTAAAAAAAAAAAAAAAGAACAATGTATTCCTCCAACTGACAGGCCCTTTCTCCCTCCCAGCCTGGCTTCTGTGCAATTGCTCTCTGCCTAGCACACTCCTACTTCAGGGGGCTACATGGACAGCCCCCTCATCTCACTCAGGTCTACACAAACGTCACTTTTTCCACCAGGCCTACGCTGACTGCCCCATTTAAGACAGTCACCTACGCCGAAACCGGTTTGGCTCAGTGGACAGAGCCTCAGCCTGTGGAATGAAAGGTCTCAGGTTCCATTCTGGTCGAGAGCATGTACCTTGGTTGCGGGCACATCCCCAGTCGGGGGTGTGCAGGAGGCAGCTGATCCATGTTTCTAACACTCTGTCCCTCTCCCTTCCTCTGTAAAAAAATCAATAAAATAGCCGAAACCGGTGTGGCTCAGTGGATAGAGCGTCGGCCTGCGGACTGAAAGGTCCCGGGTTCGATTCCGGTCGGGGGCATGTACCTTGCTTGCGGGCACATCTCCACTGTGGGGCGTGCAGGAGGCGGCTGATCGATGTCTCTCTCTCATCGATGTTTCTGACTATCTCTCTCCCTTCCTCTCTGTAAAAAAATCAATAAAATATGTTTTTTAAAAAAAATCAATAAAATATAAAACAATAAAATAAAATAAAAGTCACCTACCCCTCTGCTACCACCCCCACCCTATTCCCAACCACATTCCTCTTAGCCTGCTCCAACTTTTCATTCCCCCCCCCAACTGGAGTCATCACCAAACATCCCGAATAACTAGTTTGTTGCGCTTACTGCTTATCCCCCGTCTCTCCCAGTTGGAATGCAAACTCCCCACCGGGTTCGGGCAATTCTGTGAATGCTGCCCCCTCCTTATGTGGACAGGTGGGCTTCACCTCCCCCGGGGAAAACCGATGAAATCAGCACGAGTGTTCATCTGCGGTGGCGGTGGTGAGATCACGGTGGGTTTGGCTTCTTTTACAACAATGACCTCCTTTCGTCCTCGTGACCCTCACAGGGACCGTTGTTACCCCCTATTTTCCAGACGAGGAAACTGACTCGGGAGAGCAAGTGCACTTCATGTGACGGCAGGACTGGCACCCACATTGTCTGAGGCCAAGGGCAGCCTGCCCTCTTAGCTAACAGCATAGCGTGCTGCGCGCAAGATCCGCGGGTGCGTGCAGCCCAAACGAGGACTGATTGCAAAACTGTGCAGCTGGCTAGGAGATGGCGCGGGAGGAGGAAGAGGAGGAGGAGGAGGAGGACAAACGAGGAACCCACTGTCCCCACTAAGAGGTTCCTGCATCCTGCCCGAACCGGTGTGGCTCAGTGGCTAGAGCGTGGGCCTGCGGACTGCAAGGTCCCAGGTTCGATTCCGGTCGGGGGCAGGGACCTGGGTTGCAGGCACAACTCCAGTGGGGGGCGTGCAGGAGGCGGCTGATCCATGTCTCTCTCTCTCATCGATGTTTCTAACTCTCTATCCCTCCTCTCCCTTCCTCTCTGTACAAAATCAATAAAAAAATATATTAAAAATATATTTAATATAATATAATATATATTTATATTATTTAATATATATTTAATATAATATA
>JAAGEH010000126.1:1251023-1274959 GCA_011751065.1 Lasiurus cinereus | reverse complement strand
CCCCCTCTGGTGCCAGTCACTCCAGGCGGGTTCCCAGGAGCCAGGGCCTGTCGCTTGGAGACAATTAGCGAACGCTGATTGAGGTTCCTGGGGAGCAGTGATGGGCAGAGCGATTTCCGTTTTCTACGTGACGCATCTGATCTTTCAAAAATGAGCCGCTCTCATTCTATTTTTATACCAAAAAAATATATACTTTTTTTTTTTTAAAGAAAGAGAATCTGTTCAGAAGAACCTACTGGAATTGAGAGTGACGCACATCCCAGACAGCAAGAAGCCACAGCCTCTGAGCCCCACGGGGCAGGCAGCCTGGCCTGCACAGACCCGGGACCTGGGAGGCCTCTGAGCCCTGGTCTGGATGGCTGGTCTCTGCCTGCTCCCCGCAGCCTCTTCCTGAGATCCTGGCCCTATTGTCTGGAGGACCGTCCCCCAGACCCCCCAACTCCCACCAACTGCCCGCCTAAGAGCCCAGCCCTTCAGCCTGGCCCAGCCCGGCTCTCCCCGGGGCTCAGAGGCCCAGAATCAGCCGTTCCTTCGCTTTCCTGGGAGCAGGGACTGGCTGGGGATATGCAATGCACCACACAGTTCCCAGAGCGACCGAGCCCCACACCCATCACCAGGACGGGAGGGGAGGGCAGAGTCCCCCATGAACAAATGACACCACCCCTCAACTCGTGCTTCTTCACCTTCTCTGTCAGCCCACAGGTCTGGTCCTGCCCCTTTTCCATTTCTGAGTTTTTATCCAATGAAATGGCGGGGTTTGGGGTCTGTTTCCCTAAATACGCGTTCCCACCACCCCATGGAGCATGCTCCCAGCGGCTCCGCTGCCCTCCCCCTCACCCCCCCGCTGCCCCCGGCGGTGCAGAAGGCCAGGTCTAGAAGGATCTCGGTGTCATCTGGGCGGATATCGATCGCCATTGTCCCACAGATGTCCTGACACACCAATTAATAGAGTTCCGGCAAATAGATATCGGCCAGGGAGGCCCCCTGGTAGCCAGAGGCTGGGCTCTGGGGTGCGACAGGCCTGAGTTCAAATTACAGCCCAGCCACCTCCCTAGGTCCCCCTGCACCCCAGTTCCGTCGTCATTAAACTGGGGAGCGTGATGGAGAGCACCTCACAGGGTGGAGAGGATTCTATTTCTACAAAGTTGCTAAGCCTCAGCGAGGCGCCGGCTCGGATTCAGTAGGGAAAGGCTCACACCGCGTCATTAACGCTGCTCATTAATAATGAGAGCACCTCACCTGCACCCACCGATGAACAAGGTCAAAGGAAAACTAAGGGGTTCCCCCCTACCCCCCCTCTGGGGCCAAAGAAAGGAGAGGCGGGGCTATGCACTCCAGGGGGAAACAAGAAGGAAAGTAGCCGAAAGACAAGCCCACATTTCAGGGCCGGTAACTTGTCAAAAACCCGGGAGGGCAAAAACTGGGAATTCTCGTTCCCAAATCCAAAAAAAAAACGCCACCATCTCTTATTCCTCCATCCTTCCTTTGTGCTGTGCTTTGGAGTCAAAGGTCTTGCTTCTAGGGGGGTGGGGTGGAGGTGTTTTCCTGGGAGAACTGGGTCCATGTGACCCCCTTTCAAATCAGCGCCCCCCTCACCAACAGAAAGAAGTATTCATTCAACCTCGAGCTCCCACTGGCCATGGGCCGGGAACTCTCTAGAAGTGTCACTGCAGGCACTGGAGGTTAGAGTAAATTCTTCCTGGTTGCAATGAGCCAGGCAGGTGCCCCAGAGAGAGAGAACATGCCAGGAGGTGAGCCAGATGCAGAACAGGCCCGGGTGCGCGCCACGGGCTGGCTGGCCTTGACACTCCCACCCTCGTCTCCGTGCTCACTGGGGAGCAGCAGCTAGTCAATGTCCCACCTATTGAGTAAAGACCTTCCTTCTTGCCCAAACCGGTGTGGCTCAGTGGATAGAGCGTCGGCCTGTGGACTGAAGGATCCCAAGTTCCATTCTGGTCAAGGGTATGTACCTTGGTTTTGGGCACATCCCCAGTGGGGGACATGCAGGAGGCAGCTTATCAATGTTTCTCTCTCATGGATGTTTCTAACTCTCTATCCTTCTTCCTTCCTCTCTGTAAAAAAATCAGTAAAAAATATATTTAGGAAAAAAATCTTCCTTCTTATTTATTTATTATTATTTTTTGGCAAGTAATGGGTTACTGTCCTGGAATATAAATAGTTCTGAGAGACGGAAAGATGAAGAAAACCCATCACGCAGAGACCTCTCTCCTTGCTAACTTGCACACGGGCCCAGAACAAAGAGCCGACTCTCCCGGGGGCGACCGGGGAGAGGTCTGGGCGCCCCCGTTTCTTCTGGCGGAGCCTAGGCGAGCCGCGTGCGCTGCGGCCTTGGACCTGCAGGGGACGGCCACACGCGCCCGCACACTCACGTAGTCTGGTAGGTGGCAGCAGACCTTACAACACAGTCTGAGAAAACTGTCACCACGGAAAGTGGGCCCAGTTCACGCAGTGAACATGAAATGAGTAGGCCCGGCTGGGTAGTGTGGTTGGTTGGAGTGTCGTCCTGATACGCTAAGGTTTCAGGTTCGATCCTCAGTCGGGGCACATACAAGCATCAACCGAGGAATGCATAAGTGCAACAGCAAATTATCTCTCTCTCTCTCTCTCTCTCTCTCCCCCCCCCCAAAGTAAAAAGCCCAACCTAATAAAAATAACGCGGGTGATGCTCTGCATTTCCTTGCCCCTCCCTCAACCAGGCCCATCTTGTCTTTGCAGACGTGCAGTGGACGGAGTCAGAGCATTCCTGGCTAACGGGTGCGAGCTAGCCACCAGCACCATAAATGACAGGCCTTTTCCTGGTCTCCCTTTCTCGGCTTACATCCCGATCACAGGTGGATGGCGTTTTCACACCCCTAAACCCAGGCCCCACCTTGCACAGTTCTTCGGCCGCCGGCCCTCTGGCCCTGAATCCATGTCCCTCAACATGTCCTGGCTCCGCTCAACTTGCAGCCCGCAGAGGAGAGACGGCGCACAGTGACATGAGACCTCTACTCGCGTCAGCTAGAGCCGAAGTCCTGCCAAAACCACCCAGGCGCCCCTATGGGCATGTGCGTGTCTACGTGGGAGGGACTGTGAGGGTGAGACGGGTGAGGATCTGGAAGGGTGTCCTCCTCGATCAGAAGTGGGGTTCGGCCACCCCTGGGGCCGATTCCAGGAGGTCTGCTCTCCCAGCGTGAGCCCGGCTGGATGGTCACAAGAGCCACCTCTGTCCGGACCTGGCCATCTCGGCCCTCTGTCACCCTGCCTCACACTGCCCCACCTGCCTGAACCCCAGCCTAGGGATGCTCGCCTTCCTTACCTGCCACTCCCTGGTCCTCCCAGAGGTCCCCACACTCCCCCTCAGCTGGGCCCACTCCCCAGCCACACCAGGCAAATACCAATCTGGGGTCATCCCTAGGAGATTCGCTGAGGCCTGCTTATTCAGGGACAACCGGACCTCAGTTCCAGAAGCTTCTAGGCCCCAATGCCCCTTGGGCCTTGGAAGGACTTGGGGATCTGAGTCCCCAGGGGGGGGGTAGGGGGGAAGGGAACAGAGGCTAACAAGAAGTCACTCCCAGACTCTGGGGAGGCCCCTTCAGACCACCCTACAACTCAGCTCAGCCCAGCCCCACCCAAGAGCACCGTACCTCTCCCCACCTGCAAGCAGAAACAGGAGGGCCGGAAAAGTGGGGGACAAACAACCCCATCAGCCTTGAACGGCGCTCCCCCACAACCCGCCGCCTGCCGCTAGGAGGCCAGGGAGCATGCCCCGTCCTGGGCCAGATGCTGAGCGAATTCCCTACCCAGGGACCCGGCCCAGGAAGGTCCCAACCAGTCAGCTCGCCACCAGCTCCTCCAAACACTGTGAGCTTGTCTGCGTCTGCCAAGCATCTTTCTCCCGTCTCCTTGAACCTTCTCATGCCCTGGGCCTGGCTTAGCTCCCCCCCCCACACACACAGGACCATGGGAAGTGGTATTTATCTGTCTGCCTCTCCCCCTTTCTCTCTCCTCCGAGAAGCTCCACCACTCACTGCATGCATTGAGCTAACATCCGATGCCCTGTCAGAGCCCCGGAGTCTGCCTGCCACCGACGGAGACCCAGTTCCCATGTCTGTAAACTGTCGCCACCACCGACTCCTCCCTCGTGGATTAAATGCGTGAGGATTAAGTGGGATAATGCGGGACCGCCGCTCGGAGAAGCCTGATGCCCGGAGAGACGGGTCTGTGACAGGCGAGACTAGATGGTGACCCACAAGCCATCAGTGTCCCACGCATGCGGAAAGAGGGACAATACGCCGCTAAACTAAGCCGCTGCAGACACAGCCCCCCCTCCCACCTGAACGCTGGCCCGGGCCGCCTTCCTGCCTGGCTCTCTGTGTTGCTCTGGCTTCTGAACCCCAGGACACCCTCAGCCGTTAGCTGCTCAGGGACCTCACTGTTGAGGTGCTCATGTCGTTCCCAAAGGTGTCACATCCAAAGTCCCGTCTTTCCTTCCTGATTTGCGGCAGAAAGCGTGCCTGGGGGTCGTGCTCTGAAAGACGGCCGTGCATGGGCCTCAGCCCGACAGCCTGGGCGGGGCCCGCTGGGCTGCTGGCAGTACCACTGGGTTCGGAGCAGACCTCAGGCACAGCTGCCCGCAAGGCACCCCGCGGCTCCGGCTCCGGCTCCCTCCACTGCGGCAGCGCCCGCACGCACTCACCTCGATGGCCTTGTAGAAGATGCTGGTGCCGATCTGGACCACCTCCAGGTTCTGCTCCTGCTCGTTGCGGGCGCACTTGATGTAGGTCATCCAGCTGCGGTGGTCCTCCTGGCTGGCATCGATGAAGTAGCGCACCGTGCCATCCTCGTTGAACACCTGGGCACGGGGGGAGCGGGGCCAGGTGAGGCAGGGCTCGGGCAGGTGTGCCACCTGCGTCCCCGCCAGGCGCCAGGCCAGGCGCGCCCGCTCCATCCTCCCGGCAGCCCCAGGAAGTGGACGCGGCTCTTCCCAGCTCAGCTTTTGGCTGAGAGAGGCTCAGAGCAGCACCGGACTTGCTGGCGGCCAGCTGGCTGGGAGTGGCCAATGGGGAGTCCATCTCCCAGGGCCCAGGGGCTCCTTCCGGCTGCCTGTCCTCCCCATCCCCGTTAGAAAAGGGTCTCCCAGGGATCACGGGTGAGACAAAGAAGCACCCTGCCAGCTCTCGGGGGACAGAGAGGGTTCCCCAAAGCAGCGGAAGGCGCTGGCCACACCACAGAGGGCACCCAGGGGCCCAGAGAGGCGAGGCTGACTCACCATGGTGCCTGGCCCGGCCTCAGCCCCTGTGGGAGAGCTCAACCTGGACCCCTACTTCCTAACCCAGCAACAAGGAGAGAAAGTAACCGGGCTTGGGCCTCCAGGGGAGGGAGGAGGTGAGGCTGGGAGGGTGGAGGGGAAATGCGGAGGGAGAAGAAAGCTCCCAGCCTCCATGGGCCCGGGCAAGACACATGGCCTGGCGGGTCTCAGTGCCCTCCTCTGTGAAGTGAGCCAACAACAGGCAGGCTCCTTAGATTTGGCCGGAGGAAGGAGGACCCGGATTTGGGGGTAGGGGCGGGCTGGGGGGATCCAGCGGCGGAGGAAGGAGGACCCGGATTTGGGGGTAGGGGCGGGCTGGGGGGATCCAGCGGCGGAGGAAGGAGGCCCCGGTTTGGGGGGTAGGGGCGGGGTGGGGGGATCCAGGGGCGTAGGGTCCTGCCTTGAGGAAAGGCGCAGCTCCCAACCAGGGCAGAAGCAGCTGCTGGAGCTCCCCCCACCCCTCCTCCCTCTTCCCGCACTCCCCCTTCCCCCTCCTCCCGCGCTCCCCCGTTCCCCCCACCCCTACCCCCCCGCCTACCTCCCACATGAGGTTGTTGTTCTTGCAGATGTCGACGTGCTCCGGGGCGAGGACGCGGCCGGTGAAGGGGCCCATCTCGGTGCCGGCCTTGATCCAGGTCTTGGAGAAGATGCCCAGGCCCTCGCCGGGGATGGAGCTCTGCGCGATGATCACCTCGGCCGGCAGCACCAGGCTGGACAGCTTCTGCACCTCTGCAGCCGCAGGGGGGGGGCGGACGGACAGGGTCAGCGGACAGGGTCAGCAGCGCCCGGGGCCCTCCCCGCCTGCCCCCTGCCCCTGCCCCGCCGCCCGCTGATGCCCGCGCGTGTGCGCAGGGACGCGGAGAGGCGGCGGAGGCGCCAAGTGCTGCTTGCAACCCGGGACCCTGCGCGTCCCCGAAAGCTGTGCTTTGGGGCTGGTTTCTAGCTTTGTTTTGTTTGCGTGTTGTTTTTCTTAGTCTCTCCACGCAGTCTCAAAGCACCCACCTTCCCCCTGCCCTCACCCCGGGGAAGTTTAAGAGCCACCGAGCCAGTCTGGTGAGCGGCGGCGGCGGCCCATCTGGGTAAACGAAGGCCGGCTCCTCTGCGGCGGGGGGTGACGGCCAGGCCCCCACTTTCTGCCCGAGTCCGGCTTTGTGTTCCTCCGCCCCCGCCAATGCCCCCCAATCCGAGCCCCTCACTTCCTGCGCCGCCAGCTCCTTGCGCATCGGGGCGCCGGGCACGGAGGCCGCAGGGCGCGCTCACGGGCTCTGACTCTGCCCCGGAGGGAGGCCTGGCAGCACCGGGAACAGACCTCGCACCGCCAGGCCCAGGGGGGCTCAAGAGAAACGGGGGGCGGGGGACGCATCGCTCCCTGTGTTGACCCCGAATGCCCGGGGGCGCGGCGCGCCGTCCCTTTGCGCCTCCAGAATCGGGGCTGCCAGGCAGGGCGGCGGCTCCCGAACCCAGGCGAGCCCTGAAGTCGCCTCTCTGGGCCGGGACGAGCTGGGGCGACCCGCCGGCGCTGGAGGGAAAGAGGTGGTGGTGGTGGTGGGGGAGGAGGGTCCCCCTGCCCGGGCCTGGCAGCCGATGTGGGAACGGCCAGGCGTCCCGGGGGTAGGCCCCCCATGTCTTACAAGATTCCCCTCTAAGCTACCTGGGAAAATGCCCGGAGCCGGCCGGCTGGAAGGGGGGTTAAACGGTGTCGGGCGCAGCAGCGCGGCGGCGATTTGTCACGCTGTTAAGGCGGCCGCATTCAGCGGGCGCCATGGGGAAGGAACCGCTAATTCTAAATTCATTAGCCCGGGAAGAATGCTGTAGCAGTAAATTGTGGCCCCGCGCGGAGGGGACTTGTTTAAAAGGGGGCCGAGGAATTTCCCCCGGACAAAGGGCGGGGATTAGATGGTTGACATAGCGTGAATGGGAGTGGAATTAGTGTGCACGGTAAATTAAGAGAGGAACAGAGATCGTCCAGGGCGAGAGAGGGCGCCGCGCAGGGGTGCCGGCGCGCTGGCGGGAGAGTGTCTGCGGGGTGATGAATGAGCAGTGAGAACTTGAGACATCTTAAAGAAAAGAAACTTTCCTCGCTCGTTCTCTCTCGCTCTCTCTCTCTCTCTCTCCCCCACCACCTCCCCGCCTCTCCTCTCTGAGGCTTTCTCTCCCCCGCCGGCCCGCCCTCCGCCCCCCACCCCGCCCCGGGCCCCCGCCGCCTTTTTAAAAGTTCTGGGTTTTAAGTGGGAACGTGAGCGGGTCAAGCCCAAGTTAACCAAATGAATTTAAAACCCCTTCTTCTCGAGTCAAGTGCTATTACACGCCCCGTAAGGCTTTCAAGGCCCGGGGCCCGCCGGCTCCAAGGGGTGAGGGGCGGGCAGGGGAGCGCGGGGGGCCGCCGCCGGGCTAGGCAGCCGCAGCGTCGCGATCCTGATCCTCCTCCTCCTCCTCCTCCTCCTCCTCCTCCTCCTCCTCCTCCTCCTCTTCCTCCTCCTCCTCCTCCTCCTCTTCCTCCTCCTCTTCCTCCTCCTCTTGAAGCTTCTCCGGGCGGCGGCGGGGATGGGGAGCTGCCCTCCGCCCCGCTCCGGCCCACCCCGCCCCGCCCTGGCCCGGGCTGCCGGTGTCCGGTCCCGGTTCGGCTGCTGGGAAACCGAGGCACGCGGAGCAGCCGGAACCGGCTCCGGTGGACCCGAGCCGCTCCAACCCGCCGCCGGCGAGGGCTCGGTGCGGCCGGCCCGACGGCGACACTCACCGCCCGAGAAGGACTGCGCCAGCACCTCGGCCGTGAAGGCCGTCTTGGGGCCGGCGTGGTGGCTCTTGTCCTCGAAGAGCTGCTCGCCCAGCACGTTGCGCCAGCGGCCGTACAGGAAGCTGTGCAGGATGTCGGAGGTGATGACCTCGGCCAGCGCGAGCCCCGGGCCCTTCAGCCCCGTCTTGAGCACCAGGGCCTCCGCCGGGAGCACGGAGCCCATCATGGGCGGCCCAGGGCTCGCCGGCGCGCCGGGGGACGGACGGCCGGGCGGACGCGGAGATGTGTGTGGGGGGCGAGAAGGGCGCGGAGGAGCGCGAGGAGCGGGCTGCGGGGCAGAAGAGGAAGGCGGAGGAGCAAGAGGAGCAGGAGGAGGAGGAGGAGGAGGAGGAGGAGGAGGAGGAGGAGGAGGAGGAGGAGGAGGAGGAGGAGGAGGAGGAAAGAGGAGGTGCGGGAGGGCGGTGAGGGGGTGGCTGGGCAGGCAGGGGAGCGAGGGGGAGCGAGGCGGAGAGGCAGGGAGATGGGGAGCGCGGAGATGCCGAGGCGGCGCGGGGCGGGCAGAGACCGGGATGGAAGCGAAGGCGGGCGGGTGGCTGCGGAGAGCCAGAGGCGGTGGTGGCGGTGGCGGGGGCTGGCGGTCGTGCGCTCGCCTCTGGCGCACGGGCCGGGTCGGTCTTCGCCGTGGCGGAGGCTGGGCGCCTTTATAAGACTCCCGGTGACCCTCCTAATTGGTTATTAATGACGCCCTGACGTCGGAGGACAGACTTGTTGTACCCGGCCGGCTCGAGGAGCCCTCGCCACCACGGCTCCCCATTTGCTCCTCCCGCCCCTCCCCAGCCCTGCCTCCCCCGCCCTCCCCTTGGGAAGCCGGGACTGGGAGGAGGCTCCGCTCGCCTCCGAGAGAGGACGGCGTGGAGGTGGGAGGGGGCTCAGCCCAGTTCCGTTCGCTCGGACCCGGAGACTCTCCTGGGCGGGAGGCAGGAGACGCTGGCCTGGGGCCGGGCCGGGCCCTCTCCCTGTCCCAGGCCTGGGCAGGTCCTCGGCTCCTCGGCCCGACCTCGGGCTGCGGGGCACCAAGTCCTGGGCTGTGCCATCGCCCCAGAACCCGCAGCGCAGGCCCAGCGCGCAGATGGATCCGCCGAGCGCTTCGCTTCAAACGGGCGCTCCGTCCCTCTGCGCGCCGCTCACAGTCGGTGCGAAACCGGCCCCCGGTGAAGAGGCTGCTCCACCGGCTGCAGTCGCTGTCCCGGCGGCTGGGCCATGAGCGACAGGGACGGGCGATGGGCTCCTGGCCCGGGGCTAGTCCGCAGGGGCAGCCCGCCATCTGCACTAGCCACGGGGGCTCGCAAAAGGCTTTCCAGCCGGTACAGGGGAGGTGCGGCGGGAAGGGTTTCTCCGGACCGGACTGAGCCGGAGCAGCCGCGCCCCAGAGCCATGTCCCCGGACACGGCAGGCCGTCCCCAGCCAGGCCCTGGACACTGGGCTCCATCCTCGGGCCTCCTGCTCCTTCGCTCAGCTGTGATCTCGGGCACCCCGATACATCCCGCACTCCTTCCTTCTTGCCTTCTCCCTCTTTCTCCTTCAACCTCCACTCACCCCGCTTCCCTCCCCATCCTCTGCGCCCACCCCGCCAGGAGGCTTTCTGCTCCGAGGCTCCGAGGCACCTGCGTGCCAGCGGCAGCCTCTCTCCCGGTCTCTCCGGGCTGTGAGCTGCTGAGCCCACAGCCACGGCGGGAAGATCTGGGGGTACTGCTGACTCCTGGGTTAGTTTCAGGTCCCCGACTCCAGGGCCAGGCGAGGGAGGGAGGCATGGGGACAGCTCCCCCAACCTGCGAAGCTCCTCTCCCCGCCCCCAGTATCCCGACTCCGTTAGCGGCACTGGCTGAGCTGGAGGAAGCCGGCTCCCCGCCTTCCCCGCCGCCGCAAGGTGGAAACGCGGGTGGAGAGGCTGGGAACAGGCCTTCCCACCAGGAATGGGGTCCTCAGCCCCTTGGCCAAGAGCCCTCTCCACCGTGAGGGTCTGGCCTTGACTAAGCCATCCTCACGCCTGGCTCCTGCATTCAGGGTTCTGGCCAGTGATCTCCCACATCCTGGGTCGCATCCGGGGGTACACTAGGATATGGGCAACGGCCAGCTGTCAGACCCGGGGCCCAGAGCCTGTCGGAGGCTGGTGCACCGGCTGGAAGGCTCGACCTTCGGGCCTGGGCCAGCAGAGGGCAGCGCTGCGGAGGCGAGGGCGCAGGCCCGCATTGGGGGGCGCTGGGCTGGAAAGCAGCCAGGAGGCCTGAGTGTGGAGCCCCGTGGCCACCGGGCCTGGCTCGGCTCGGCCTGCCGTTTCGGAGGACGTGGCTCTGGGGCGCGGCTGCTCCCTTCCCGACGCCTCCAGCGAGTCCCGGCGGCTCCGGCTTGAGCCGAGGGGCTGGCACGGGAGTCTCACGGGCGCCAAGGACTTGGCTTCTGCGAGGACTCGGGGAGAGGAGGAAAGGCGCCCGAGGTAGAGGAGGCTACTTCGGGGAGCGCTGCCAGGGGACCCCCGCAGCCAGCCTCAGCGCCTCGGGGAGACCCAGGCGGGCGAGGACACCGGCCCTTCTCCGCGCTGGGCTCCGGTGCCATCCCCTCCCTGTGCGGGCAGCGGTGCCGGCTGCCCTTTGTGAACGGACTGGCCTCCTCCTGCACGCCCTGAGGAGTTTCCCCAGACCACACCCCACCGAGGAAGTCCTCTGGGGCTCACCCCACCTGGGGGTCAGAGGGGAAAGGGCCGCGGGCTCCAGAGACCCGCACATCCAGGGAGCGGTGTTGGGGCTGGGTGGGCGCAGAGACCAGAATAGCCCTCCGGCCGGTGCGTCCGCGGTGAGCTCAGATTCCGCGCGTCCGGTGCAGCCGCGGACCCGCTCCAGGAGGGACCCCCGAGAAAGCGCCCCTGGAAGTCGGGGAGCCAGGAACCTGGCGCTTTCTCGTCTCCCCTGGCCGAGGCTGCGAGGGGAGACAGCGCGCCTCCAGGAGCTGTCCGCGGGCGAGCCCCGTTCCTTTTCCACGGAGGCCAGCGACCGGGCCCGGCAGCCCCCTCCGCCCGCCCCGGGCCCGGAGCCTCCAGGCGCCGCCCCGCCCCCCTGGCCCCCGCGGCCGCGGCTCCGCGATCTCTTTAATATTCATGGGCGTTAATAGAGAGGCCCCCAGTATATCGGTCCTTTGTGGGCAGCTCGTCGGCTTGAATAGGCTCCGGCCCCTTTCTTCGGGGCCGTTCCCCGAGGGGCCGGGCCCGGAGTGAATGGTCCCGCTTCCCGCCCCGCGCCCCCACCCACCCCCTTGGCCCCGAGAACATCTTTATCCCCGCAGCCGCCGCGCGGGCCCCCCATTCACGCGGCCCGGGCTCCGGGCAGAACGAATCCATCGGCCGCGGCTCTCCGGAGGTCATCCTCGCGGCCCGCCGCGCCCACGGGCGTGGAGGGAGGCTGAGGCCGGCCCACGGCCCTGCGGACGAGGGGGTCCCGGGTGGGGCGCAGAGGAACTCGGGGGGCCGCGGCCACCTGCACCGCGCAATGTCTACCTGTTGCCCCGCGTAGCGAGGAGCGCGGGGAGGACGAGGCCGCGGGCCCCGGAGAGCCGACCTGCCTCTCCTGCGGGCAGCGGCGGGCGCACCCCCTGCGGGCGCACCCCCTGCGGCGGAGGAGCCGCACCCCGGGGGTCCGGTGCACAGAGGGAGGGGCTCCCCGGGCCCCGCGGCCAGACCCGCCCCGCTGGGCACTGCGGTTCCCGCCGGTGCGCCCGGTTCTGGGGTGCGCGCTTCGGCTGGGGGGTCCGGGGGGCGCTCCGGCGGAGGGGGTGCGAGCCGGTCAGGCGGGGCCCCGGCGCCCCGGTCCCCGCTCCTCCGCCCCGCTGGCTGGCCGGGGGGGAGGCGCGCGCAGACAGGAGCCCATTGTCTGCCCGGACGTACGTTTTTGGGGGCCGAGTGAAAGCCCGTCTTTCTTTTAAACTTGAGAAGAGTCTTCCGCCCCTGCCCTCGGGGGGAGGGATTTGGGTGCCCCCCCCCCCCCCCCCCCCCCCGGCGCCGGCCCGGTCCCCCCCAAACATCTGCCGGGGAAATCCACCCCGGAGGGCAGAGCGCCCTGCAGGCCCCGCGAGCTCATTAACAGGCTCTTAGCGGCGGGGCCCCGCAACGCATCGACCGGCAACGAGCCCGAGGAGGAAAGGCGAGGAATGTGGGGGCCCCGCGCCCCGACCTGCCCCCGCCTCCCCCGGCCCCACCGCTGCGCACGGCCTCGCGTCCCGCCGTCCGTCTGCTCGGGGCTTCCCAGCGCCTTCCCCGGCCGCCCTCGCCCTTTCCTTCTGGGCTGCGCTGCCCACGCCGCGTCTCCACCGCTTCCTTCTCGTCCTCCTTCCCCCGGAGCCCGCGTCCTCCCCGCTCCTTCCTCTCTCGGGCCCGGCCCCGTCCCCCAGCCCAGGGGGTGTCTTCCCGCCCTGGCCCAGGGGGTGTCTTCCCGCCCCGGCCCAGGGGGTGTCTTCCCGCCCCGGCCCAGGGGGTGTCTTCCCGCCGCGCTCTGGAAGCCGGTTCTGGGCCACAGAGGCTCGACGACAGCGCCGGCGGAGGTGTGGGGGTGCGCCCCCCCAAACGGCTGCAGTAGACGCGACGGTGCGCGGGCGGCGGTGGCACCGGGCACAGGGACAGCGGCCCCGCAGCCTCCTCCGTCTCCAGGGCCAGGAACCGAGGCGCAATCTGGGAGCCACGTCGGGCTGAGGGCGCGGAGCCGGCCCGGGGGGCCGGGCAGGTGGCCGCACCCGAGTCTCTCTGGGAGCCGGGCCTCCCGGAACCGCTCCCCACCCCGTCGCCGCGCTCGGGCCCCCAGGCTCCGCGATGCCAGCGCCAGCGTCCCGGCAGATCAATGCGGCGGGACAGAGCGGGAGACGCTGCTCCCGCTGGGGAGGCCCCGCAGCCAGGAGAGGCGCGGCGGCTCGGGGAGAAGGGGGTGCGGGGTCCCCGAGGCAGAGGGGGCGCGGAGAGGGAGACTGAGGCCGAGAGAGGCGGGGGGGACGGGTCCGGGTGAAAGTGACGTGAAGGATCGGAGATAGGGGATCCCAAAGAGCCCGAGGAGAGTGCTGAGAGTGACATTGGCCCAGCGGTAGGGAGAGAGGGAGTGGGGGGGCTTCAGGCAGAGCCTGGGATGGGGTGGGGTGGGGCAGAAGGAGGAGGGAGAAAGCAGCAGGAGGGTGAAGAGGGAGAGAGTTTGGGGGTCGGGGAGTGGTGGGCGGCGCCCCTCTCTGCCCCCTTTGCTCCGGGCCCTGTGGCCTGGGCCCCTCCCGTCTTCCTGTGAGTCTGGGGCAGCCGGGAGAAAGCTCCGCACTCAGCCCCCTGCCTTCCCCTGAGGGGCCCCCCCCCCCCCCCCACTGACCGGGCCGGGGTTTCGGGCCCCCCCATCCCCCTGCCCCTGCCCATCCCTCCCCCTGCCCCTGCCCCTTCCCCCCCCCCCCCCCCCCCCCCCCCCCTGCCCCCCCAGCAGAGAGGACCTTGTCACAGGGAGTAAGAGCCTAATTCTGGGCTCACCACCTGCTGCCCCCCCTCTCCCGCCACCCCCGCTTCTCAGGGAGTCCTGGGACTCTATGTTCCTCTGCTCCTCACATACTGACTGAGCACCCACTGTGCGTCCAGCCTGATAGAGCATCGCCCTGCGGGCGCCACGCCCAGTCCTGCCCCCTCAGACCAGCTTCCAGAGGGCAGGCGTGCATGCTGGTGGGGCAAGCGGGTGGCAGGGTGGCAGCCCCTCCGAGGCCAGCTCTCTGTTCGAGTGGCCTCAGCGCCCCTGGGCAGTGGAGACAGCAGCCTTGCCCGCCTCATGCCACCTGCTGTGCCGTGAGCAAGCTCACCCAGAAGGCACACCTGTGGCTCAAGTTCCTATTACTGCCTCCTCCCCAGGGCACTTCCCCACCTCTAAAGGTCCCCTGGTCACATCGGGAGACACCCCCGGCCCAGGAGACCCTAAGAGGAGGCCAATCCTACCCTGGCCAGTTTTGCTTAGCGGATAGAGGGTCGGCCCACAGACCCAAGGGTCCCGGGTTCAATTTCGGGCAAGGGCACATGCCTGGGTAGCAGGTTCCTCCCTGGCCCGGGTCCTGGTCGGGGCTCCTGCAGGAGGCCACCAATTGATGTGTTTCTCTCACGTCAATGTTTCTCTCTGTCTCTCCCTCTCTCTTCCACTCTCCCTAAAAGTCAACAGAAAAATATCCTCGGGTAAGGATTTAAAAATAAAACTAAGCTGAGACCGGTTTGGCTCAGTGGATAGAGCGTCGGCTTGCGGACTGAAGGGTCCCAGGTTCGATTCTGGTCGGGGGCATGTACCTTGCTTGTGGGCACATCTCCACTGTGGGGCGTGTAGGAGGCGGCTGATCGATGTCTCTCTCTCATCGATGTTTCTGACTTTCTCTCTCCCTTCCTCTCTGTAAAAAATCAATAAAATATATTTAAAAAATAAAACTAATAATAATAATAAAAATGCTAAAATTTTAAAAAATGAGTCCAATCCTGGCTCCAGTAAGTCCTGCTGGGAACCAAGGCACCCACTTCCCTTTTCTGAGCCTCAGTTTCTTTATCTGCAAAATGGGAATAATGGTAGAGCCTCTACTGGGAGGGATGTCATAAGGGGAAAAAACACAGTAAAGCATGAAAGCCTCGTAGGATGGTGAATGTACGTGGAATATGGAAAACATTAGCAAGTCACTATGTGTAAAAAGTAGCGCATGGCCATGCTGGGAAATTTGTGAAGTGTGAAAGTATGGAGGAAGGTAGCGACCCAATGTGCCTACAAAGGGATATGGAAAAGCAAAACCACATTAAGGAAGCTGAGCAGTACGCTAAAGAGTGTGTGGGCCACGCGTTACAAGGAGTGGATGGAAAGGAGAAAAAAACCCCAAAATAATAATAATTATTATTATTGACAGTTGGTAGGCATTCACTAAGTACCAGTACTTTTAAGTACCATATCTCCCAGCATATAAGATGACTGAGCATATAAGACGACCCCCAACTTTTCCAGTTAAAATATAGAGTTTGGGATATACTCGCCCTATAACATGACACCCAGAGTATAAGATAACCCCCGACTTTTGAGAAGCTTTTCCTGGGTTAAAAAGTTGTCTTATACCCCGGAAAATACGGTACTTCACAAGGATTTTCTCAGTCTATTCTCAGCCAACACATTGAGGTCGCTGCTACAATTATTCCCATTTCTCAGAAGAGGAAACTGAGCCACAGAAAAGTGACCTCCATGGCTGCTGTAACAAGGGGTTTATTTTCTTCCCTTTAAAAAAAAAATATATATATATATATATCTTCATTGATTTCAGAGAGGAAGGGAGAGGGAGAGAGAGATAGAAACATCAATGATGAGGGAGAAGCATTGATTGGCTACGTCCTGCATCCCTCCTTGGGATTGAGCCTGCCACCTAGTCATGCACCCTGGATCAATATCGACTCCCGGGCCCTTGAGTCCGCAGGCTGATGCTCTACCCACTGAGCCACACCAGCTGCAGCCAGGGGTCTATTTCCTCACATAAGAGACCACAGAGATAGGTCTGTGTCTGTGGGCCGTGGCTCAGCAGTTCACAGAGGAGAGGCCCGAGGTGCCCTCTGTTCTCATGACCGCCAATGGCCGCTGCAGCCCTTCCACCCCAATCAAAAAGGAAGGAGGAGGGGCAAGCTTCCTGGGCATCGCCATGGTAACACACAGTGAGCCAAGAGTGGAGCTGGGCCACCACCCGGCCACGGGACTCCAGGGCCAGGCCGTAACCTCCGTCCAGGACGGCCTCCGGGCGGGGCCTGCCGCGGACACAGGCCCTGTGACTCGGGAGGACGTGTCCACGGTCTGCCAACTCCGATCGCGAGGCGGTCCCAGGGGGTGGGAGAGAGCTCGCTCCTGCTGTGGGGCCCCTGGGCACGGGGTGTGCAGGCGTGAACTCTGTGGCGCCTTCTGACCCATATCAGCGGCCTGGAGATTGCACGGGGAGCTTCTCCAGGGCAGAGACCTTGTCCTAGTCTTCCTTGTCCCCACGGTCAGCGCTGGGGCCTGGCACCCAGCGGGTACCCAGCCAGGGAGTGAACAACGGGGTGGGCAGAGGCGTGATGGCATGAACAGGCCGTGAAGGACAGCAAGGCCTCCGGGCTGGCCTACCTCCTCTGGATGCCATGAGGAAGCCTCTGGGTCCCAGCTAAGTGGCATCTGGGGACCTCCAGGCCCTAACACCCAGGCAGAGCCAACAGGCCAGGGCAGCCGACCTCCAAATCCCGGGGCCCAGTCAAGGTGTGGGAAGAGATGCTAAGGTCCAGCCACAAATGCTCCCACTAAAGTCACATGACAAGTGGGACCTGTCCTCAGACCTGAAAGCCACAGGGACCCACCGCAGGCAGGAGGGCGGCCATTCAAGGCCCCCCTTCCCTCCCACTTGTCCCAGCGGGGCCTCAGACTCCCTCAGCCTCTCTACCTCCAGCCCCTATGCTGTCCACTCTGCAAGATGCCTCTCCGCTGGCACCTTTATCGTCATTGCAGTCCTGGTTCCAAAGCCGCCAACAGCACTGAGGATAAAGGGGGGTGGTGGCTCCCACTCTCTGAGAGCCCCTTTTTGCTCTCATGCTGAGCACTGGGTCACACACATGTACATTGTATGACTATTGACGATCAGAGGAAGTCTGCAAGGTATGTGCCAACACGCACCCTGTCTTACAGCCAAGGAAACTGAGGCCCAGTGAGAGTAACGAAAGCCCTGAGCCTGTGCCCCTCCCCCCTGTCCCTTCCTGGCTTTCTACTGCCAGAGAGGAGAGCCCTCAGCCTCTGTATCTTCATCTCCAGGTGCCCCTATGCCAGCCCAGTTCTGAACAGGTGTCAGCAATGTGTTAAACTGGGCTGAATAAAGACTCAGTTTTAGACTTGTTTACCCCTCCCGCCTTTACCTGAGCCCACCCCTCCCCTCCTCTGTCCAGAGGCGGACTTTGGGCGATCAGGAAAGACAGACACACTGGAAGACCACTCACCTGAGCTGTAGTGACAAGGAAGGGGGCATTTGCTGCTCTAAATGCCCAATACGTCGCAAGGTGCATTTATTCTGGAGCTTTCCGGACACTCCAGACTCTCAGATCATCAGGCATTTAATGATGCAAATATCGATTGCAAACCCACAACGTGCCAGACTGGACCTGGAGCGCAGGGGCACGGAGCTAAGGCAAGTCGTGCCTTGAAACCTCCACCCAGCCCAGGCAGCTTCAGGTCCCTGGGAACTGCGGTTCAAGGGGAGTTAGTTCAGGCGGCATCTGCTGAGAGCTTGTGGTGTGCCAGCCTTGTCTGAGCACCGAGGAGATGCCCAGGAGGAGCCATCAGGTCTCTTCGAGACACTACTGTTGACCGAGCAGGCTGGCGTGGCCACCATACCCAGGTCACTCTGAGGGATGTTAGCCAGAGTCACAGGTTTCCTCTGTGGAATGTCAAGGAGAAAAGGCTCACATGCTTGTTCTCCAGCTGGCCAGGAGGTCCTCTTGTTCCCCACAGCTCTTGTGTGGGGGTGCATAGAGCCCCTGGCCCCCTGTGCTGTCCATCAACCCCACCTCACCACCACAGCAGCAGGGCCCAGCAGGCGAACACGGACCAGAGCCGAAAGAGCTGCAGGACTCAGACTCGGTCCGAGGGGTGCTCAGTGAAGCCCCAAGTCGAGAGGGGAGACCAAAAGAAAAATGGAAGTCCCTGGCACTTAGAGCAAACTTCACACATAGCCTAAATGCCAGGCAGGTTGACATACATCATCATACTAAATGCCCATTTACCACAGATCCTGATGCAACACATTCCCATTTCAACTAAAATGTCAAGGTATGCTAAAAGGTAAAAAACACAAAAACAAAACTCACAAACAAAAAAATCTCTAAAGAGACAAAGCAATAATCAGAACTAGACTCAGATGTGGCTTCAATGCTAGAATGATCAGACAGGGAATTTAAAATGACTATGATTACTATGTTAAGGCCTCTAATGGAAAAAGTGGGCACCATGCAAGACCAGATGGGTACGGTAAGCAGAGAGATGGAAACAATAAGAAAAAATGCAGAGAAATGCTAGAAACAAAAACCACTGTAACAACAATGAAAAGTGTCTGGGAAGGGCTGATCAACAGACCGGACACAGCTGAGAAAAGGGTCAGTGAGCCTGAGGATATGGCCATGGAAATGCCCCAAACTGAAGGGCGAAGAGGAAAGAGATGGAAAGCAACAAGAGGGCAGCCGTAATGTGGGACAGTGTCAGTGGGGTGCCACACATGATTGGATTACCAGAAGGAGAAGAAAACGAGACAGAGCAGAAGAAATATTTCAAGTACTACTGGCCAAGAACTTTCAAAAATTAATGAGCCCTAGCCAGTGTGGATAGAGCGTCGGCCTGTGGACTGAAGGGTCCCAGGATCGATTCCGGTCAAGGGCACCTGCCTGGGTTGTGGGCTTGATCCCCGGTGAAGGCATGCAGGAGAAAGCCAATCAATGATTCTCTCTCATCATGGATGTTTCTATCTCTCTCTCCCTCTCCCTTCCTCTCTAAAAACAATTTAAAAAATAAAAATAAATAATAAGGACAGGCAGCAAACCACAGATCCAGGAATCGCAGAGAACACCAAGCAGGATAAGGAATAATAAATTTTGCCCAACCGACATGGCTCAGTGGTTGAGTGCACCCTATGAACCAGGAGGTCATGGTTCGATTCCCAGTCAGGGCACATGCCTGGGTTGTGGGCTTGGTTCCCTGTGGTCGCATCATTGCTGTGTCTATTTCTCTCTCCCTCCCTCTCTGAAATCAATCAATATATACGTACATATATATTTTAAAAAGAATAATAAAATTTAAAAGCCCCAGAAAAGAAAAAAAAAACACAATAAAAAACACACAAAATGGACCACATCAAACTGCAGAAAATAAAAGCAAACAGATACAGGTGGCATTTACTATTCATTTTTTGGGGGGGAGGAGGGAGGCAGAGGAGGAGAGGAGGTAAGAAGAGAGGAAGTGGGGAGATGAGCGGAAGCACAGCCATCTCCTGGGGAGGAGGGCCTTTGAGTCGCAAGAGATTTGGAAGTTCATGTGGACACTGCCTACTTGCTAGGGAGTCAGCCAACCAATAGCAGCCGTGAGGCTGATGACAGATTCAAAACAAGGGCTTTGGCGATGGCAGTTTCCCGTGAGCCTCGGCATCCAGGTTATTTCTAAATCACAGTATGCACAGTATGCCTCTCACCCCCATTCAGACACCTCGGCAGTTGTAAACGACCACGGTATTTGAACTACTTACCTTGTCAACACTTCAAAACAAAAAATAATTCCCAAGATTCAGAGAGATGCAGGAGGATCTCTTCATCACAAGCTGAATTGTTAAGTGACCACTCGCTGGCAGAAGCAAGCCCCTCTTCTGGAAGGCCAGCTCTGTGCACGCAGAAGTGGCTGTGGCCCGCCCGCCCCCCCCACCCCCCCGCCCCCCGGCTCTGAGCACAGTTGTGAGTTGACTTGCACAATGGCATCTGACGAAGCATGGGATTCAGCAAGGAGCAGAGCAATGAACTTTTTGGTGCGATCTGGCTGGAGCAGGTGCCTGCATGCAGGCCCGAATTCCAACGCCAGTCCAGAGTTACAGCATTCCTCATCAGGAATGTGAACAGTGACAACAGACATGACCAGAAATGAGAGAAGTCGGTAACGCCCGCTAACATGTTGCAGGTCTTCAGTGGGTTAGATCATGGTACAGATTACACACCAGCTGCTCTCATGAATATACATGCAAACATTCTAAATAGAAA
The DNA here is from genome assembly GCA_011751065.1 of Lasiurus cinereus. NCBI lineage: Eukaryota > Metazoa > Chordata > Mammalia > Chiroptera > Vespertilionidae > Lasiurus > Lasiurus cinereus. Next base: position 1,255,105 of record JAAGEH010000126.1, on the reverse strand, counting down.
TATTAGCCAACGAAGCCAATGATACGCGAAAAGGACAGGGAAAACCTTATGACCACCTGAGGTTTATTCTAGGGACGCCAGGCTGACTTAACATTTGGGACACCAAAATGTAAGCACTGTTATTAAAGTAAAAAAGGAGCCAAAACTGGTTTAGCTCAGTGGATAGAGCTTCGGCCTGTGGATTGAAAGGTCCCAGGTTCGATTCCGGTCAAGGGCATGTATCTTGGTTGCGGGTACATCCCCATTAGGGGGCGTGCAGGAGACAGCTGATCGATGTCTCTCTCTTATGGATGATTCTAACTCTATCTCTCTCCCTTTCTCTCTGTAAAAACTCAATAAAATATATTAAAAAATAATAAAGTAAAAAAAGAGGCAGAAAAAGCACCCGAAAACTGCAACACCCACTTAGGATAAAACTGGTGGCAAACTAGACACAGAAGGGACCTCCCTTATCTGATACCAGGGACGTACAGCAAATGTAGGACAAACATAATAAATGGTGAGTTATTGGAAGTGTCCCTGCTGATAAGACCAGGATGCCCACTCCCACCACTCTCAGTCAACAGTGTGCTGGTGGTCTGGGCCAGTGCGATAAAAAGAAACACATGGCCGAAACTGGTGTGGCTCAGTGGATAGAGCCTCAGCCTGCAGACTGAAAGGTCCCAGGTTCGATCCTGGTCAAGGGCATGTGTAGCTTGGTTGGGGGCACATCCCCAGTAGGGGCGTGCAGGAGGCAGCTGATTGATGTCTCTCTCATTGATGTTTCTAACTCTCTATCCCTCTCCTTTCCTCACTGTAAAAAAAAAAAATCAATAAAATATATTAAAAACAAACAAACTACACTTAAAAAAAAAAGAAACAAATGGCATCAGGATTAGGAAGAGAAAATGATATCATCATTATTCATAAATGCTATGATTCTTAATGTTAGAAATCCATGTGAATCTATAAGCTATTACAACTAAAAAGAAATGTAAGTAAGGCCATTGCAATCAGGTCACTATATAAAAATAAATTGTATTTCTACAACCAGCACCAAAAAAATGAAAAATAATATTTTCGATAGGCCATTTTCAATAACATCAAACACCTAAGAATAAATGGGAAGATAGCTGTGCAACCTCGATCCCGAAAACTACCAAAACTATAGAAAGAAACTAAACAAAATTAATCAAAGAACTAAACAAAAGGAGGGCTAGGCCACGTTCATGGGTTAGAAGACTCGTTGGGTTGACAATACTTACCAAGTTGACCAACAGCTTCCATGTAACTCTGATCAAAATCCCAGATTGAGAACACGTTTGTGAGGATTCTAAAATCCATCTGGAAACGCAAAGGGCAGAGCAGAGCCACGGTGATCTTGAAGAACACAGCGCCAAAAGGCTTACCGTGAAGGCACGGTCATTAAGGTCGTGTTGTATTGGCACAAAGACGGACGAGCAGATGGAAAAACGAAAAGATGTATACAGCCCCTTTGGTGTGGCTCAGGAGTTGAGGGTTGACCTATGAACTTGGGAGGTCCCAGTTCGATTCCTGGTCAGGGCACATGCCCAGGTTGTGGGCTCGACCCCCAGGAGTGGGTGTGTGCAGGAGACAGCCTATCCATACTTGTCATCATTGATGTGTCTATCTCTCCCTCTCCCTTCCTCTCTGCAATCAATGAAAAACATGCTTTTTCAAGGCAGCGTATAGAAACCTCGAGTGCACGGCTTTCTTTTAAAAAAATTAAAAGGCTTGACAAACATGTGCTGATTTTTATTGGAATTGGAGCCCTAGACCCTAGCCTCACGCCATTTGGAAGCCGCTGCTGTGGTCCAGCCTCAGAGACGGGAAACGCACAGGGGAGATGGGACCTGTTCAGTCACAGAGGAAGTTACTGTCCGAACAGGGGACAAAGCCAGGCCTGGGGACTCCCCCGTGCCTGTCCTCTCCCCTTGACTCCAGGCCAGGCAGGGCTGGGGAAGAATCTCCCCCTGTACCCCCAGGTGACCTAGAGCCGTGGTCGGCAAACTGTGGCTCTTTGGCCCCTGGAGTGTGGCTCTTCCACAAGAGACCACACCTGGGGGAGTCTATTGTAAAGAAGAGGCGTTAGAACAGTGGTTCTCAACCTTCCTAAGGCCGCGACCCTTTAAGACAGCTCCTCCTGTGGTGGTGACCCCCAACCATAAAATGATTTCCGTTGCTACTTCATAGCTGTCATCTTGCTACTGTTATGAACTGTCATGTAAATATCTGATAGGCAGGATGTATTTCATTGTTACAAATGGAACATCATTAAAGCATAGGGATTAATCACAAAAACAATATGTAATTATATGTTGTGAAATATTTATTTCTAATTACAAATAAATGAAACTTTGTCTTGAATCGTGGTGTAGCATGGGTAACAGTCTTCCTAGGACAACAGTAAACTACATGGCTACACTTTGCTGCACCGAGGAGCGGTGTGTTGGTTCCTAAGACCATGGGAAATAGGTGTTTTCCAATAGTCTTAGGCGACCCCTGTGAAAGGGTCGTTCGACCCCCAAAGGGGTCGCAACCCACAGAACCGCTGCATTAGAAGAAGTTTAAGTTTAAAAAATGGGGCTCTCCAAAGAAATGTCCATCATTGTCCTGTGGATATTTGGCTCTGTGGACCGATGAGTTTGCCGACCACGTGCCTAGCTGCCTTGACTTCAGGGGACAAATGAGCTGGAGCTGGGGCCAGTGGATCCTGGGGGGACCAGGAGAGCCCAGGGTCAGAGGTGAGGCCGACATTTTTGGCAGATCATGCAGTCCGTCCTCACGTAGTCCGTCCTCACGCTCACAGCGGAGCAGCCAGAAGCCCTGCCCTCCATTATCACTACACGCTGCCCTTGCCTATGTGGTCCCGCTGAGCCAGGCCTCAAGCATGTTCCATGCGTGTCCTGAGCCTCCCCCAGACTCTGATCCGGCAGCATCACCCCCCCGCACTGCAGAGAAGGAAACGCAGGCTCTGCGCGGTACCTAACGGGCTTCGGGGCACATGGCTGCTGGGGGGTGAACACAGGACTCGAACCCAAGCCCTAGTGTCCGAGCACTTACTCCTCCCACCCTGCACCCCAGGCGGCTACACCTGCAAGCGAGATGCCTCCAGCCCAGCGGGGTGTGCCTTCCCCGGGAAGAGCAGGCAGACTGAGGCCCGAGCCCTGGCTACAGGGTCCGTCCTGGTAGGACGCTGGCAAGAATCTCCTCACACCTCAAACAGGAATCCAGGGTCGTGGCCCTCAGAGGCCAGCAAAACCCGGGCGACTCCCGCTGTCGGTGGCAGCTGTGCTCTCCCAGGTCCCTGTGAACCCCATCGGCAAAGGCTGGCCCATCGAGGGAAACTCAGGGGGAGGCACCCGCTCCCCAGCTGTGGCCACACATTTCCATCCACCAGGCGGTACATGACATTGCTCACGCGTGCTTGTACGCACAGACACCTGTTTAACACGTGTCGTCCGTTTGTTAACACTGAACTCACAGCAAAGGCCTCTCTGAGGGACAGCAGACGGCACTCTGCGGGGACCATTTCAACAGCAAAATCAGCGACAGAGAACGCCAAAAGCCAGGCTCTGGACCACCAGCTCGCCTGCGTACAGCGTGAACACGCACATCGGGCCGCTCAGACGTGCTCTGACTGACCGCGAGGCGCGGCGAGTATCGGGGGTAGAGTGACAGGTACCTTTCGGAGTGGTTGGAGAGGCCCCATGAAGTCTTCACCTGCGGGACATCCTCTCTCTTCACGCTGGCAGCCCCGCTGCCCTCCCAGAGGCCCTTAGGGGAGGCTCACATCTTCTCCACCTGCCCCCACAGCTCCTCCACCTGCTCCCACAGCCCCTCCACCTCCTCCACCTGCCCCCACAGCTCCTCCACCTCCTCCACCTGCCCCCACAGCTCCTCCACCTCCTCCACCTGCCCCCACAGCTCCTCCACCTCCTCCACCCGCTCCCACAGCTCCTCCTCCCCCTCCACCTGTTCCCACAGCTCCTCCACCTCCTCCACCTGCTCTCACAGCTCCTCCACCTCCTCCACCTGCCCCCACAGCTCCTCCACCTCCTCCACCTCCTCCACCTGCCCCC